>JAAGEH010000452.1:2821784-2891359 GCA_011751065.1 Lasiurus cinereus | reverse complement strand
TTGGAGGAGGAGGCCATTTTGCTTGGCTGATTGAGAGCAAGACAGAAAGGACAGAGGTGAGAAGCTGTCGTCGTGAGGTTTGTTCTCTTACTAGAGGCCTGGTGCATGAAATTGGTGCATGGTGTGTGTGTGTGTGTGTGTGTGTGTGTGTGTGTGTATGTGTGCACGCACGCGTGTATCTGTCCCTCAGCCCAGCCTGCACCATCTCCAATCTGGGACCCCCTGCACCCTTTCCAATCTGGGACCCCTCGAGGAATGTCCAATTGTCCGTTTCGGCCCAATTCCGGTGGGATCATAGTAATTATCCCATAGTAACCATCTCCCAGGAGTTACTACTTGGCATCATAGTAATTGTCAGATTTCACAGACAAACGCTCAGGGGGATCGGGCCTAAACAGGCAGTCAGACATCCTTCTCACAATCCAAGACTGCTGGCTCCCAATTGCTTGCCTGTCTGCCTGCCTGATTGCCCCTAACTGCTTTTGCCTGGCAGCCTGATCACCCCCTGACCAATCCCCTGCCAGCCTGATTGATGCCTAACTTCCCTCCCCTGCGAGCCTGGTCACTCCTAACTGTCCTCTCCAGCAGGCCTGGTCCCTCCCAACTGCCCTTCCCTGCTGGCCTGATCGCCCACAACTGCCCTCCCTTGCCGGCCATCTTGTGGTGGCCATCTTGTGTTGACATGGGACAGCCATCTTTGACCACATGGGGGCGGCCATCTTATGTGTTGGAGTGACAGTCAATTTGCGTATTATTTTATTAGCTAGGATTGTCACAGAAGCTCCCATGAATGTGGACGTGGACAGAAAGTTGGTTTTTCCCTACAAAGGGCACCACCTGCTTGCATTCCTGGAGGTCTCTCACGTATATTCGATGGTGATGGTGATGGCGGGAACCTTCTCCAAAGCACCCCTCTGAGTGGCTGGAGGAGCCTCAGGCCACCAAGGAAGAAGCTGACCTTGGCCATGGCCACACCCCTCTTTATTCATTTGCCTAAGAGACACTTGGTGGTGGCCGACTCTGCAGTAGACACTGCTGGGGCCCTGGGGACCTGAGGGGCGAATAGGGCATGGTCCGGCCCACCCTCCCACCCCAACAAGCAGCTCAGGGACACACTCAGGCATTTCTCCCAGCTCCACAGCACCTCAGACACGCCTCTAGTTTCACCTCTAGCCTTAAACCCAACCCCAGTCCATGGCACACAGTGGGAGCTCAAACAGGGGGATGGTAGATGCGTCCAGACTCAGGCCCCTGCCTGTCCCACCTGACCTATAGCAGTGGGAGTCTTTGAAGGAATGGAGAGCTACTGGTTCCTTTTCCTGAGGTGGAAGTGTGCTCATGCATGCATGCATGTGTGTGCATGCATGCGTGTGTACATGTGTGTACGTGTCTGTGGGAGATAGAATTAACGAATTGAGCATCCCCTGTCCTCTCAGGGGATCAGGGCCTCTGTTAATGATTGAGGCCCCTCAGCACTCCACCAGTAAAGTTAACCTTGTTCCTTGCTGCTCTTGTGGCCCATGTTACTGAAATTTTAAACTAGACGGCGGCTTCCGGACTAGGGTCTGCGTCCTCTGTGACTTCCGCCGTCGTTGGGTTTCATCAGGGAAGTCACGTGGGCAAGTTGCTTCCTCTTCTGCAGCTTCCACTCTCTCCTCTGGACACCACACGTGACAGTGGCACCTGAGCCAGGGAGATGGAGGCAGGATGCGTTCATGGACGCACCGCGCTTAGCACGGGGCCCCGCAGGGGACGTGATGTTTCTGTTCCCTGGCGCTTGCTCGAGCTCTTTGCTTTCTCCTGGCGAGGCGAGGCCTCAGGCGAGCAAGGCTGCACCTTTGGGGGATGCTGACAGCAGCCCAGCTGGAAGCAGCTCTAAGTGCCCCTGGCATTCACGCGTGGATCCCTTGGAAGGTGGGTTGCCATGAATTGGGTGTGTGGTGTGTAGCAAGGGCTGTACTCTGTGCTTTTCATGTGCCCTGTCTCATGTAGCAAACGGGCTATTCGTGGCTTACATTTCCGGTGGCCGGGAGCCCGCTACATTGTAAGACAGTCGGTTGCTACTCAGAGGGGTCCAGGGGATGAGCAGAATGATGCTTGAATCTCTGCTCTACAGCTGTATGACCTTGGATCAGTCACTTAACACTCTGCCTCACTTTCTCCGTCCATACAATGGGGAGAATAGTAGTCCCACTTTATCTGAGTGTCAGCTGTCTATAAGCCTTATGGGAGACTGATAAATAAATTCCACTTTTAGGAAAACTCAGTGTGAGGAAGTTCTTTCTGCTGCTGTCTAACACCCACCTTTGCCCCTCACCGGAGGCCCGCAAGGATCCCCGAGTTTGGAACGTCCTGGGTTTGTCAACGAGGCCATTTCCTAGCCGCGCTGTCTTAGGAAGTGACTCCCGCTGTCTGAGCCTTTTCTTCCTCCTCGTAGCATGCATCCTCCACAGGTCAGCTAAGCATCCAGAGGCTCATCTCAAGGTCAGGGGCAACAGACTCCCCCTGGGCCAGGCTCCTGCTGACCGACCCCATAACTCCTGCCAACTGGGACCTGTATGTCAGGCCAAACCCCAACCTGTCACTCCCCAAAGATCAGGGATGCTGCCAGGAAGCCTAGAAACTCTGTAATGATCCAGAACAGCCAGGATGATCTTCCCGAAGCGCAGATTTGCTGACGGCCGTCTGCAGTGAAATCGAGGGTCATGAGCTTCCCTTTCTCCTGCCTCACTCCCCCTCCCTCCCTTCTCCCCAGCCCACACTGAGGTGCTTCTCAAATGGGGGTGATTTTGCACAGACACACACATCCCAGGAGTATTTCCTGTGGCCAGATGGACTGGGCCTTCTCCTCCTCTGGATCAACCCCATTTCTGCCTCCTCCTCTCAGTGTCCTCAAGTTCCAAGCTGACCCCCCTCCTTTGCTCAACCAATTCTTTTGTTAGATGCGCTCCGACCATGGGCATCAAACCCAGTTTTTTCTGCCCCTCACCCCAACCCTGGCGAGAACTGCCTTTCAAGGAGGCATTTCTCCAAACTTCACTTACCTAAGACTGTCCCACTCCTCCTGTTATTTAATTAATATTTTCTTTCAACTTCACTCACATTTTTACCTAAATTAATGTATTTACAACAAGACTACATTAGTCTCGGGTAGAGAGGTGGATAGATAGGTAGACAGATGTCAATCATTGGTTTCTTTGGGGTTTTCTAGGAAACCATCTTAATATTTAAAAAATATATATATGCATTTATGCTGCCTTTTCTCTCTGACCTATACCTCAGGTTGATGGAGGGAGGTTTTTCTTTGTGGAAGTTTTCTAGCTGAGAAATGAGAAAGGGGAGTTGGGAATGGGACGTCACTATTGGACAAGCCCTAACGAATCCATGGATGTAGGCGGCGAACCTCAACGCTCAGTGAAGTCATGGAAAGAGACACAGACTTTCCACACCTCCCGCCGGAAGAAGACCGCGCTAGCAATGAAATCACCTCGCCGAGACAGACTGAACTTGAACCTGGTCAAGCCTCTAGACCTAACCACCAATGAGCGGATATGCAAGGCACAGAGGAGCACGCTCAATGACCTAAAGGATGCAATTGGCAGATCTAGATGTGAAAGACTCTACAAAGCACATGAGCTGGCTTCCTTTACACACACCCCTCCCCCCAAATTGCAGGTTAGAAAAAAAGAGAGATGGATGGAAAACGTAAAGATTGAAAGACCTTGAACAACATAGAAAAGTATAAGGTGTGGCCTTATGCTCCTCCTTTGGAGCCCAATTCAAGTAAATAGGATAAATGTGAACGCTTGTCCAGATACGTGATATTGATGATGTCAATTTTTCAGATGCGACGATGATGCTACGCTTGTGTTGCTTAAAGTTCCTGTATTTCAGGGAAACACACAAACATTTCAGAGGAAAAGACACGATGTGCTTTGAAGTCCCTGGGCCTGAGGAGGCCGTGGGCGGCGGGCAGAGAGGATTGCCGCCACGGCCACGTGCAGGTGGGTGTGGAAGCTGAGAACAGACGCAGTCTGTAGCCTCTCCGCTTTGAAACGTGCTTGAAAATGTCTATAAAAAGAGATTTAATTTAAACAGCACCAACCTCGGGATGATATCATGGAATGCCGAGCATGGTCCGTGCCGGGGAGAGAAATCAGGGAAGCCTGCCTGAGGAGGTGGCATTCCACGGTGAAGGCCAAGGAGCCGGCCGCCTGAGGACACAGGCAAGGAGGACTGCAGGCAAGTTCCGTGTCCCCAAGATTACCTAGCACCCTCTAAGCCGGCGGTTCTCAACCTGTGGGTCGCGACCCCTTTGGGGGTAGAACAACATTTTCACAGGGGTCGCCTAAGACCATTGGAGAACCCAGATACGATTCATAACAGTTGCAAAATGACAGTTATGAAGTAGCAACAAAAATAATTTTATGGGTGGGGGTCACCACCACATGAGGAGCTGTCTTAAAGGGTCTCGGCATTAGGAAGGTTGAGAACCACTGCTCTAAGCACTAACCCTGCCCAGCCTGGTAAGACGCCACGTACCCGTTTGCTCCATTACATGATCAGCCACGAGAAGATGTCTCATTAGCAACTGAAAACACCGCTCCTTTGACAAAGAAGATGCTCCTTTTCCGCGGGGTTCCTTCCCTCCAAATGGAGACGTGCGTGCAAACCTTATGCTTCGGATTAAAATTGCAAGTGTTTTTAAAGTTTTGATTAAAATTCTTTTAATTAAAAATATTTAATTGCCTCATTGTCTCCGTCTCCCGCCGCCTGATTCCACCACTGGGATCCAGCCGTGCACCTGCTGGAGTCGCACAAGCTGCCAGTTCCAACAGCCACATGTCACTAAAGAAAAGGCAAATACAGTGTTTTTTTTTTGTGTGTGTGTTTTTTTTTATGTTTGTGAAATACTGTGCCGAGGCACGGAGTGTAAAATAGCCCCGTGTGGTCCCAGCTGAATAGTAAGAGGGTGATTTATTCCCAAGGCTCTGTTTCCATTTTTCGCTGTTTATGATAGCATATCAAAGGAGTTTTTTGATTGAATTACCACCTTGTATTCAGGCCGGGGCCGTGCATTATTACATATGTAAGGATAAATGTGGATGCAAATGAGTTTTCCTAATGAAACGAGAGGCAGTTTATTTTTTTTTTCCCCCCGTGCAGAATGGGTGGTTCCCGGGACCAGATTTATTTTCCTCAAAGCGAGAACATGCTTATTTTTCAATTTGTCATCCATTCTTAGCTGGAGCACCCCGGTAATTCAAATGGCAGATCTTTAAGCTTTCACATGCTAATGTGGATTTTTTCCCCCCCATTTTTTAAGCTGAAATCAATTTCCGTGTGATTTATCATCAGAGAATTACCTTCTATGAAATGCTTAAGTGAATGAAGTAATAACGTTAGGCCTATCGCTTCGGAGAGAGCCATTTTCGGGGCGGCTCGGTTCTAGAATCAACGATGCCATCCCAGGTTACACTTTCTTTGTATTCACGACACTGGGCGCTTCGGTCACTCCTGAGTCTTGGATCGTCTGGAAGGTCCAGAGGACCTGAGTGACAGCGAAATGTCAGGCGATAGGAGAGGCTGCGCTAGGCGCTGGCTGCTAGCCTGCTACCCCCTGACCTGGGTCTGCTGGCCAAGCTGGCCTCTCTCTTCACACCTTGGAAGTTTCTGTGAGCCTGGGGCCGTACTTGGCATCTGAATCCAGCAGCCCTTTTCTTGCTTTGAACGTGGGTTGAGGATTTGCTTAGTAAATACCTGCCCAGGGATTGCAGAAGTAGAAGCAGACTGAAAAAGAAGCAGAGTTGGGGGGTGAAGGAGGGTGAGCCCCAAGCACAGCGTTTGCCTGCCAGGTCTCAGACAGGAAATGTTGATTTGGTCTCGACAGGAAGTGTTGATTTGGACCTGAATGGGGCGCGGCCCTTTGAGAGCACGGTGTGAGTTTAGGGACAATGAATGGCAGCTTTCTTCCCACAGATGCGATCTCTCCTAAAAGGAACCGTAACCCTGTCTGTCTATTTATATTTACACGTAAAGGATATAACATAATGAAGATACATACTGAACTCATACATAACCCAGAGGATATGTCATCCGCATCATCATCATCTCAGACATTACGGGGCGCTGACTGTGTCCGGGCATGATGCTAAGTATCTGCCATACATCACCTCATTTCATCACCGCAAGCCCGGAGGATGGCGAGGACCACTGTAATTCCTGTCATACAGACTCAAAAACCGGAGGCCCAGAGAGGGAAAGGCGTTGGGCCAGGGCCCCCCAGCTCATAAGTGGGGGGAACCCAGATTGGAAAAACCAATGCGGCCTCAGAGCATTCTTCCCCTCCGAAGCATTCTACTGAAGCCGGATTTCTCTCGCAGAGGAATGCGTCTCCGCCCAGCATCTGCTGAAATCCCCATAAGCTCCCATCCCGCAGGAGGAGAGAGAGATCGTGTAGCCAGGGGCTGGGTGAGAGGTCAAACTTTTAAAAGCCAGACCGATCTGGGGGAGTTCCAACTCCGGGGCTCCCACCGAAGCTGCATGGTTTTGCATCAGTTGCTTAAAAAAAAAAAAACACAACAGCCTCTGTCTGCCTCAGTTTCCCCATCTGCAATACAGAGATGCTATCACGCTACCATTGTTATGGTGGAACATTCATGAAGCCATGCGGTGTCCAGCCGGTCAGAACCTGTTGGCCCCAGTGCACCCCGTCCACCGGCTGCGCTCAGGTGGGAGCGGCCGCTGGGAGCTGTCTGAAGGGGGGGCTGACCATTTGCATTCCTAATTACCCCGCCGCCACCTGCCGGCCAGCCCCGGAGGACTTGGCCGGTGATTGATGTGCTCCCACTTAGAAATCTCTTTGAGGTCTCCCGAAGAAAGGGTTTCTGTGCCATCCAGCTGCTGGGGCTCCCGAGTCGAGGAATCTGAAAACATCGCTGCGCCCCTGATACGCTCCGAGGGAGTTGAAAGGGGGATTATCTTTTAAGACCCGAAAATGTTGATGTTTGCAAATATTTCCTCGCCGCTGCCTCTCCTCAGACTGCAAATTGACGGCGGAGATAATGGGCAACGGATGACATCATTCCAGAGAGCAGCCTTTTAAGTGCAAGAGCTGGAGGAACCACTTAGAGTCATTAGGAAATCCTTAAACAAGTGTTTGCAAAGTGTTGGCTAACCCTGCACGTTTGCCTTTAAACACACACACACACACACACACACACACACACACACACACACACATAAAAAAAGAACACACAAAAAAAACCCTGGCATCCAACTCTGAAAACCTGACCTTGAGCCCTTATCTACCCACAGGCGCTAGGTTGCACGGGGTGTTGTCAGCACTGACACCGAGGGGGTGGCGGTTGGGAGGCAGTGCTCTCAGACCCCTTGTGCAAAGTGCCCATGGCCTTCCCTGGCGCCCCACTTCCAAAATGGCCACCCGCCTCTTTCCAAAGTCTGATAAGATATCTTGCTGTTGAAAGTGGTCTGGATCCCGCTCCGCATCGTGGCCACTCACTCAAGGAAAAAAAAAAAAAAGCCAGCTTTATCAGGAGGGTCCTTTGGTCAAGGTAGAGAGTGGGTAGGATGATTGGAAATCCTGTCTTTGGGAGCACAGGTCTGTGCTGAGGTGGGGGGACAGGGGGGAGCTAAGCCCAGGGCTGATGTTAAATCTTTTGTTATCTTGATCAAGATGTGGGGACTGCTAGAAACCAATTTTCTTGCTTTGAGGAACACCAAAGATTGATAGAGAGATAGGCAGGTAGGAACACCAAAGATTGATAGATAGCTAGATGGCTGGATGGGTGGATGGATGGAGAGATAGATGAGAGATAGAAAACTCTTTTCTGTTTATAAAAGCAATGCGTTTCCCTGGTAGCCAAGTTAGAAAATATAAAAAAGCAAAAGAAACCAGGGAGGAAATGTCCATGATCCTCCCACTAAATAGAAAGCTTGACTTTAAAAAAAAAAAAAAATATATATATATATATATATATATTTTATTGGTTTCAGAGAGGAAGGGAGAGAGAGAGAGAAACATCAACGATGAGAGAGAATCATGGATGGGCTGCCTCCTGCATGCCCCCTACTGGGGATCGAGCCTGTAACCCATGCAGATGCCCTGACCGGGAATCGAACCGTGACTTCCTGGTTTACAGGTTGAAGTTCCACCACTGAGCCACACCTGCTGGACTGCTTTTTTCCCCCCTGTGCATCTTTGCAGAGTTGAAAAATGCTAGGGAGATGATTTCGTAGTCAGAAATTTTCATAGCGTTATTTTCACAAGCTTTTGCTAATGGCTTCATCCTGTCTCACCACAGGGCGGTGCCTCAGTTAATGCAGACAGCCACTTCCCCAGCTGTGGGCGCTCGGCTGGTTGGCAATGTGTCTCTGTGATGAACGATGGCAGGCTGACATTTCCCACCAGCCTTCCCGGGTCTTCACCAAGCCCGGCTGCGTCCTGAGCAGGCAGGTTCAGGCCGCATCTCCGACCCCTCTTCTAAAATGGAAACTCAGAGCCACGCGTCGTCTTGTGTGACTATAGAACGATAGAACGTTCTCTTGGAAAGTCAATCGGTTTGAGGCAAAGGGATCAAATCAATGAGCCAAAGCCGAGAGCGACAGTCTGCCAACCCGAGAGGCCAGGTCGGGTGTCCTCACCTTGTTTAGAGCCATCGCTGCCCATCTTCAGCGAGGAGCCTGGGTACCATTCCCACGGTCAACAGACCAGTCTGTTATTCAAGTAACAATAAGGTGAGCCTTCCCATCAGCCTCTGAGTGTTCGTCTCTCCCCTGGAGAGCCCCGTGACCATCGGGGTAGACCAGGAGGCCGTGTTTGGGGGAGTGCAGGCCACCAAGTCTATAGATGTTTGGGGGATGCTTGATGCCCAGTGGCCTGTGTGTGTGGAGGTCCAGGGCAGCCCTGCGGATGGAGGGACTTGGACCACACGGATGGCTAAGGCCCTGGAAGGTGGTGGCCTCCCTTGTCGAGGGTCCTGGCAGAGCTCCTTACAGTCTGGGTCAGGGGCCTATCAGGAGTCTTTGGGGAACTCTGGAGAGAACAGAGACCTGGGCCGCACCCAGAATCTGAGCACCCCTACAGAAGAGGTTCTTCTGTTGGAAGCTCTCTCCCTCTGTCACTCTTTCTAGGGTCTTCTCCCCACCGTACCCCCCTGCTCTCCCCAACTCTTTGCCCCTCTCCTTTCTCTCTGGCCCGAGTATTAGACCCTGCTGCTTCCTGGCCAGAAGCGGCGTGAGAGACCCAGAAACCCCGTCTCTAGCTTGGCTCATCACAAAGACCGCCAGAAAACAGGGGTCCCTCATCACTCATTCCTTGGGGCAGGTCTTAAAATCTTCAAAGAACAGGAGTGGGGTTTAATGGAGCTCAACAGAGAGCAGAACCACCTCCAGACATTTTCTTTTCGGATTCAGAACCATTGAAATTCCAAGGGAAAGAACGCACACAAAGAATCGGGAAGCAAATCTCCAAATAGGTTAGTACTCAAGGATTCAGGTTTTTCTGCTGGCTTATTTGTTTATTAATTTTTTTAACATAGAGCTCAAATTTCACACCGTCATTTCTTGACACTGTGTGGACACTGGTGTCTATTTCCAAGCTCCCAGTAAAACACCCAGCGCCGATGGGGTGTACAAACGCATGTGTTCTCGAGTGCTGATTGGGTTGGTCGTGTGCCAAGTGCTATGCCCGGTGGCGGGGACACGGGAGCGAGCCGAATCAGCCTCCCCCCTCCTCCTATGGGTATGCAGGCTCTCGAGGAAGACAGATTCGAGACAAATGATCCTCTGGCCATAAATTAGTACAACCCTGGAGAGCACTGGGAAGGGACAGTGGCCGCAGTGGGCAGAGGGGGGCGGGGGAGCGTGATTTGGTTTTGGGGTGGGGTAGAGCAGTACCAGGAGTGGTCAGAGGAAGCTTCCTTAGGAGATGGTGTTCCAGTTGGTGCCTGAAGGATGGGTGCAGCCCTGAACCAGGCAAAGAATTTGAGAGGAATCACCAGGCAAGCATAGTGTGTGCATGGACCTTTGGGAGGGGGGGCTGTGGTGAACTGGAGGAGCCCTCCATCCTAAGTGGCGGGATTTGGGGTCAGAGGCGGCAGGAGCCAGATGAGGGAAGTCTCACCCGGTCCTAGACAGACACTGAACATTGATCCCGAGGACAAAGGGAAAGCGTGGATTGTGTGGTTTAAACATTTTTTTTCTTTTTTTTTTCTAGTTGTTATTCTTTTTTTCCCCCTTCTTGTTGAATTTACCGGGTGGACTTTGGTTAATAAAATTATATAGATTTGATGCCGAGACCGGTGTGGCTCAGTGGATAGAGCGTCGGTCTGCGGACTGAAAGGTCCCAGGTTCGATTCCGGTCAGGTGCATGTACATCTCCAATGTGGGGCGTGCAGGAGGCGGCTGATCGATGTCTCTCTCTCATCGATGTTTCTGACTTTCTATCCTCCCTTCCTCTCTGTAGAAAGTCAATAAAAAATATATTTTAAATTAAAAATATATATAGATTTGAGGTATACAGTTCTAGAATACATCATCTGTGTATCTGTGTTTGCCACCCAGGTGCACGATCGTGTTTGTAATTCAGGATCCCTGGGCTGTGCGTGTCTTGATGGAAGAAGAAGCCAAGGGCACTGGGGTACCCGCTTGGCTAGGCTGCATGAAAGCAAGTGGGGTCTCAGCTGAAGGTGCTGCGGGTGTCTCCTGGAGAGACAGATCGGGGAGGGAAAGCTTTCACCGGGAGAATCGCCAAGTCTTGGGAAGACTGGGTGGAGGAGGGGAAGGCTGCTGAGGGAGAGGAAGATGATCCAGGGTGAGTTCTGGCTATTTGTCTGCAAGCAGCCATGTACATAGACGGAGAGCTCACAGACCAGCCGGTGTGGACATGGAAGATAAACTCAGGTTAAAGGAGCACCCCAAGAATTCTGGTGCCTATCCGAGCTCTCTGACTTACTCGGAATTCTGGGAGTGTAACACAGGGCCCAGGGCGGGGCTCGGTTCTTGTCCCCAAGAATTCACAATGGCCCTGACCGATGTGGCTCAGTAGATACAATGTTGGCCTGCGGACTGAAGGGTCTCGGGTTCGATCCTAGTCAAGGGCACATACCTTGGTTGCGGGCACATCCCCAGGAGGAGGTGTGCAGGAGGCAGCCGATCCATGTTTCTCTCTCATCGATGTTTCTAACTCTTTATCCCTCTCCCTTCCTCTCTGTAAAAAAACCAATAAAATATATTTTTTAAAAAAGAATGCACAATGATTTAGAGTGCAGGTGTTCCTGGTGTTAACATGACCAGTTGCATCCTGTGTCTTAACACCTGGGATACATCGCATCTCTCCTTCTGGGGGGCCGACCTGGAGTCACCTCCACATTTCTGTGCCGTGTAATGGCTTTGGATAATGGTCAGACATCACCAGTCTGTTCCCAACCCCGTGTGAAGGCACATGTCTGTGTTTCATCCCAGTTGAGCGCTGAGTTTCACATTCCTTTGCGGTGACCACGGGGTAAACAGTTTCCCTGTGAAATGTTCTACCAAGGATTCGAGTCATTTCAATGAGTTCTTTAAAAGAAAGTGTGTGTATGTGTGTATATATTTTTTTTCCAGGAAGTAAATGATGGTATTTGGGCCATTATAAATCATGATGGATTTCCATATTCTCTGCCATAAGGAACCTTTTTTTTTCCCCCTCTTAGAAAGGAAAATTAAGGTTGCTGTACCAGGGGATCGCTTTCATTATCTTTAGCATACAAATGATCTCTTAAAGAGATTTTCCCCCTCTACATATGTACAGTATCAGTGGTGTAATTTACAGGGCATCCCTCATATTAACGCTCTGATCCATCATCGCCAACAATGCCGGGCCTTTGTGCGAGGGGCTGTCGGACAAATGTTTCCGCGCGTGCGAAGAAAATGGTTAGCATTTGAATAGAGAATGGTGCGGGGAGGATTAATAGCCTCCTCTGACGGATTAGAATGTAGGGAAATTGCTCAATATTAATATGAAAATGTTTGTGAATCGGTCGCAGGGAGCTGTCAGTCGGAAAGGATTATGTCTCCGTGGCCTTATCAGTTGAGACTTCACTCTTAGCAGAGACTTTCACACACAAGACTGATGAGGGACGTGGAAAGGGCTTGGCTCCGGGAGCTGGGACAAAAATGCCCCATGGAAACATGAGGGTTCCCCCATCATACTGGGTACCCTTTCCATAACAATACACACACACACACACACACACATACTAGGGGCTCGGTGCACGAAATTCATGCACGGGAGGGGGGTCCCTTAGCCCGGCCTGTATCCTCTCCAATCTGGGACCCCTTGGAGATGTCTGACTGCCAGTGTAGGCCGGATCCGGCAGTCAAACATCCCTCTCACAATCTGGGACCGAGGGCTCCTAATCACTCATCTGCCTACCTGCCTGATAATCCCTAACCACTCTGCTTGCCTGCCTGATAGTCCCTAACCACTATGCCTGCCAGCCTGATCACCCCTAACTACTCCCCTGCCTGCCTGATCACCCCTAACCGCCTCAGTCTGGTAACGTGGCAGGAGAGGGATCCCCGCCCGGTTGGCCATGATGGCAGCACTCCTCACGCGGCGGTGCGTTCCGGAAAGCGAGACCTCATTGCCAACACCTGTCCCGTGCCCCCACGGCCTCCTGGGCTCAATGAACCCCAGCTTCCAGATATAACCCCTGAAAGGAGCTCTGAGACTGCGTCCTTCCCTGGCTGTTGGAGGGTCACCACACGCAGAGCCCGCGGGATGGGATGGGACAGGATGGGACAGGACAGGGGGCTAAGACTGGGCACCATGCAGCTCTCCATGACACCTGTGCATGAAATAACAACACTAGGAATCTCCCAGAGGCCCGCGCACCCCTGCAATGCCTCCTTCCCCCACAGTCTCCGCAGGTGAGATGCCCTAAAGCAGTGGTGTCGCTTGATGCTGGCCTGCTACTCAGTGGCTTTGGTCTTGTGTTTCAAGTCACAAATGCCACCCTAGGCACAACTCAGTACTCAGCCCACACGATAAATGTGCAGCTGCGTCAGTATGCAAGTCTACGTGGGTTTTCTGGGGGAGGGGTCTCCCAGAACCTCCCAAGACCTCCCCCTGCAGGCCCCAGATTAAACACCCATTTCCACACCAATCCCTGGAAATTAAGCACCTTCTCCTCTGGGACCGACGGGGTTCTGATTGGTGAAAACGGGCAGCTGCAGAGACCAGCGAGGGGGCGCCTGGCAGAGCGAGCGACATCCCCCCAGCCCAGCGATGCACACTGAGAGAGCTGACAGCTGGCAAGGCCGGCCCGGGCGGCCCTGTCCCCCGCGTGCCCCGGGGATTGGCAGCTTCATTATTGCTGTTGTCAGTGTTTGTGGAGGGATGGCGCCGCGCGCCAGCCGGGCCTCCCCAGGTAGAGATGTTCCCTGGAACCTGTTAATTCCCAGGCAGAGACGGGCTCCAGAGGCGGGGCTGGCGGGGCTGAGCCTGCCACTGTCCTTCCCGCGTCGGCCTCCTTGTTAGTGGCTGCTGCGGAGTGTGGCCTGTGACCCCAGCTGTTTGCATCTGGCCCCAATTTTCCCCTCTCTCCTTCTTGGAATAAAATCTCCCCAGACCTAGAGAATTGAATAATTCCACTTCCCTGTCCACTTCACCCCATCTCACTCTCTGGAAGTGACAGTCCTTGTTTTCTGTGGTATCTCTGGGCACGTGTTTCTTTGTTTCGAAAGCACATGTTTATGTAGCCCCGGGGTCGGCAAACTGCGGCTCTCGAGCCACATGCGGCTCTTGGGCCCCTGGAGGGTGGTTCTTCCACAAAATGCCACGGCCTGGGCGAGTCTAGTTAGAAGAAGTTTAAGTTTAAAAAATGCAGCTCTCCCAAGAAACGTCAATCGTTGTGCTGTTGGTATGTGGCTCCATGGACTGATGCATTTGCCAAGTACTGGTACAGCCTCTTCGTTAATTTTAAATCCGGGTCTGGCTGTGTTGTCGGTACAGCTCCTACTGTCGAATGGGAGGCCCTGGCTCTTCATGCATGTCTCACCACCGCCCCAACATACACACACACACACACACGCGCACGCACGCTCGCATACACACACACACACACACACACACACACACACACACATCTGGCAACACGCACATGCCTGGCAGCTCATAGGCTCACTGCCTGCCCCCTTCCTCCCTAGAGCTGTGTCCCAATTTGTATTTAGTTCAACAGCCAGCGCTGACCTTGCCGCCGTCATGTCACGCTTGCCCACAGCTGAGCCACGGATGACACGCGTTTCCTCCTCAGCCACCTTTCTGTTTTCCTGGCGTTGCTACCAGCCTTCCTTTCTGCAGCCTGTGCTCACTGCCAGGTCATCGGTGGGAACCGTGAGTCCCCTCCCTGCGTTGCTCACCCCGGCTTTCGGCCAGTTTGGGATTCTCCTGGGAGAGATCCTCTCTGGACTCTGGCACCGCCCGGCACCCCTGCTCAGCCTGGATGCCTCTCCCCTCGGACTGGCTTCCTTGCATATTCCTTCACCGACACTCCCGTTCCCCCTCATCTCCTGTATCAGGTTGGATGTCTGTCTCCTGGAGCTCTGTCCTTGCCTGTGGTGGGCATCATCCAGTAGCTTCTGACGGTGGGTTCACGAGAGACACGTGGTTTGAGATTGGAGATGCCCTTTTCTCTTCTCTCACCCACAAAGGTCAGGGACCCCCACTTCAAAGCATCCTAGAGGTCCCCGGGAGTTGTAGCTTCCTGATTGCTCCGTGGGGACCAACCTGTGATTGAGCCATAGACTTTCCAGGCGCTCAGGAGCACCCCCCGGCCACTCCGGATTAACAGCAGCCCACACAGCACAGCGCATCACCGTCCAGCCAGGACTGCCGGAGCCATATCTCACCGGGGAGGCGGGGAAACACCCTCAGTCCCGTGTCTGGGGGCACAGGACCACGCTGTGCAGAAAGGGGGTCCCAGACAGAGGGTGCTGAGCCCTGGTGAGGGCCAGAGAGCCGGGAGCCCAGCAAAGCATGTACTGGTGACGCTAGAGAAAAGGAGACTCTGTCTTAACACGTTCCGTTTTGATGAGCTGAGCCGGAGTTTTGCATTAAGACATTCTTTCACCGAGCGATCGGAATTTGGGGTCCGTGTAAAATGTGCCTTGTAGAAGTTTCATATTTTATGTTTCTGTAAGTTTCTGGACTCTGAGGATAGGTCATATTTCCATGGTTTAGGACCTCGAGGGGGTATTAATCTGGTTTGTTTCAAGTTCAGAGATTGGCTTTTAGACAGTGCTTCAAGAAATCCTCTGAAGAATGTTGTGTGGACGGAACAGTTTCTCCATTGGAAAGGAAGGAGAGGGTTTCATATCCACATCACTATGGGAGGCTTGTCAAACGATCCTCTTCGTCTCTGACATTCCCCCTGATCCTCATTCCACGCCCCCCCCCACCACACCAGGAGCCAGTGTTATTGATGGTGGCAGGTGGGGAAATAAAAATGGAAGCAACAGGATCCCACCGACCTTTGTCAGAGCTCATGAGCCACATTTTTTTTTTTTTTTTTGGTTTGCAGGCAGAGGAAGCAGCAAGTGCAAAGGTCCTGGGGCCCTTTCGAGGCCGCCATTGTCCCAGGGCTCTGCTTTCTCAGGTAGCAGCTAGCTCATTTTCAAAAGCAATCCCTGGCGGGGTATTCTGGACTCGTGTGGTCTAAAGAGAGCTTGAAATGCAGGTTCTGGAGACTGTGCCTGAATCCAAAGAGGGAAGAGCAGGTAGGGGAATGTGTGACCTTGGCCGGCGGGGAATTGTGTAGTTTGCAACCATGGAGACCAGCCCACCTGAGGGAGAAACAAAGGGAAGGATTTGCAACCAGGAGGCCCAGCTGGCGACCCCTGCTCCCGCCTCTCATAACTGAGCGATTGGAGTCCCTCCGCACTCTAAATTGAGTGAATATAAAACATGTCATACCTTAACCCGTCTCTCACATGGAGAGGGTGTAGCCGAGTGGCTTATAATGAGATACAGTGCGGGAAAGACCTTTTCCTGTCAGAAACATTCAGTGCGTGCTCGCTTCCACCGCTTTAATTTCACTTCTTTACATTCTAATGCCAAAAATGTAATACTCTCACATAGTCACGGAGGGTGCATTTCTTTAACTCCTTGTTCGATACCTGCCCCAGACCAGGTTTTCTCGCCTGAGATGCGGCCTGCATAAAATTCAATGTGTCTAAGTGCATATATCGGTGAAAGTTTGGGGCTGCAAACCTAGAGGTGAACCCCATTAGCCTAAGGAGAAAGGGGGATGTATTCGTTTATCAGAGTGCGCAGAACTAATATTCAAAACAGTAACTCCTAGGACCGGCTACTACCCAGTCAGAAGGGAGCTGGCAGAGCTTCCTGGCGGCCTCCTCTGTCCTGGGAGTTAACCCTTCAGCTTCTGGATGATGGGGAAGCTCAGCAGGTGCTCAGGGCGTGGCCTCAGCCAGGTCAGGGGGAGATGCAGTTTGATGGGGGGGGGGAGGTTGGGGGGGGGGGGGGTGGGCCACCTTGGCTATTTACTGATGGGAGTGGAAATAGCTCTCGATTTTAACCACTGGCTGGAGCAGACCCCCCATGCATCAGTTCTGGCTGGGGGAGTCCAAAGGCAGAAAGATTCAGAAACCCGGACACCTCCACCATCTTCTATGAGACACTTTGGAGGTCACTGAGGCTGGCCCGGCCACGGCCAAGAGAGAATTCCAGGGCTTTCATCGACGTGGCGCTCATTCCGTGTGCCAAGGCCCACGGGGGAACCGCAGGCTGGCCGAGACTGGGCATGCTCCCTGCCCGCCGAGGAGCGAGGAGAGGCTGGGAGAAGGCCACGCCGCTTCCTGCTCGGACACAGACACCAGGGACTTCTTCCGGGGAGCACCGGTCTCCCGTGTCCAACGGAAGGGACGTTGCCTGTTGAGAAAAAGACACTTTCTCCAGGGCGCTCTCTAAATCTGCTTCTCCTCCTCTTCCTCATCTAGAGAGGAGCGCCGGAAGCATAACATCCTCCTCTTTGAGCAACCACATGGTGATCCAGCGCGTGCTCAGAGTTCCAGGTCACCTTGGGTTCTCATCTTGATGGCCATGCTTTCCTTCTCTCTCTCTCTCTCTCTCTAAATATATTTTATGGTTTTTTTTACAGAGAGGAAGAGAGAGGGATAGAGAGTCAGAAACATCAATGCGAGAGAAACATCCATCAGCTGCCTCCTGCACACCTCCTACTGGGGACGTGACTGCAACCAAGGTACATGCCCTTGACCGGAATCGAACCCAGGACCTTTCAGTCCGCAGGCCGATGCTCTATCCACTGAGCCACACCGGTTTTGGCCATGCTTTCCTTCTCATTGCAGCATTTGACAAGACTCCTCTGCATGGGTGCGCTGCTCCAAGCACCCGCCCGGCTGTTCTCCCCAAGGCATGGTCACAGGAAGTCCTTGTGCTGCTGGCGGAAACCAGGGTCTGAGCGAGACACACACAGGGACACGGAAATCTGGTACAACACCGGAGACATGCATGGTTTCTCCAGGAAGTGACGTGTGTTTTAGGGTTACCTATGAGTGGCCTAACAGGCAGGTTTCCATCTTCATTCGTTTCCGCATCCCCGTGGCACCGGAGAGAGCTTTGATCGTGGCTGTTGGGGGACGTGCTCATTGAGTCGGACAGCACTGTTGGACTGGCACGGATCCGAATAGGTTCTAAGTTTAAGACGTTGGGCCCAGGAGGCGATTACTATGGTGGTTAGTGTTACAGGTAGGATGACCGACTGTCCCTGTTTGCCCAGGACACAGGCGTTCCAGGGCTAAAACGGGAAAGTCACAGGCTCCGGGCACCAGGCGGCCTGGGTTTGAACCCTGGGCCCACCGCTTGCCAACCGAGTGACTCAGCTTTCTATTTGTGCCGTGTAAATAACAACCCATTGACTACCGGGCTTCGGAAACAAATCGGCTAGCATGTCTACAGCACTCAGGACTGCGCTGGGTCACGGGGCCAGCCCAGCAGATGATTCTAAGAGCGCCTGCCGATCGTGTCTCCTACCTGAGGGCAGGCGAGGCTGCTGGGAATAATCCTGGCCGGTGTCCGTGCATCTTTTTAAAACAGGGGGCGTTGTAAACCTGAAACCGGGGGCAGTTTATTGCAAAAGCAATGCGATCTGGAGACAGAACGAACCAGGCTTTGCAGACCTTGGCAAGTCACACGTCCAACCGGGAACCCTTTTCTGTAATGACAATACGTTATAATGGGACGAAGGCTGGAGAGATTTGTGGGTGTGGGGAGACGTGTCTTGAGACAAACAATATGATTCCGTTTATTTTAGATGGCTGTTGTACTACGTGACTCTCTCCCTACACACACACACACACACACACACACACACACACACACACACGGCACCCCAAACCACAATGCTAGTGCTGTTGTACTGGAACCTTGAACATTTCCCCAAATTTCCCAAGGTTGAGGTTGGGGGTGAGGTGGAGGGAAGAAATGGGGCAGGATAAGCCTCTTCCGCCTAAACAAATTCCACGGAAATGTCCCCATGCCCTGGGCTCTTGGATTCCCTCACCCCCCCCACCCCCTTTCCCGGTGGAGATGTCCCTTACCCTCTTTCTCAGACAAGCTGCAGTCCATGTGGAAATATTTCGCCATCACCAGGCCCCGATTTCTTCATCTCGGATCCCTGCAGTCTTTAGTGCACCTGGGAAGGCACACGGAGGCCTGATCGTCTTACATGGAAACCAGGGCGTGTGCCAAGAGCCAGGCCAGGAAGGAATGGTCGCGGCCGGGAAAGCAGGGACTAGCCAGCTCCCGGAGTGAGGCCCCCGGACACAAGCCCCCTCGCTGCTCGCCGGCCGTGCTTTTCACTGGGCGTCGGTGATGTGAGCTCGGGTCGGGGGGTGCAGGCAGATGTGTCCAGCCGATGGAGGCATGGTCTGTGCTGTCCAGTCGGCGGGTATTGGGGTGTCTGTGTGGCTGAGTAGTGACCTTGTTACACAGATCAGAATCCTTTCACTCACTCTGCAGACTGTAAGATGCCCTCGGGCGAGTTCCATGCTTAGAATTGCAAGGAAGCGGTTTTCTGGTTTTCTCCTGCTTTGGAGAAGAAAGAAGCAAAGCCCCTCAAAAACTCGAGTTTACTTGCAGAAACAAGAAATGACCCGGGGTCCGTCAGCATTACCTAGGCTGCTGTTCCCAAGTGCAAGGGAAAGATTGTGGGAGGGGCATTAAGTCACGCCCTGCCATGGTACCAGTAGCCCCCTCACCTGTTCCTCCTCTTCCTCCACTCCCCGGTCCCTTACCCCGCTGTTGCCTCTGGAAGAAGGCCTCAGGCGCCAGCGCGTCTCCTTGCTCCTCTCCAGCAGCCGCTAACCTGCCTCGTTAGCCAAGGCCGGTGGCCCGAGGCTCAGTCTTCAGCGGCAGCAGAATCTCCTGAGCTGAATAACATGGCTTCACTTGCTCTTTATGTACCTTCCCAGTCTGCCTTCTTTTCCATGCATCGCACTACACAGAGTTTCTCTGTAGAATGGAAGTGTGCCTGTTGAAAGACAGCTATTAAGTACTTTGAGCGAGGTAAGTCAAATAGATCCAAAAAATCATGAAAGTAATTTAGGAACAGCCCAACTTTAGGAACCACCAAGTCCTCCACTGTCAAGGAAAAGTATAATTCTTTCATCCATCCATCCACCCATCCATTCCCATTCCTCCACGCACCCATTCATCCCCCCATTTATCCATCCATCCATCCATTTATCCATCCATCCATCCACCCACCCACTCTTCCATTCCTCCACACACCCATCCATCCACCCATTTATCCATCCGTCCACCTACCCATCCACCCTCCTATTCCTCCACACAGCATTTATCATCCACCCATCCTTCCATCCTCAACCATCCACCCACCCACCTTTCCATCCAACAAACATGTACTGAGTATGGACTGTCTTGTGCTGAACTTTGTGGGTCAGAGAGCAAAGCCCTTGACCTTGAGGCATGGTAGGGGAGATAGCAAACAAACAAACTCAGTAGTGAGAGGACAAGGTCAAATATAGAAGATGTCCTGTAGGACCTCCTTTGTATCGAGTTTTTAGAGAATTATATGTCACTTCGTAGAATTGTTGACATTCACATAGAATTTTATTTAAACAAAGTTTTTAAAAGGGCCACCAGGTCTATTGCAGGAGAAGTCAGAGAGTGGTTTCCTCCGCAGAGGAGTCTGAGGTCTCAGACCCCTCCCGTTTGCCACAGGGATTGGTCACAGCGGAAATCCAACTCTTCCCCTTCTGTAGATGGGGACACAGGCGAGGCACCGTGCCAGGGTCACCCAGTTGGTCAGTGACAGAGCCAGGTTTCAAACCCCGGCGTTTGGACTCAGCCCTCGCCCTCCTATCCACCAGGCTGCCCCCCATCCTCCTGGGAGCATGGGGTTAGGTGCTGGGCCAGCCGGCAGTGAGGGAGGAAGAAAGGGTGGCTGTGGAGTCCATGGAGTGAGCACAGCAGCAGTGGAAAGGGAGAGGAGCAGGATGATGAGGAGCAAGGGTTTGCGTCCAGGCCCGTGCTGCTTTGAATGCCGCCTCTGCCACGTGCTGGCTGTGAGCTCCCCACAGGAAGTCCCCTCGCTGCGTTCTCGAATTCTCATCTATCCAGTCAAGTTCATGTGGTGACTGTGTTGACATGATGTTGCCTCGTGTAACTGAGAAAATGGATACCGCGGGTTACTCATTATTATGTGGCAAATGGGTGAAAGGTAGGCATTACGATAATCTATACTAATAAAAGGGTAATATGCTAATTAGACTGAACATCTTCCAGACGACCTTCCAGACATTCTTCCGGACAAAGCCATGTTGGTGGGGCCATGGCAGAGGAGGTTAGAGGCGATCAGGCAGGCAGGGGAGAGCAGTTAGGGGGATCAGGCCGGCAGGCAGGTGAGTGGTTAGGAGCCAGAGGTCCTGAGGGGTCCCAGATTGGAGAGAGGGCAGGCTGAGCTGAGGGGACCCTCTTCCCGTACACGAATTTTGTGCACTGGGCCTCTAGTAAAATATATAATTACTATGAATGTTACTCGGATTATTCTGGGCCGCCTTTAGTTCCAATAGCTGTCATCCTGACAATGGAGCAAAGTGTTTTACCCTTTGAGGTGTTCACCAACAGCCCCCCATCGAGCCTCACTCTTGGAACCGAAGACTCCTTAGAGGTTCTGGGGTGGGGAGCAACGGGGGCAAATCCATTTAAACCAATGGGTTTTGGAAGCCAGTGGAACTTGGTCGCCCTTTGGAGGGAAGGCACGTTATGTGCTGAAAGAGATGTTCTCATAAGCACCGCAGGTCCCACGAGGGGCGAAGCCGTCCGAGTCCCTCCCGAGTGAGGTCAAGCAGACAGGTCTTTTCCAGAATCGGCGATCTGGCCGCGGAAGCCCTGGCAGGGTGCACGGGACATCGGCCTTCGCCAGTGGGGAGGTGTTGGGCGTGTAGGAAGCATCTTCAGATCTGGGGTGAGGGCTGCAGTGGCAAACAGCGTTCTAATCGCGATGCCCCCAGTGCAGGCACTTTTACCGAAAAAGCCTTCTTTCTCCAGGCAGGGGCACGGCATTTGGCCGGGCAGGAGCCACGGGAGAGCGTGTCCTGAAGAGGCGTGTTTTCCGTGTGGCCTTTTCATTGCGTGTCGTGGGTCCTTTTCGAGGCTCCCGAGGGAGCAGGAATCCGAAAGAAAACGCGGAGCGACCAGAAGTCACAATACCTGTTTTACATCTGGGGGTTCCCAGCTTCCCTCCGCTCTCCCCACCCTAACCCCCACCTCCTAGAGCTGTATGGCTGGGTTGACCCTGAGAAAAGAGCATTTGGCTTGAGCACCAGCGCCGATCGGAAAGCTCTTTGAAGTGAAAGCACGTTGCCAGTGTCCATTTCCTGCACAGCATCCTTTCCCGCTTCCGCTTTCTCTTGAAAGAAAAAGAATCCTGCTGAAACCGGTTTGGCTCAGTGGATAGAACATCGGCCTGCAGTCTGAAGGGTCCTGGGTTCGATTCCGGTTGGGGGCATGTACCTTGGTTGTGGGCACATCCTCGGTGGGAGGTGTGCAGGAGGCAGCTGATCGATGTTTCTCTCGTTGATGTTTCTCACTTTCTATCCCTCTCCTTTCCTCTCTGTAAAAAATCAATAAAATATATTTTTAAAAAAAGAAAGAAAGAAAAGAAAAAGAATCCCGACTTCAGAACTTGAACCGTGTGGAGCAGGCTGGCCCCAGCTCTTGCCGATTCTGGAAAAGACCTGTCTGCTTGGCATCACCCGGGAGGCACTCAGACGGCTTCGCCCCGCATGGGACCTGCGTGCCCTTGTGAGAACAGAGCACATAACATGCCTTCCCGCCCCGGACAGAAGGACGAGGGCAGGCCGGAGGGCCGGGAGCTTCCGGGGTGGAGGTGCCAAGAGAGGAGTCTGAGGTCCACGGAGGCTCCTTTGCGGGGGGCATCCCGTCACACCCTTCCCCTCAATGCTGCCGAACGGGGCTCCCGGCTCTCTTCGGGGTGACAGCAGCTGGTGGCCGGAGTTTCACAGGAGAGCAGCCCGGGGAGGGGAGGCGGGGGCAGCTTGCATTTTGGTAGCTGGGGGAGGGCATGGGAATCGGGGCGTCCTGGCAAGGGCAGCAGAAAGCCCCTGTTGTGAGGGCCGCGGGCCGGGCCGGGAGGAAGGAGCGCCAGCTTCTCTCTGCCCCTGCGGCTCCCCGCCTCTCCCTCCGTCCACGCAGAGGCCGTCTGCACTCCACGCAGGAGCAAACCCCGCATCAGTTATTGAAAGGAAGCAGACGTGATTCCTGAAGGTTTGCCGCAGAACCAGTCATTGTTGAGAAGGGGGGGCAGGGAAAAAAGGCCCATGAACCCCCTTCGCTCCCCTCTTTTCCAAGGCCTCTGGTTGGTGCCTGCTGCTGCTTTTTCAAAACAAAACCCAGAAACAGAATTCGCAGGGACTCTCCCTGGTCCCCCAATGAACGCGACCGTAAAGGCGAGCAATTTCATCCTTGGATCTTCACTGGAGGAGGATGCAGGTTGCAGCCTAGGGGGACCCTCTGAAAGCGCCCCCCCTCCCCCCCAGCGCCTTTGCCATCTGCAGAGAGGCCGGCGAGGAGATTCCTGGCCCATGTTCAGTCCTGCCAGGCTGTGATTGATTCGGGGCCACTTCAGTTTGGCTAACTTTCATCCATAACGGGCGCGCTGACGTTTTTATTGGAGCCTCCTCCGCGCCATCCCCAGCAGCCTCCTCGGGCCGCAGAAACCGCCGCCTAATTGCCCGCGAGCAGCTGTTCCCGCTCCTCCGTCCACAGCCTCCTTCCCGACTGACCGCCCGACGGTTGGGAGCTCGGAGCCCGTGGAAAAGCACGGGCCGGCGACAGCGGAGCGGCGTCAGGTGGATTGATTGAATGGCCCCCTTGTTCCCGACTGGCCGTGTCTCCGCGGGAATCGGGGCCAAACCAGCCCTGAGCCTCTAAATATAGCCTCGGCCTTGGCCCCGGGCCCTCCCCGTCTTGTTTTCCATTCTTCCCAGCCCCGAAACAAATACAGGGGGGGGGGGGGCTGCTTCCGGGGGGCTGCTTTTTTTCCCCTCTGAACCCAGATTTGCATATTCCGTGGGTCAGACTGTCTCCTGGAAATGGAAGTTCATGCACAATTAATCTGATTTTCTGGTTAATTGCAAGCTAACCAGAAAACTGCTCTGCAAAGGCCCTCCTCCCCCCAGAGGCCGCCGGGGATGCGCCCAGACACTTTCCCACAAGCAGAAACTCGGGGACGGGAAGAGAAACGGGCATCTGTGCGCCCAGGTCCCCGCGGGGTCAAAGGTGGCATCGGCGGACGCGGCCCAGTTACCTGGACTGCCATTGTCCGCGCCGCCCACTCCCGTTTGGACACATTTTTGTGCTTGGGTGTTTCCTTCTCGCGTTTCCTGCCAGCGCGTTTTGTGTTGTTGTTGTTTTTTTAAGTTGTTTTCTTGTGACAGGGGTGCCAGCAGGCCTTCAGGGTCCCACACAGGCCATGGCCCTGTGGACCTGGAGGTCCGGAGCCTGGGTGTGAGGGGGGACAGTGGGGGCCTGGATGTCCTGTCCTCTCTCTTCTGCCAGGCTGGGCTGAGCTCAGCGGGTCTAACCCGAGCCGGTTTGGCGTGGTGGATAGAGCCCTGGCCTACGGATCCAAGGGTCCCGGGTTCGATTCCGGTCAAGGCTCGTATCTTGGTTACAGGCTCCTCCCGGCCCAGGCCCTGGTCAGGGTGCTTGCAGGAGGCAACCAATCAAGGTGTTTCTCTCACACCGATGTTTCCCTCTGTCTTTTCCTCTCTCTTTCCCTCTCTCTCTCTAAAAATCAAAGGAAAAATATCCTCCAGTGAGGATTAACAACAACAACAACTCGCTTCCAGATTTTGGAAGCCGGAGAGCTGAGGTCCTGTCCCTCCAGCTTGGGTTTCAGTGCGCTGTAAGGACAGCCGCTGGCACAGCGGAGGCAGAAAGCAAACAGAAAGGGAAGAAGAGCCACTCGTTTAAAATGATTTATCTGCTCTCGTCCTGTTATCAAATGCGAATAACTTCAAGCGATACAGAAAAGGAAAAGACAGGGAAAACGTCTGCTCACGTCTTGGAGAAATAAGTGCTTTACGTGGGAAAAATAGAATAGCCTTGGGCCCAGGCCCTGGGGAGGGGGCGTGGCCCTGGTCTCGAGGTGGGCACAGGCAGGCTCCTCCGGCCAGGCCTCGCCCTCCCACCTGCTTCCCCTGCCTTCCAAGCATCACAGAGCCCCTGCCAGCTGCCCGCTCCCCTGGAAGGATGGCCCAGGCGGGCGGGAGCGGTGCTATTCGGGGACATCCACGGATCACGACAACCTGCCACTTCTCCAGGCCCCTGAATGCTATCTTTGGATCCAGCCGGACACCAGAAACCCGCTCCTTTCTGCGGCCTTGATTCAGCCCCAGGGAAGGCCTCACCCAGCGTCCGTGTGGTCAACCGCGGGCCCTCGTCCCTGCCCGGCCTCGAGGCGACCTTGGATGCTTCTCACAGTGGGGCTCTGTGAACCAACCCCCCCCCCTGCGCCCCCAGGCAGCTGGCGTGGACGCTCGACAGGTGCCCATTTGCCTTACTCCTTTGGCCCCAGCTCTGGGGATTTTGCAACGGCTTTTGCTCTCACGTTGACATTGAACTTCTGTTCTCATCGCCCCCCTTATGGAGAGCCCCGGGTGTCAAGTTCATTTGAGAAATGAAACATCTGGAAAACCGTTCTGAGGGCACGCCTCAGGGAAGCGAGGCCTGGTCACTGGCCGGCATTCCCCTTTCACGCTCGCTGCCCGGAGGCTCTGCGCCTGCTCTCCACGTTCAATGGTCGCAAACATGGTGCGCCTCACCATCGCCCTATTGGCTGTCTCCTTTTATTCTTTTTTTAAAAATATATTTTACTGATTTTTTTACAGAGAGGAAGGGAGAGGGATAGAGAGTTAGAAACATCGATGAGAGAGAGACATCGATCAGCCACCTCCTGCACATCCCCCACTGGGGATGTGCCCCGCAACCAGGATACATGCCCTTGACCGGAATCAAACCTGGGACCCTTCAGTCCGCAGGCCGACGCTCTATCCGCTGAGCCACACCGGTTTCGGCTTCTTTTATTCTTGCCCAAAGTTTTTTTTTTGTTTCCATCACGTGTGTTTGGGGTCGTGATCTTCCTCCTCTCCAAGAGGCCAAGGCCAAAAGACATAAAGACGCAAATTATAAAACCGTGCGGCCAACCCAGTGTCAGCCTGAGAGCTCTTCGTTTCGCCTTCTCGCTTGAAGACGTGCCGGCTTTGCGCTCTGCCTGCGAAGGGCGGTCGCTGCCAGACCTTGTAAGTGGAGCCGGAGCGGGAAATAAAGCCGGGTCGGTGGCCTGGATGGAGGAGGTCTTTACTTTCAGCCTTTGGAGAAGGTTCTGGGGCCCCTTTGACAGCTCAGCCAGGGCAGACACGACAGAGGACTCGGCTGAGCGCGGGGCCCGCCGTGTTCTGCCTCCAGACCCCCTGGGCCAGTGGTTCTCAACCTTCCTAAGGCCGTGACCTTTGCGTATAGTTCCTCATGTGGTGGTGACCCCCAACCATGACATTTTGCTACTGTGATGCATCGTGATGTAAATATCTGCATTTTCCGATGGTTTTAGGCGATCCCCTGTGAAAGGGTCATTTGACCCCCAAAGGGGTTGCGACCCACAGGTTGAGAACCGCTGCCCTGGGCTTATAAGATGGCGCAGCCGTGTGCCTTTCAAAGTGCCTCTGTGCTTCCCGGTCATGCCAGAGGCTGCTGGGAGCGCGCTGAAGCGCCACGTTGTTCAGCAACTAGGATCATTACGACTTCGGAAAAGCATGGGCGCGCTGACCGGAGGCCAGGGAGGTACGTGGCTTCCCCACCCACCGATGTGGAGAGACCATCCGAACAGACAAGATGAGAAACACATAGCCAGCGTGGTGGCTTAAAACTCACAGCTGTCAGCATCCAGTATTCGGTGTGCGAGAAAGAATGCATGAAGCAGCGGGTTAAGCAGAGAGCTGCCTGCAGATGGGAGGGTGCTGGGCGTCTGGGACCTGCCAGCATTGTCTGCGGGGTTCCAGGAGGCTTATTTGCATTCCAGGACAAAGGTTCCCCATTGGAGACCCTTTCTGCCCCTCCTCCACCTCGCTCCTCCTCCCCAGAGAGGCGCCTGGCCATCGGCAGCGAAGACCCTCGGCCTCTGGCCTCCGTCCTCCCAGCAGAAACCTCGGGAAGGAACCCAGATCTGCTATTTTAGCACAGCGTGGGCACCGAGTGGTGTTTTCACAGCGGAGGAAGCGGGGGAGCCGGGAGAATGCGGCCTTTTATTAGCAGGAGACACTCCAAGGAAGCGGGTTGCACGGGCGGCCGGCGTTTGTGAACAGAGTTGTTGGAGAAAGTGCAGTGTATAGAGCGTCGGCCTGCGGACTGACGGGTCCCGGGTTCGATTCCGGTCAAGGGCATGTACCTTGGTGGCGGGCACATCCCCAGTGGCGGGTGTGCAGGAGGCGGCTGATCGATGTCTCTCTCTCATCAGTGTTTCTAACTCTCTGTCCCTCTCCCTTCCTCTCTGTGAAAAATCAACAAAATGTATTTTAAAAAGAAAAGGAAGTGCAGCCTGTGGCCTGGGAGCTCGGCCAGCGTGCAGCGCTTTCCACCAGAGGCCTAATCGAGGCTGCTGATGACACTGTTAGCCACTGCCCCCACAGAACCAGTGCACCCCGCCCCCTCCCCACACACACACTCACACACTCACACACTCACACACACACACACACTCACACACACACCACACATACACACTCACACACACACACACTCACACACTCACACACACACACACTCTCACACTCACACACACACACACACACTCACACACACTCTCACACTCACACACACTCACACACACACACACACACACACACACACCCTTCCTACCTCCTGGGAGAGAGGACTGTTTCCCCAGCTTAATAAGCAGGACCGACTGAAAATGCAGTTCATTCTTTTCCTCTTACAACTGAATATTGGCGCCCAGGACCCACACGTGTACGTTCCGCAGCAGCTTCCGCCGCAGCCCATTGGCAAGTGCGTCCCGTCCCAGACTCTGAGGCCGTGTCTTGTGTTTTAGGGTTCCTGTGAGAAGTAGCTGGGACGTGGCCCCAAGAAATGTTAAAAAATACACGGAGACGAAGGCCATTCCGGCACCATGTCTGACGTGGAACGGGGGTAGAAGCCGTGTTTCAGTGGCAAAGGCCGGGGCGGCCTCGGCATTCGGGACTCGGGGACCCCATGGCAGCCACTTTGTAAGGGGTGACGCTGGAAGTGCCGCCGTTCCTTACTCTGCCCTTGAACCCGGAAACCTTTGGGCTTGGGATTTGGTGTTGCCCAACAGGCCGCTGACCCACCCTTTGCCCAAGTGACAGAGATGGTGAGAACTGGGACCAGCATCCTGACCTACCCGGCACGGTGTGTGTGTGTGTGGGGGGGGAGGTAAAGGGGGTGTGGAGGATGGAGAGAGAGGAGGAAGCCTGGGCTCTCTGTCACCTTTCCTGTCCCTCCCCCACCCCAGTCTCCCCAGAAGAAAGGGCTCCAGTCCGCCTCCCCCCCAAAGATGGGGGACGCACGGGGAAAATGACCTAACTGAGGCCCGGGCGCCGGAGGACACTGATTTCTGAGGCCGTGGCATGAGGCGCCGTGAGTCTGGGGGTGGCGACTGGCCAGCCTGCTCCCCAGAGTGGCCCCATGATGTCACCAGGGCCTGGGCCCTGGCCCTTTAAATCAGGGCTTCCCCTGCCATTGCTTCTAATGGCCTTCCTCCCGGGTCTGGGGGTCAAGGGCATCATTTTTCTTTTTTAAGCATCGAAGAAGCCCTCCTGCATAAGTAGCGGGGAGAGAGGAAAGCGAATGTCCCAGAGCTGCATGATCCCCCGGCCTGCTCTACCCGCGCCCCTGGCTGCAGAGCTGGGCCAGGGATGGTCCCGGACAGGGCAGGGTGTGGGAGCCTGAGAATGACCCCCTTCGTTAGGGGAGAGCATACTCAGGGCGGGGTGGGGGGGGGGGCTCCCAGTGGCATCTTCAGAACTCCGCCTGCACTTGCCTCTGACTGCGTTGAGCGACCCCTGCCGGCTGGGCAGCGGTAGGCTGGTCTCTGCCTGTGCCCAGGCCTGTGCCACACCGTCATATGCCTGTGTCCAAATGAGAGGCCAGACAGGTCATGGGGGCGCAAGATCCTCGTCAAGGCGAAAGCCCTGGACAAATGGCAGCCTGTTTCCATCCTCGGCTCATAGCACAGGCCCTCTCCTGCCAAAGGGACCGTGAACGTTTTTTGTTTGGTTTTTGGTCTGAGTTTTCTCATTTTTTAAAAAAAATATATTTTATTGATATTTTACAGAGAGGAAGGGAGAGGGATAGAGAGTTAGAAACATCGATGAGAGAGACACATCCATCAGCCGCCTCCTACACTCCCCCCCTACTGGGGATGTGTCTGCAAACCAAGGTAAAGGCCCTTGACCGGAATCAAACCTGGGATCCTTCAGTCCACAGACCGACGCTCTATCCATTGAGCCAACCGGTTTCGGCTGAGTTTTGTCATTGTTAACAAATGTCTGTTGAGTGCCTCCACTGAGCAGGCACTTCAAAAGCCTACGCCAGCACAGGGCACTCCCCTCGTCCTGGGCAGAGTGTCATTCACCACCGTCTTCTCATGGTCAGCGAGGTGGCTTGGGACCGGGGCCCGGGTCCTGGCCCCGCAGCCTCTCCCTCTTCGCTTCCCTCGATTGACCCCTTTCCCAGCCGCCCCGGCTGGTGCCCTCCTGGCTGCGCCTCAAACACGCCCCCTTTCTTTTGACCCGAGAGCCTTTGGGTATGCAGTTACACCTGCCTGGAAGCCATCACCTGCTCAGGTCTCTGCTCAGTTGTCACCTCCTCAGGAGGTCACGTGTGGCCACACTCTCCATGCCTGCCCTGTCCCCGGCACGCTCTGCCTTCTGCAGCTCTCATCATAGGATGAAATGGTTGGAGGAGTGTGAGTGTGTGAATACGTGTGAGTGTGTGAATGTGTGTGTGTGTGTGGGGGGGGTGTCTTATTTTTCCTACTAGAACACAGGAGAGATACCCTCTCTTGGAGGTGTATCTTGCCCAGGGCTGCATGCTGAGGGTACCCAGCACATAGTAGGTGCCCTACAAATATGTAGGGGATGAATGCCACCCACTGGGGATGCAAAGATGAGAAGAAATCAAGGGGCGGACAGTCCTGCCCCTCATCTGTTGGGGTTGGGTTTGGAAGGGAAGCAAGGGTCATCTGCAACTCAATATTTTCCCTGTGACTTAGTAGGAAAGACACTCCAGTTCTTTCTTCAAATCAGATGGCTCGTCCAAGATTGAGCATTTGGGGCCCACGGTGGCCTTGGATCTGGGAGTTGGGGTGTGAGAAAAAGAAGGACCCAGCTCAGAGACTTCAGGGTGAACACACACTGGGCACCCCCTCCCCCCAGTGTCCCTCTCCATGGCTAGATTGGCATCACCCAACCTCCTCCTCCCCCCGCCCCCCGCTATGTTGGTCCAATGAGAGCCGCCCAGGCCTCCTCTCTGCCTCCTTGATTGGTCGAAGCATGAGTCCCTCACCCAAGAGGAGCCAATTGTACTCTTTCAACCCTAACCCAAGGGTGGCCAACAGCCAGTAGCCCGGCCAGCCATGGGCTTATTCTAGGCATTTCCCAACTGGCACGGGAGAGAGAGAAAAGGTTTTCCTCTCCAGTCAAAGCAGTGAGGAGGGCAGGCCAGGAAGTCCATGGCAGCAGCCGCAGGAAGAAAGATGGCGGGGGATGAGAGATGGCGATGGAGATAGAGACCCCACAGCCTGCTTTCATTCCCATGTCCCCCTTTCCCTAAAGATGCGTGCCACGTGATCCCCTCTTTCTGCCCACACTGGCTCAGGCTGCGTTTCTTTATTTACTTTTTTATCAACCACAAGTGCCCCGATTATATTTCTATTTAAACCCGTTATTTCATCATCATCATAGAAGCACACACATTTAGTTTAAAAATGCAAACCCTCCCGGAGATAATAGCATAAGAATTGGTCTTCCTCCCTGTCTGCCCCCCCCCCACCCGCGCCGCCCCCGTTCCCCCCAAACTGCCTCCCCCGCCCTCCGCAGGCTCCTTCCCCAGAGGTAACCAGCAACCACTTGTTAAACTGATTACCCTTCAGACTGTCATTTGACCAACTTCTGGCAAGCATTTTGAAAAGCAGCAGAAAATCCTTTGTAATTTTGATTTATCTGATTGTAATATATATTACTCCGGGAGATTTCCAAACAATGGGTTATTCAGCCATTTATTCAGTCAGCTTTGTCCGCATTAGTAAATGTTTTGACAGGAGCCGTTTATTTCGGAGATGAATGATTCATCGGGGTATTTCTCAACAACATAAAATAATACCCTGGGCGAGGGCGGGCCGGCTTCTTGGCAGGGGCCGAGCCGTGCCTTCCCGCATTCCTCGCGCCGAGCATTGTGCCCGGCGCGGAGAGTGGGCGCCGTGAGTGTGGAACGGGTGAGGGATCTGGTGATCGGAAGCTGCCAGGACAGCAGGGGCGAGCGTGAAGCTTTGGGGAGCGCTTCCCACGCACCGTGGCCTTGGCAGGCTCCCTGGCATTGAGTGGTCTCCGGCACCCCAACCTCCCAACCCCCCCAGCGGCTCTGCTTCCGGCCCCTTCTCCTGCTCGTTCTCCTGCTCTTCCTTCTATGGTGAGGCGGCCGCATGCCTCTCCAAGGAACGCATTTCGCTTGCGTCAACCGGTGTTGGTTTCCGTTTCTTGCAACTCAAGAACCCTGAGAGAGGACCTGGGGTGTCCATCCAAACGAGGGTAAGTGGCCCCGGCCGGTGTGGCTCAGTGGATAGAGCGTCGGCCTGGGGACTGAAGGGTCCTAGGTTCAATTCTGGTCAAGGGCACAGGCCCAGGCTGCAGGCTTGATCCCCAGTGTGTGTGTGTGGGGGGGAGGGGGTGTGCAGGTAGCAGCCAACCCATGATTCTCTCTCATCATTGATGTCTCTCTCTCTCCCTCTCCCTTCCTCTCTGACATCAGTGAAAATATATTTAATACAAAAATAAAAGCAGGGTGAGTGCCCCGGGCAGGAGAAGCTGACACTGTTACCCCCATCCCAGAGGAGGAAGAGGAGGGTGCGAGCCCCGTGATGCGCTTTGCTCCGGGCCGCAGGGCTGGGGCACGGCCGAGCAGGAATGCACTCGGTCGGTCCAGGTACCACGGCGGGCCCTGCCCACCGCCCCGCGGCCCGGTGCCAAGATCCGGGCAAGGGAGCCACTCACTTCTGGAGCCCCGGGAGCGTGGCCCGGCTTGCCTGGGTCTGTCTCACCCAGCGGGCGGCCTGCGTCTGTTCCGAGGAAGAGCGCCTCCCGCAGAAGCCTGCGCGTGGTATCCTCCGAGAATTTTCCAGAGCCTGGCTGGTGCCTTGGCGTGCCTTCGACGGGTAGTTAGAAAGTCCCCCGAGAGAAACGAAGCACCCTTCTCCTGTGGGTCTTTCCTGTCTCCAAATGTTTCCCTCGGTCCCATTGGCCACAGGTTAGGGACCGACTGTGTGACAAATACCTGTCATTTGTATGTTTCCGTTACAGTTCTTTGCCTGACACAGGATCGCCAAGGGGTTAGGAGCGCTGGCTCCAGAGCCAGGTTTCCTTGGCCTTGAATACCCGCTCTGCCACTGTCATGCGCCTTTGTGGTGCGCGGTGAATCGGTTCCTAGCTCTGTGCCTCTGTCTTCTCATCTGTAAAATGGGCACGCTGACACGCGCTCACGTCTCCTGGAATTGCTGCAAGGGTTAAACAGTTAACACGCGCCCCACACCCAGAACAGAGCCCCCGGCACCTATGGGCGCTGTGTCTGCCAGGAGTATTCATTCTTCTTCACTTCCAGGTTTAGCGCTTACATATTTTCGGTGGAACTTCCAGCTTTGGGGGAACCTGAGCGGATGAAATGCTGAGTCCTGCGGGCACATTGATGTGAATTTTGCAGTTCCGGGCGGTAGCTCAGAGTCTGTGATGAAGGCGCAGGTCTGCAAACGCCAGATGACTTGGTAGCCAGGGGCTTCTACGCAGGGTCCTGCTTCCTGGATATTCTAATTATTCTCTCCTCTTTGACACGATTCCTTGTCTAGCTGCGTAACATGAAGCAATCCTCCCGCCGTTCGGGAAAGGGCAATTTGGAGAGACCAGACCCGGGGAAAATCTTAAAGCTGTGATGTATGGTTCAGTGAGAGTGTAAGTAGGTCAACTACCTCTAACAGAATTAGCTGAAATTATGCAAGCTATTACGCTGGATATGACTATTTGAACATTTTGTATAAACCGCAGCTAATACACATTCGTCTTTATGGGATGAATCAAGACTTGCGACTAATTCTGGCGAATTAAGAATGGCCTTTTCCAGGAATTAACTACCACCATTTGACTGCAGCTGTAAAAATTTTATTAGGCAATACATCTGACCTCAGATTGGAAATTTGTGTTGGAACCCGTTGAGGAAATAATTATCGCCGTGTTGTTAATTTTATATTTGCCCAATAAAACACAGCAGGGGCGGCGGGGCTGGGCGCGGAGAACAAAAGCAAACCCCGGACCGGCTTTCAGGGGAGCGCTTTCCACCTCCCCGGGGCGCGGGCGCGGAATGCGGGCCTCTGATGGATGCTGTTTCCCGCTGACGTGGAGGAATGAATAGTTCCCGGCTACCAGGCGGGGGGTGCTGGGGGGAGAGAAACATGTGGATGGTGTTTATGTCATTCTCGCCGGGCAGTGAGAAGTGTCGCTGGGAGCGTGCCTTACGCTGTGGGCTCCGGTCACGTTGAGCTTCCTCACGTACGGATAGCCTCAGGAAAACACCACCTGTGCACACACGCGCCTTGACCTTGACCCTCCGCCTGCCCACGTGTTCCTGTTTGGCCAGTCGGTCTGGCGAAGAGTGGGCACAGAGAAAGGCCGGCTTCTCTCGGAAGCCAAAACCAGGTCGTGGTTTTGTTTTGTTTTTTTTTGAAAGCGCTGTCTCTCTTCCTTGACTTCCATCGGACTCAGCGTAGCCACCAGCCCACAGCACTTTGCGACCTGCCTGTGCAAAACCCTAACTCAGCCTCTCCGCCCCTGTGCCCAAGAGAGGACTCTGAGCCAGCTCACCTGCATTTAGGCAGACTTCCTGGCACCAGACCACGCCATAGAGCTGTCTAGAGCAGCGGTCGCCAACCTCTCAGACCTCGTGGCCCACCAGTGGCTCATGGAACACCAGTTGGTGACCGCTGCGCTGGAGAGGTGTGGCCCAATAAGCTGTGGCCAGGAGGGAGAGGAGATGCATGTTAATTCCACAGAGGAGGGCAGAGAGAGATGAAAAAATAATGATGAAAGAAAAATCATTTTTCGGCTGCCTCCTGCATGCCCCCTCCTGGGGATCGAGCCCGAAACCCGGGCACCTGCCTTGACTAGATTTCAAATCAAACCGTGACCTCGTGATTCAAAAATTGATGCTCATCCGCTGAGCCACACCAGACAGTCTGGAACTATGGCTCTTAACGCCCCAATACCCCAAGGTTTCAGGATGTCCCAGTTATAAGCTGTAGAGAACTCCAGGGAGGAGTGGGTTGGTAGTTTGAATGAAGACCAGGCCCCTGAATTGACAACGTGGTGACCTGGGACCACCCCCCGCCCCCTAATCCCACCCCAATCCAGTCTAAGAGCAGTGACCTCAGAGCCTGTTGCTTGATTGACATTCTTGACAAGACCCACCCACTCTGGACCTAGACCGTTAACTTCCTGTGGACCAGCAAAGGAAAAAAAAAAAAATTTAATTAGGCGCTTCTCTGCCCACCCTGCGGAGAGAACCAAGTGATAGGAATCTCCCCATCAAGTTGTCAGTTTTATCGTCGGCGCTCGGGGACAGAGCACGCTGGCGGAGAACAATGTGAGATGGAGAGAAAGTATCAAGTGCGACCCTCCGGCCAGAATGCTAATTCTTGGGATGTTTGGTGTTTATCTCGATGGCGATGCTTTCTTCGTTTTATTAAAAGTTGAGGCTTTTTCTCTGATTAAAAATACACGAATATACTAAAGAAAAAAGAATATGCCCCCTCCCCATTTTTAAAATTTATTTCCCAGGAGAGGACATACATTTCCATGAAATGAACTAAAGAGCGGATAGACGCTCGTTTCCTGAAGAACCGCGCTTGCCTCTTGCTCTCAGGCAAGTTACCTGCGCGTGCCTCTTGGGGGGCGCGCCGTCTGCGGCGGCAAGACAGCCGTCATTAAAAAATTAAACAATTAGGAGAGGGGCAAGCTTGTCATCCATTTTAATGTTCTGTGATGCGAATTAATATTTCCTTTCCTACTGCGGTAGCCTGCCATTTGTCACGAAGGTGCAGCCCGGCTTCCGCCCTGTGGATAATTAGTTTACATTACTCTCCAGAAAGGCATTGTCGCCGGCGATCTCAGCGCCTGCTACCAAATCGGTTCTGCTGGGGGAATCATTGAGATTCCTCTCAGGCCCCGACTAGAGCGATAGATGGCCTTGTCCTTAAATGTGCACTATCAGACGGGTCTGGCTTTTTAAAAATGAGATTCCTGGCCCAGGAAGGCTCTTCTTGTCATAGATCAACGCTCTGTCCCTTCTTTTGCAAAAAGATTTATGTTCTGAAGTATCATTTTCTCTTTCTCTTCTTTAATATGCCTTTATTGATTAAATATATACATATATGTGTGTATATATAATATATATTTATATATATATTATACACACACACACACAAACACACATAACACACATATTTCAGAGAGGAAGGGAGAGGGAGAGAGAGATAGAAACATCAATGATGAGAGAGAATCATTGATCAGCTGCCTCCTGCACGCCCCCTACTGGGGATCAAGCCTGCAACCCGGCCAGGCATGTGCCCTGACCAGGAATTGAACCATGACCTCCTGGTTCCTAGGTTATTGCTCAACCACTGAGCCACACTGGCCAGGCTGTCTGTTGATTTTAAAAGAGAGGAAAGGAGAGGGAGAGAGAGAGAGAAACATCAATGATGAGAGAGAATCATGGATCCGCTGCCTCCTGCATGCCCCCAACTGGGGATCCAGCCTGCAACCCGGGCATGTGCCCTGCCCAGGGATCGAACCGTGACCTCCTGGTTCCTAGGTCGGAGCTCAGCCGCTGAGCCACGCCAGGCGGGCTCTAATCCAGTTCTTAAGGGAAGGGAGCCTGGAGCCATCGGGTTCCTGGGCGCAGGGTGGGCTGGTCTCTGTCTTTGGGGGCAGCACCCAGAACCCCACTGTGGCATCTCCGTGGCCTTGGGGAGACACCACCGCCGCAGAGACAGCTTTTTCTTGTTCGTTTTCCTGTTTGCTGATGCAGAGCCTCTGAAACCCAGGCAGGCCGTGGGTGTGGGCTTACCGTAGGGAGAGGAGAAGCGGGGCCCATGGAGGTCCCCCAGGCCCATTAACTCCCCCCCCAATTCCACCTTCTTGGGGGGGTCCTCTTTGAACCCCTTTCTCAAACACTCCCTATCTTGCTTCCCTGGTTTAATTTTCTCCCCGGTACGTGTCTCCATCAGCGATTTCCTAGATGCAATCTGTGCCTCTTACCCCATAGCCTGCTCTCGCACCCGGACCCCTGCTTCCTGAGTGTGACATTCAGTCCATTGCATTCGCTACTGTCCCCTAGCGTCTCCCTGTAGGTCAGTGGTTCTCAAACTTTCTAACACCGCGACCCTTTAAGACAGCTCCTCATGTGGTGGTGACCCCCAACCATAAAATTATTTTTGTTGCTACTTCATAACTAATTTTGCAACTGTTATGAATTGTATCTGTGTTTTCTAATGGTCTTAGGCGACCCCTGTGAAAGTGTTGTTCGACCCCCAAAGGGGTCGCGACCCACAGGTTGAGAACCGCTGCTCTAGGTGATCAATACATGCCTCTCATTGAGAGACTTGTGTCCCCTGGGCCCAGGGACCGAAGCTCCCATTGGGGAGTGAGGGGACCGATGCTAAGAGGGGCAGCAGACAGGTGCCCGGTCCTTGGGGACATCTGGGACCAGCAGATCCTGCCACTCACAGTCCCAGGACCCGGGGGCCCCCACCCCTGTGGTTAACTCTGCCCTTTGGGTCTCCATTCTCTCCCCAAGAGCTAGGGAGGCGGTGGGTGGCTCTGGGTGAGGCCTGTCTTTCCTCTGGGGAGAGAATCGGGCCCAGGTGCTACATCCTTCCACATCCTGGCCTCGAACCCTGTGATGGGTTACGTCAGCATTTGGGGATTGGCCAGGGACCCTCCCCACCGGGCTTTCTGCGGGGACTGGGCCGGGGGCCTCAGCTCCCAGCCGCAGTGAGTCTGCGGGGCGGGATGCGGGGGTCGTGGCCAGGATGCACCTTCGGAAAGTGTGGCTGGGCCCCGGCTGTCCCCCGGCTGATCCCCGCCTCACGCGGTGAGCAGAGCCAAGCGGACTCTGACCATTTCCTCCTGCCTTTGATCGCCCCACTTCCCGGTTCACTTCCTCCGACAATTTCCTGCTTCCACCCCCAGAACAAACAGCTCGCACTGCCGCCCTGGCCGCCGGGATCTGTGTCCCAGAGGCAGAGTCCTCCCCCCGAGGCCGGCCGGCCGGACAGACGGCCCAGTGAATCTCAGGCCAGGCTCTGGGGGGCTGGGCAGAGGCCCCCTCGGATCCTCATGCCCGGAAAGCGGGGAGCAGCCAGGGACGTCAGCCCCGGCAGCCCTGCCCTGGATGGCCGCACAGTCAGTGACCACGAAGCGGGTCTTGTCGCGGTGAGCAGAGTACTTTCCACCCTGGGTCCCTCGGGGCCGCTGGCGTGGCGATCTCCGTGTTTTTCTTTCCTAACTGAGCTCAGAGGTGAGAACCAAATGCGTATTCCGCTAAAAAAAATAAAAAATCAAGGTGCACAATGTTCTAGAAACATCTGTGTTTCCATTTTGGCGTCTAAGCCTCGGTGTGAAACGGTTCCCGCACTAATCATATCAGTAAACCTGGCAAGATTAAAAGAGCCGGAAACGCGCACGCTCGGTGTCTCAGCGGCCGGTAAAGCGCACACGGCGGCTCCCCCGACGGTTAACAGGCGCCGGTGACGACGGGCCGGTAAGCATCCATCTCAGTCGGGTCGGGTGATGGAGACACGCACGCTCAGCGACGGGTCCCGTGTTCACCCGGCGCCTGATTTCCGAAAGGAAACACCAAAGAGAGCAGAGCCGTTCTTTGTGGGAAGAAACAGGAGTCGGGGCCTTTCCGCACCCCAAGTTTCCCTGCCAGCTGGGTCGCAAGCGAACTGCGCAGGCCCCCTGGGACTCGGGTGTCTCTCGGAGAAATTTGGGGTTGGGGTTTGCCTCCATGATCGCTGACCTGTCTTCCAGCCCTTTCCTCTTTCTTTCACTGTGGCAGGTGGGGTAGAGTGGTGGTTAAGAGTGGGGGCTCTGGCATCCAACTGCCACTGTTCCACCCTGCCTCTGCCCCTCAGTTTGCCCATCTGCCTAACCTGGCTGTGGGAGTTTTTTGGATTCTGCTAAGAAATGGTCTTCTCATATTAAAAGAAAGAAAGAAAGAAAGAAAGAAAGAAAGAAAGAAAGAAAGAAAATTAAAAAAGCCGAGACTGGTGTGGCTCAGTGGATAGAGCGTCGGCTTGCGAACTGAAAGGTCCCGGGTTCGATTCCGGTCAGGGGCATGTGCCTTGCTTGCGGGCACATCTCCACTGTGGGGTGTGCAGGAGGCGGCTGATCGATGTCTCTCTTTCATCGACGTTTCTGACTTTCTATCTCTCTCCCTTCCTCTCTGTAAAAAATCAATAAAATATATTTTTTTAAAAAAGATTTAAAAAGAAATGGTCTTCTCTGGCTAAACAGCATCTTTGCCGGCAAAATCCTGGCCACCTTGGGACGCGTGGGGGTCCGAGGGCAGCTTTGCCAGAACAGAGGTCAAAGTGTGGATCCCAGGGGCTCTCCAGAGTGCTTTCTTGGGGGGCCGTGAAGGCCATTTTCAAAATGGACTCCCCCCAACTTTCAGTGGGGCCAGTGCCCCCTACAGGAAGGCCTGGCGCGTTTGCCTGGGAGCGGGCTGGGCGAAGGGTTTGCAAAGGGGAGAAGGGCGGCAGAGAGGCCCTTGGGCGGATATGAGGCGCAGGGAGCGTTCTTAGTGGTTCCTCAGTCCCGAGCCTCTGTCCCCGCAAACTTCCCGATTTCTGGGCAGACCTTTTGTGGGGAGATTCACCCACACTTCCTTCCCATCCTTCTACCTCTGCACCCACCCCCCCCTGCCCTGTGAATGCTGATCGCCGTGCCAACGACACCATCCCAGACAACTACAGGACCCCGACCAGGAGTTCAGTCACCGCCCCCGTAAGTCCACCTCCTTGTGCCGTCGGGGGACTCCTGTGACCGGGGGCTGGACCACTATTGCTGCTCGCACGTGAGGACCTGGGGATGTGGGGGTGAGCTGACCAAGGCACACAGCTCCTCACGGGGCGGTGGGCGGTGGGGGGGCAGCCTCCAGTCTGCAGCCCGACTGCCCGCCTCCCGTGCTCCGGCTCCCTCCCTTCCTCCCCCTCCCCCTCCCATCCCGCCATCGCGTTGCCTCTCGGCGTGTGATGTGCTGTTGACCTCCGGAGGCAGTGCCTGGGTGTCTGGCGTCGCTTGGAAGTGTTCTCCCCTTTATGGAAAACACATTGTTCACCCCCGCATCCCTGTCCGCTTCTGAAACCCCAGGAAGACAAAGTCGCCTTTCTCTCCGCACGTGGGCCCGCGGCGCGGGGGAGGTTCTGACGGAGAACGTGGCCCACACGCGTCCCGGGGGCTCATGAATCACCCTAAAAAATATTACAGACGAATAACATCCACGGGCATCAAGAATACATCCGAATGGACCCGGGGCGGCGTAATTTATGGGCCTGCTTATTACTTTAAAAGCCCGGGATGCTTGTAGAATATGGTTTAGCGGGTCAAACATCCCGGTCCGGCTCATCCATCAGGCTTTTGATCTGGTGTCAGGCCCGACCGTGGGCACGCCCGGCACCAGATCCGATGGCGTGCACAGCAGACCCCCTTTACCCGGTGACCAACCGGAGGGGACGCCTGGCAGGGGAGGGGGGGGGGCAGCCGAGGAGGTACCGCTCCCCCCTCCTCGCCCCCTCCTCCCTCTCCTCGCTGCTCCTTTTTCTATTATTATTTTATAGTTTTGTTCTGCATTCCTTCCATTCAACCTCCAGTCCAGAGGAGCCTGTTCCTTTATTAGTTACATATGTCCGCACCCTTTGGCCCCAGCAGGGAAAGACAAAATATTCGGGAGGGCTCGGGGGGCCGGGGGACGGACGGCTAATCCATCCCCACCTTGAACTAATCGGCGGCCCGATGTGCCTGTGGTACACGGCGCCCCGCTCCGTGCAGCCGAGCGGCGGGGTTTCAATTTGTAGGAGCATAAACAGATACTAAAGTTGGACGAACGGGAGAGGTCATTTGTTAGCAGAGTTCAAATCAAATTATCACAGCGGTCCCCCGCTGACAGCTCCCACAATTACCTCCTTTTCTCTGGATCTTTAAATGTTTTCTGTTTCACTTAAGCCTCCGTAAATAGTTTACTTCTCAGGGGCTTCATTTATTGACACAGAGAGGGTTGATTTATTTAATTTCGCTTCCCTGCTGCCTTCCCAGAAAGGAGCGGTAATGTTTTGTTGAAATCTACCCCCTCCTCCTTTCTCCCCCTCAACCCCCTCACCCCCGCCGCCCCTCCAATGATAAGTTTATCACGGTAGGCAGAGGAAGCGGGTTAATGACGTGGCTATAAATTATCCGGCTTTTTAATGAGAAGTTGAGACGCCCACATTCGAAAGCTTGATTTGGAACAAGCTTGAAACCAGAGCCCCGCATCTGTTGCTTGAAGAGGTTGAAACCGGGGAGTCAGCAGCCGGGAGACGGCCAAGACGGCAGAGACGCTGGGATCGGGATCCGTAATTGGATTATTCGAGAAATCCTGGAATTTGATTATTCTTTCAGAGAGAGCAGGGGGCGGGTGGGGGGGGGCGGCGAGGAAGGGGGAGATGGTGCCCCATGACGTGTGTCCGATCTCGGCGTCGAGGCCTTGATGTTCTGCCTGAGTTCGTCGGAATTAACGCCAACATTTGTTTTCACTCTCTGCCCCTCCCCCCCCCGCCTCACCCCTTGACTTTCACTGGCCCGCAGTTACATTTGTCTGCTTCTTACAGTCCTACTGGGACGGATTTATCATCATTTGCTAACATATCTGTCTCAAAATCTCAGCTTTGATCAGCTTGTATTTTATAACTTACATCTGTTCTACATTTAACCTTTTGTAATGCTGTTTTTCAAAAATATTACCTGATCTAACAAAAGAATCGTAGCAGAGCGAGGGCTCGGCCGGGTGGATGGAGGTGCGCACACACACGTGCACATGCATGCACGCACGTGCACCAAACATACCTGCCTCCGTGACCCTGTTTCTGTCACTGTCCCAGAGTGGCCTTTGCATTGAATGTATAAACCCATCATTGTCCCTGCCGGCTGGTGACAGACCTCTGTGGACCCAGCGGCTGCTTGCTCCCACCTGCTCTTGTCCTATCCTTGGGCCCTTCCTGTTCCTGGAATTCCCGCCAGAGCACCCGGCCATGAGCAGGGTGCTCTGCGGAGGCTGACTCGTATCTCGGGGGGGCCCCTGCATCTCCCCTGGGTTCCTTTCCCGCATGTCCCGCCTTCCCAGAGGCGTGAATTCCATTTCACGTGTTGCTTTCATTGTAACCGCGTTCATTTATTTTCACTGATGCGTTAGGAAACGTTTAAGATACCCCAGGAAGCCGAAACCCATTTGGCTCAGTGGCTAGGGTGTCGGCCTGCGGACTAAAAGGTTCGATTCCGGTCAAGGGCACGTACCTCGGTTGTGGGCACATCCCAGTAAGAGGCGTACAGGAGGCAGCTGATGGATGTTTATCTCTCATCGATGTTTCTAACTCTTTACCTCTCTCCCTTCCTCTCTGTGAAAGATCAATAAAATATATATATATTTTTAAAAAGATACCCCAGGAAGTATAAAAACTCACTGCATGGAGAGATCAAATACAGTGGTACATCGAGATACGAGTGCCCTAACATACGAGATTTTTGAGACACGAGCCGTTGAGCGAGCGATTTTTGCTTTGAAATACGAGCCACATTTGAGATAGGAGTCATCGCGAGGATCGGCCGGCTGCACACGGCCCACCAGTTTACCTCGACTCGAGCGTCTCATAGTTTCCCACGCCTCAAGGTTACGGAACGAATTAAACTCGTATCTCGAGGTACCACTGTAGACACATGCAGTCGAAGGCCCCCAGACCTCTCTTTGGTCTGATCACCTCCCCACCTCTTCTCTGTCCAGGACAGCGGCTCACAATGGATGGAAGCTGCTCATTGCCAGGCATTTTTTTTTAATACTTTACTTGTCTGTGTCCCGCTGCCCAATATGTTCCTGTTCTTCTGCCCCAGGCTTTCTCCACCTGTGGCCACATGTGCTAGCACCAGGCCGTCATTTTCATCGCCGTCACCACGCTCCCTTTTAGGATGAACGTTTGTATTATTTTTCAGCATTCTCGCTATCATGAGCAATTCTTTCTTTAAAAAAAATATCTATTGATTTCAGAGGGGAAGGGAGAGAGAGCGCGCGCGATAGAAACACCAATGATGAGAGAGAACTCTTGATTGGCTGTCTCCTGCACGCCCCACACTGGGGATCAAGCCCGCAACCCTGGCATGCGCCCTGACTGGGAATCGAACCTGGGACCCTTCAGCCCGCAGGCCAACGCTCTAGCCACTGAGCCACACCGGTTTCGGCTCAGGAGCAATTCTTGACGAAAATTCTTCTCTGTGTCTCCCCGGGCACATGAGCGGGAGTTTCTCTCTGTGCATAACGGGGGAGGGAGCGGCTGGTTCACAGGACCACGCTTCTCTGTTCTATTAAACATCGCCACGCCCTTTCCTGACATGGCACTCTCGCCAAGGCGCGATATTTGGCACTCTCGCCGGCGCGCGATATTGACATGGCTAAGTGCTGTCCACTGTTGGGAACGTGAGGGTATCGAATGGCAGCTTTCATGTGCAAGCGGTTTCCTTACTAACCAAGCGGCCCTGAAAGAATACAAACCCGCATTGCTTAGGGTAGCATGCGGCACGCAGGAGGTACTCTGTCCTCGGGGGTGGTGGCCGTTTCCACTCCTGCGCACACCGGTGCCGGGAAGAAGTTAAAACAGCCACGCACCCCATTGTAGAGATGAGTGACCGGGATCTGGAAACATACGAGTTCTGACACGATAGATCCAGTGGGGGGCATCGGGGAGAGGCCTGTGATTCATAACGGGGACCCCCACCACCTGGGAGGCCGGGCGGCTGGGTCGGGTCTGCCACCTGGCACAAAGCAACGTGCCCTCCATGCTCATTGCTTGTACACCTGCTCCAGGCCGAGACTCAGCGCGGGAAGGCGGAGGTCGGAGATTGGACTGTTCTTTTGTTTTTCTGGCTCATGACTTGAGGAGAGGAGAGGTGGCCACTGGTTCTTCCCTGCGATGGAAGACGTACCACCTCTGCAGCGGGTCTGCTCAGAACCCACCGAAGAGAAGACAGACCTTTGGGGTTCCCCTCCCCACTTCCCGCTGCAGAGCATCCCTGGAGCCCATGGCCTTCTTTGCCAACCCTGGGGTGGTGAGAATCAAGTCTTCCTTTCTGCCATCAAGCTAGACGAAGGTATATTTGGGGTGATGCGGGGGTCACATATCTGAGTCCTCCTGATGCTAATGATATGGGTGATAAAGATGACAGTGAGAAGGAGGAGGAGGAGAGAGAGAGAAGAAGCCCCCCCCCCAAGTATGGAGTTTGCTGCTGCTTCTATCTGCCAAGTACCACGTGGACATCTTATGTGCACTCTGTCGCCGTGAGAGCTCGGCATACTCTGTGAATCCTTCTTTAAATTACCAGGTTGATTGCTTCCGCAGTCATCCCTCTACTCTGCAAACTAGCCTCGCTTGCTTCCAAGCACCCAGGACCCTCAGAATCAAACCAGGTGGGCCATAAACTCGAAACCCCCCGGCCCCCCGGCCCCTCTCCTTGCAGGATGGGGTCTGGGGCAACTCCCGCCATGGGGCAGCGCCCTGTCTTAGCTTTTTGGGGTTGAAGAAAGGAGTCGTGAGGGCCCTGCCCCGCTGTGAGGGGCAGGCCAGACCACATGCCTTTGTCTTTTGATTTCCAGAACGCAGGGGAGCAGCTAAGGTTACCAAACATACCTCTCTCGATGGGGGCAGAACTCCCCTCTCTCTCCCTCCCTCCTTCTCCCCCTCTCTCTCTTTCTCTTTTGATTTGGTTTTGTTGTGCCAAATTCTCCCCTTTGAAAGACGCAGAAGCCCATTAAAGATTAAGACTACAAACAAGCTCCACACACATTTTAACAGCGTTCAGAAAGGTCCCAGGTGTAGGCAGGTCAAAGCGATATCTTGTTCTCCTAAATATTTCAACAGAGAGACAAACTTCTGATTGCACTATCCGCTCCTAAAATGACTTTGAACTCCCCGCCAGCGCCGCCCACTCGGGCTTGCTCGGACCCACCGGGGGCCCGGGGCAGATAAGGGCCCGAGCGGTCTCCTTTCATCTCCCCGCGGCTGTGTACACGAGCCGCTGGCTCCGCTCGGCTCCGCTATCCCGAGGACCCTTTTAAAGCCTCCTGTTTATTAGGCCCTGACACCCCATCTGTAAACACGCCGGGAACGCACTTTGCAGCGGCGGGAGGGAGCCAGGTTCCTTTACAGGCAGGCCGCGGGCTCCTGCTCCCTCATCATTCCCTCCCCCAACGCCTCTGCCCTCCTCCCTCCTCCCTCTGTTTCCCCCCCTCCTCCCTTCCCCTGCCTCCTTTTCTTGTCTTCAGCCACTGGCAGATAACAGAAAAGTTAAATAGGTTGGCTGCATTTAAAAAATATATATATATATATTTTTTTTTTTGATTTTTTACAGAGAGGAAGGGAGAGGGATCGAGAGTCAGAAACATCCACGAGAGAGAAACATCGATCAGCCGCCTCCTGCACACCCCTTACTGGGGATGTGCCTGAAACCAAGGTACATGCCCTTGACCAGAATCGAACCTGGGACCTTTCAGTCCACAGGCTGACGCTCTATCCACCGAGCCAAACCGGTTCCGGCAGGCCGCATTTTTTGACGCAGGCTCCTCAAATCCACGCGTGGAGGAATGGTGAGGCACGATGGGGAAGCACCCAGACCCGGAGCCAGACCCCCTGGGCTGGCCCTCTGCTTGAGGGGTCCTGGTTGTGTGACCTGAGGCGAGGGAGATGGCCTCTCTGTGCCTCAGTTTCCTCCTCCGTGAAATGGGGACAATAGTAGCGCCCTCTGGCGCTGTTGTGAGGAATAACCGAGTTGCATGTGCTACTCGGAGCCCGGGACACACTGAGTCTTAGCCAGTACTGTTACTGCTATCTTATCATTATTATTATTAACTCAGGCAGCTTTGCCAGTCTCCCCGGAAAGTGGTCTCTGAAGGCCTTGTACTCCACCGCGTGGCCTTGGACTTGAACTTCCATGACAGGGATGGGAGCCCCCTCCCAGGCGGATTCCCCACTGTTGCACCTGGCGGCCCTCCTGCCCCTCGGGGACAGAGGAAGGAAGAACGCAGGGGGTGGGGGGCGCCTGCCTGGCACTCCCAGAGCCTGGCAGTGTCGCCCGACGAGGCCCTGCAGTCCCCTGCAGCCGCCCCTCAGCACCCACAGGCTGGCGGGCCCACGCAGTACATCCTGTGCAGGAGGTCATGGCCCTCCGAGGCACTGTGTTGTCCCCTCGGCTAACCTGCGCCCACAGGCTCACGTGATAAGAGGGCGACGCAGCCCAGAGGACAGCCAGATTACATTTTGGGGGGCAGTGACAGTTCCGGTTCCTACGTGGGGACTGCGGGATTGGGGCAGCCCCGCGCAGTCTGACGTTCTAGGGTTGATGCCGACAACTTCCGGGGCCTGCCTGGCCTCTCCCACTGGAGGAAGTTTCTCGGTGTCGCAATAGCGGGTCCCGAGTGAGGAGGTGACAGGAGGGGAGTGTGTCTACTGGGGCAGCCAGGGGGGCAGGTGTGCCAGAAGAGGTGCACTCTGGGGGTCACGTGGTGATCCCGTTCCTGGCTGCCCCTCGGTGAATCCAGGTGTGCGCCAAGCGTGGCAGCGGGCACTCTGCAGTTCAGCTGGCTTAGGAGGGATCGTCCCCCTTTCCCAGAGGGGGAGACTGGGACCATGGCGAGGCAAGTTGCTCTGAAGCAGACGACTCATGATGGCGGGGCCAGGGTTCAAACCCCATGGGCCCCAGAGCCGTGTTAGCAACACAGTGTTGGCAGGGGGCCTGTACCCCTCAGTCGACCAAACTGTAAACAGTAGGCAATGGTGGATGCACTCGCTCATTAAAAAAATAAAATAAAATTGGTGAGTTGCCCATATTCAAAAACTAGAGGACTTCAAGTTGAATGCTAGCCTTGGGCGTATTTTGGCCAATCAGAGGATCTGGCAACCTGGTGTAAGAACTGCACCTCACTGCCGAAACCGGTGTGGCTCAGTGGATAGAGCGTCGGCCTGCGGACTGGAAGGTCCCGGGTTCAATTCCAGTCAGGGGTGCATACCTTGGTTGTGGGCACATCCCCATTGGGGGTTGTGCAGGAGGCGGCTGATTGGTTTCTGACTATCTCTCTCCCTTCCTCTCTGTAAAAAATCAATAAAATATTAAAAAAAAAAAAAAGAATTGCACCTCACCGAGGACTGCCCGGCATCAAACAGAGGCGGTCCCCTTTAAGAACAACACACACATCCCAGTTGGCCACAGGCCTCCCCCTTCCCTAATGTCCTGCTTCTGGTCCCAGTGGACGTTTGAGTTCCAGGTCCCTGCCCCAGCCTCAGCCTCGAGGAAGCAATAGAAGTCTGATCCTGTTTTATGGCGCCCTCACCGAGCACGGTGAGATGAGAATGGATGGGTGTGTGTCGGGGGGTTGGGGGGTGCACGGACCACAGTATAAGTGACACAGGCCGTTCCCACCCGCAGGTGTCTATCCACAACGGGGCACCATCTCCCCCTGCACCCCGCCCCCCCACCCATCAGGCTCAAGTCCCTGGAAGCAGCTCCTTACCCTGCTCACCTCTCCCGGCGCCCTCCCTGGCTCCTGCTGAACCCGCTTCATTTCTTTCTCTCGGTCCCCAAAGCATCCAGCTCATTACAGAACCGCGGGAAACGCGCGCCTCCTCCCCGGCCCCCGGCGCTGCGGGGAGATCCGCTACCTGGATCAATAGAAGCGAACTTTAATTTTTTTTTGACCCCCCGGGGGGGGGGGGGGGGGGGGGGGTCTTCCAGCCGTGGGTTTATGATTTCCCCGTGCCCGGAGGAGGAGTGAGCAGACCGCGTTGCTTCGATTCTGGCCAGAGTCACGCCGGACGCAGGCGTGGCGGTAAGTGGGTCAGGCCAGCCGGAGCGCCGGCCGCACTTGGCCCCGGTTGTGCTAACGCGGGTTTTTTTTTTTTTTTTTTTTTGCCAGAGGAAGAAAATATTCTAATTCCTCCCCGTCTAAATTGAGTTGGGGAGCATTATCAGCGGGAAGGACCCTTCTGATCTGACAGGCCTCGCTGTATGATGATTAATTACTTCTCGGCTTCATTGGACTTTTCTAATTTCCTCTCGCCACTGGCTGGAGGCGCCGCGCGATAAGTGCTGCTCTTATTATTTCGTGCGAAGGAAAATGTCTATTACGCGCTGTCGTACAAGCGGGCGGGAGGGAGAGACAGCCGAGCGCAGGGGTGGGGGGGGCGGGCGGGCCTGTGGGCGCTCCGTCTTTATCCCGTCTCCCCCCCTGGCCGGCCTGCCCTCGCCGGGTGCTGAGACAGGGGCGGCCGCCCACGGTTTCCTGTCCAAATAAGGAGATAAAATCGTAATCTCCGTCGGCGCACTTGACATTTGGAAATTTGTATAATGATTTCGGGGGCTTTAATCCTCCGGCTCGCCCGCCGCACGCCCGCCTCCAAATGCAAATGCGACTCAAATGTTAGCCCGCCAGAGGCGAGGGGCTCTTGGTGGATGCGGTCATCGATGCTTCCGGCCCCGCGATAGATAACGCCGCGCCAGGAGAGCGACATGACGACCGCTCTGATAGCGGGGAGCAGGCAAGACGCACCCCTGGACCTGGACAGAGAGCGCGTGGGTCTGCGTGGACCCGGCGCCTACATTCTAACATCCGGGTTGGTAGGAAGCGGATGTCTTACTGGGCGGGAGAGCGCCGGGCCGCTGTCCTCTCGGGTGGTCAGACGGCCCGAATGGAGGTGCTGCGGACGGAGGCCACTTGCCGTCCTGGAGAAGAGAGAGAGGAAGACGTAGGGAGGACCCCACTTCTGCAGCCCTTTTGCCCGCGCACCCCGGGCCTGCACTGATGCTGAGTGCAGGTCCCTCAGGAGCGGGGTGCCCAGGCTCGTGCAGGTAAAGCCCAAGGAGCGAGCCATGGCTGGCCGCCTCTCTCTGCGTCTTCAATGCTGAGAGGCCTCTGCCGTCACAGGGAGACCTCCGTCGAAGCAGGAGGAGGAGGGGGAGGAGAGGGCTGAGGGCTGGACGGAGCCCCACGGCCTGCATCCCCGGCACAGTCTGAGCGTCTGCTGTCGGTTTCTTTTTTAAAAAACATATTTTATTGATTTTGTTACAGAGAGGAAGGGAGAGGGATACAGAGTTACAAACATCGATGAGAGAGAAACACCCATCAGCTGCCTCCTGCACGCCCCCTACTGGGGATGTGCCCGCAACCAAGGTACACGCCCTTGACCAGATCGAACCTGGGACCCTTCAGTCCACAGGCCGATGCTCTATCCACTGAGCCAAACCGGTTTCAGCTCGGTTTTGTTTCTTTATCTTTGGGGGGAGGCAGAGCAGGCTGGGAATTCCTGATTGAGAAAGAGTCCTCGGCTGTCCTTTAGGTCGTACTAGCCCGTGTTTACTGAGCACCTACTACCTGCAGGGCCCTGTGCCAAGCGCTTTAGGCACGGCACCCCACGTGCTCCGTGCCGTCCCCTGGGGCCCGGTGCTGTGTGAACCCATTTTACAGACCAGAACACTTGGGCACCAGAGTTCCATGTCTCGCCCCGGGTCAGGCGGCTAGTGGTTGCAATGAACCCCTAGACTGCCCTGCTCTCAGCCTCTCTGCTCCGGGGCCTCCTTGGCCTGCATCAGTTCGTTTTCTCTCTTTGCACAGACGCTCAGGAGGGGGGGTGTGGTGAGGAATGCCGGCTGGGTGAGCAGTGCTATTCTCTTTTCTCATTCCCTTACTCCATTCGTGGTGTCTCTACTGGTCCCGTAAACATCTGCTGAGCACTTACTATGCGCCAGGCGCTGTCCTGGGGACCCCCAGAGAAAATCCCAAAGAACTTGCCATCCAGAAGCTCAGACTGGCTTCAGCAAGTCAACGACTAAAAACTAAAACCCAGAGGGACCGTGCTAGCGTTCAGGGGTGTAGGGGTGAATACAGTGGTACCTCGAGATACGAGTGCCCTAACATACGAGATTTTTGAGATACGAGCTGTCGAGCGAGCGGTTTTTGCTTTGAAAGACGAGCAACAGTTGAGATAGGAGTCATCGCGAGGATCGGCCGGCTGCACACGACCCACCCGTTTACCGCGACTCGAGCGTCTCATCGTTTCCCACGCCTCAAGGTGACGGAACGAATTAAACTCGTATCTGGAGGTACCACTGTAATTGTGTCCGCGGGATGAGGTGGTCTGCGAGCGGGGCGGGTGTTTGGCCTGAGCCTGGAAGGGCAGTCCTGGTGGAGAGAGCAGTCCGGCCACAGACTAAGATGTAAGTGCGATGAGGCGAGGCTGCGGGCTGCTTGGGTCTCTGGGGGACAGAACTGCCAGAACCAAGGCAGGGAAGGTTCCAGAGACCGGACCCTGGCGCACACCAAGGAGTTGGGCTCTAGTTTATGCTCCGAAAGAGACCTCTTCTGACCTCAGGCGAGTCCCTGCTTGTCTCTGGGCCTCAGTTTCCCCCTCTCTGCAAAACACTCAGGCAGTAGCCCAGGTCGGAGGTTGGAAACCAGAGACCCAGGAGCGGGGCTGGCCCACAGGTGCGTTCCCTCTGGTCTGCAGGGTCCTCTCTTTGACAGAGAGCCACCGCCCGGGGAGTCACAGTAAAAATCCGTTTTATTCCTTCTTTTCAAAATAAAGCCATGGCAGGTGGCCTCCCAATCCCACTCAGCCAGAGAGTGAAGAAGCAGATGCCTTGTTCAGATGTCCTGGTGCTTTTTAGTTTGCCACAGTCTCCACCACTCCCTATTGCTGCCCAAGCACAATACCAACTCACTGTGCTCATCTGTCCTCATGTTCGTATTGCTCATTCATGGTTGTCTTAGAAACACACCTCTGTAACCATGATGCTCACAAAAGTGTAAAAGCAAAACCTAGACCAAGACCAGAAAAAGAGCAGAGCTTGGCCAGAATGGCTCAGTGGTTGAGCATCCATCTATGAACCAGGAGGTCAGGGCACATGCCTGGGTTGTGGGCTCGATCTCCAATGGGGCGTGTGCAGGAGGCAGCTGATTAGTGATTCTCTTTCATCATGGATGTTTCTATTTCTCTTGCCCTCTCCCTTCCTCTTTGAACTCAATAAAAATATATTTATAAAAATAGTAGAGGGGGTATTTCTATGTTGAACAAAGGACTATTGGGGTGTACTTTGTATATGAACAAAAGTGCGCTCATGTCAAAGGGCTTCAGCCTCATGGATTCAGAGTCCTGCTGGCATCTGGGTGGCTACCCTGGGCTTTGGGCACCTCTAAACCTTCCCTCTGGCTCTGAGTGGGCCTGCGATGGAAGTTTAAAGTCAGGGTTGTGACGGCCACACAGCTCCAACCGAGGCCCGGGGAGGGAAGCAGGTGGCTGGTCCCCAAGTCCACCTCCAGCGGTGGCCCTTCCTGGCACAGCCCTCTCCGGCCTCCTCTGAGGGAGGTGTGTCAGCCACGTGGAGGGGGAGTGCTCCCAAGTATGGAGGGTGCCATGCACGGGTACCTGGGACCCCACCCACAGCAGCCCAAGGCGAAGAACAGGGCTAAGTCCTTGGTTTGACACAGAGGGGGCCTCCTATGTAACTGATGAAGTGAGTTCTGGTAAAAGGTAGGTGTTGGGCCACTCAGGACACTTCTCTGCCGTGGCGTCGCCTTCTGGGTCTGCACCCTTCGCTCTGTGGCTTTGCAGGGCTTCCCTGTGAATGCTGGGCTCAGTCACGTGACTTGATCTGGTCAACAAGGGGCTCGATCGTTTCCGTTCCTCTCTCGTTCCTCTGCCCCGGCCAGCCTGTTGGAAGGTGAGACACACGGAGCAGAGCTGAGTTGACCAGTTGGCCCAGCCAAGGCCTTCCCAGCCCAACAAGGGCCAACTGAGCCTGAAACCGGGGCGCGCGGCATCCAGGCAGCGGAGCCCCCCACCACACCACAGCCGACCACTGCCAAGCCCAGAGGAACCTCCCTGCCACCTGCAGACTCGGGGGCTCTGTGAATGCAGCGCTTCAGCCACTAAGTCCTGAAGTGGCTTGTGACCCCGCATTAGTATGGCCGCAGGCAACTGGTATACCTTCCCCCTCGCCCCAAAGGGTGTTTTGCTCCCACAGGTCAGCCCCACCTCTTGTCCCGGCGTCATTCCTAGCAGAAGTGGTTGAGACCAAAGTGCCTGGTGACTTTCAGATGTGGGGCTGGAGTTGAACTCCCTCAGTTCCCAGCTGGGTGACCTTTTACAAGCGCTTCGCCTTTGAATCCTCAGTGTCCGCATCTGTGTGATGAGAAGAGGAAGAATACCAGCAGCGGCTGCTTCATAGAGTCTGGTGCTGGTGACAGGGAAAAAGAAAAGGCGGGTCCAACATTTGGCCCATGGCCTACCATCTCCTCAGGAGTCAGTGCCTATCCGCTAGCCTCGCTCTCACCCTTCTCCTTTCCTCCGGCTGTTCGTTTCTCAAACTTTTGGTAGAGCTGCGCCCTTTCTGCACCCCGGAGTGGACATCCCTCCACCTGCACGGTGCTGGGTGGGGCCGGAGCACACACTGGCGGACGTCTTCTCTGGCAAGAAGCACGGAAAGGCCTTCTTACCACAGCCCGGGACCCCCCAATGCCCTCCTCCTTTTCAGCAGGTCACTGGGGAGGGCCACAGCGTAGACAAAGTTTGCTCCCCAGAGAGGCTGAGGTGCAGAAAAATGGGTTCCCGTGTTGTGGACATGCCAGTGGTTCCCCGAGTGTGTACCACCGAGAGAATATTTCTACAAGAGACCTGCTAAATAAATGGTAGGTAGGTAAGTAGATAGATAGATAGCATGAGGGATAGATAGACTGATGATAGATTATAGTAGGTAGAGTAGATGGATAGATGATAGATAAGATGGATGGATAGATGATAGATAGATAGACTGGTATATAGATAGAATGGATGGATAGATACATGATCAATGATAGATAGATAGATGATAGACTGGTAGAGAGATAGAATGGATGGCTAGATTGATGGTAGATGATAGATAGGATAGACGTATAGATGGATAGATGATAGATAGATAGATAGATAGACTGGTATATAGATAGAATGGATGGATAGATACATGATAGATGATAGATAGACTGGTAGAGAGATAGAATGGATGGCTAGATTGATGGTAGATGATAGGTAGAATGGATGATAGATAGGATGGATTATAGATAGAACAATTCATAAAAAATAAATTTGATAGATTCGGAGCCAAATACTTCTCGTGGGAGGACTTCCCAGAGACTTTCGAACACAAGGCGTCTTCATCGCTTCTCTCCAGCAGGGAGGTAGCGGATCTTGTGTTTTTGAAAGCGGTTTGACCACAAAGCCCTCGCTTTTTGGAACAGCCTCTTACGGGACCAAGCGCTGATTGGTGGACTGCCTTTTGGGGAAATGATCACTTGGACCGGAAGCTAATAGCAGGGCTGAAATCCAGATGATAACTTAACCGCTTTCTGGAGGGAGGTTGGGGTTGGAATCCTGGAATCCTCTCTCTCTCCCTCTCCCTCTCCCTCTTCCTCTCCCTCTCCCTCTCTCTCTCTCTCCTTTTCCACTGTCCTTGGCTCTTTTGTTTGGTCTGTCCTCACTCCTCTGTTTGTTTCGCCACCAAGAACAGCCCAAAGTGTGGCGATGCCTCTTCTCCCCCTTTCTGCTGAGAGTGAACTGTGCGGCCAGATGGGGGCAACTCTCCGCTCCTCCCTGTGTGGACACACACGAAGCCAGGAGTCCCTTCTTTGTGTGGGAATAAAGCAAGGATGCTCGAGGCACTCTCACTCCTTCATCCTCGCCCCCATCGGCTGAGATTTAAATGGGATTCTGTCGGGGTCACCGACACGATCTTTTTTTTTTTTTTTAAACCAAGCAGGCAAGATACCATTACATTTCATCTCAGGACAATTGTTCTCGGGGAACGTGTGTGTTCTTCTCCCGCCGGTAATCCCTTACCAAGACGGTGGCTTTTCCGTGTCCAACATCAGCCACTACAACCGAAAAGCAGCGGACTGTGTTATTGACAGTGTTTTAATTACAATACACGGCGGCCACCAGGCAGCACAGCCGCAGATCAGCGGCCCGCAGATACTGTTTCGTGCATTTCAAGAGACCTCGCAGCGACGATCTTTCCGGGGGAGGAAGCAAATCTGCATTTCTCCGCTAAACGCTGAGAATGCTCTAGCAGGGACCGGGTGGGGGGGGGGATTGCTTTCAAAGCAACAACAACGTTCACAGAAAGGCTTGTCGCCGGCAGCGCCACGGAGGAAATCTAGAAGCTCTCAGGCTTGTGGGGCTGGCAACAAGGTCCGTGTGAAATATAATCGTCGCCTGGCTTTGTTCTTCTTTTCCCGAGAAGAGGTGGGCGCTGTGGAGTGCGGGGTCCCCGGCGAGAGATAAGCCAGGCCGCCTCGTCGGGGCGTGCGCGTCTCCGCCGGGCAGACGCGTTTGAAGTCCCGCGATTCCTCCCGCTTGCTTAATTCTTCCATTTGTTTGATTTTTGGTACAAAGAAAATGAAAGAATATGATGAGATTATGGCATTTTAAGTCAATATTTATTAAAAAATCAATCTCGATGAAAATCTGCCCATCCCTCTAATTAGATGAGGCAACTTGAGGTTGATTTTTAATTGCAAAAGTAATTACACGGAGCAGATAGCCAGTGACATTTGATTATCTAGGTGATTGATTAAAAAGCCGAGCTCACCGAGCAGATTGCCAGCCAGGGAATCCAGACAAAAGAGCAAATTAAAAAAGTTGTCCTGTTAGTAATCACCAAATTCAAGGATGAAATTACAGAGCCCAACACCCTCGCGGCCCCCTCCTCTTCATCACTCACTCCGCACGCCTTCGCCCCGGCGCCCGAGAAAGAAATGGATTAGTGTGAAATTAATGGAAGGGGGGGTGGGTATGGAACGGGGGGGAGGGGGGGGAGCCGGATTCACGGCGGAGGATGGGGCTTTTTCACAAGTTGCAACAATTTTCTCCAGTTTTATAATAAACCTTTTTTTTTTTTCTTTTTGCCCCGCAAGGGAGATGTTTTCATAAAGGATCTTTTCGGAATGTTTGAGGATATTAATTTATCTATTAAGAGAGAGGGAGAGAGGGGGGGAAAAAACCCCACTTTCCAGCAGGAGAGGATATTAAGACGTCTCGCTCGGTCTTCACTTCATTATAACATGAAAGCGTCGGGAGCAGGCTGCACATTTGGTGAGAGAATGCTCGGATCTGGAAACAGCCCTCGCTGACATATTGGGCAGCATAATGAAGGGGGGCCTTCTGGTCATTCAGAGGGACCTCCTGGTGTCCACGGAGGATCTCGTGGGTCAAGGTGGAAGGGGGTGCGTGCCAGAGTGACCCCCGAGGAGACCCGGGGAGGGGCTCCCCGCGGTGTTTTCAGGCCCCAGGAATCCCGGAGAGAGACAAAGGGAAACTGAGGCAGGGCCGGCCACCCTGGGCAGCTCCGGCCGCACTGGGGGTTCCGGGCCGCCCCCCTGTGCCCGCTGGCTCCCCGGTGCGACTCTGGCTGCCATGTAATGAAGCAGTCGGGAGACGAAGCCCAAATCGCTGCTAACATCTCTCCTTCTGCTTGGTCAGCAGGTGCCGGCAGCCCGGGGACAGGCCGAGGCGTCCCGGGCCACCCGGGGCAGCTGATCTCAGCGATTTCCAGGGCCCCGAGCCTGCGTGGGGGAGACGGACACCGCCGTCCACAGATGCCTGGATTCCCGGCCCCGGTAGGTGATGCCACCAGCTCCCTCGGCTCCTAATTTCCGCTTTTAAAAAACGCGCGTCTCCTGCTCTCGGTACGGCAGTCGGTGACTGCTGGGAAACAGTGCCACGTTATCCGGTGGACCTGGGGTCACACACATCCCCTGACCCAGAGATTCTTTCACGAGGCCCGTGTCCTAGAAAACACACACACCGAACACGCAACGCGAGGAGACACGGCGGCCGGGTTCTTGTGGCTGCAAACTGGGGACACACCAAATGCCCCAAACACAGGGGCTTTGAATTGTATTTTTTTTAAATATATTTTATTGATTTTTTTTTTTTTTACAGAGAGGAAGGGAGAGGGATAGAGAGTTAGAAACATTGATGAGAGAGAGACACCGATCAGCTGCCTCCTGTACGCCTCCTACTGAGGATGTGCCCACAACCAATGTACGTGCCCTTGACTGGAATCGAACCTGGGACCCTTCAGTCCACAGGCCGACGCTCTATCCACTGAGCCACACCGGTTTCAGCTTGAATGGTATCTTTCAAGGGCACATCACATATGCAACATCATTTCACAGTCACGACACCAAGCCCAAGCAGCGAGGCCCACGCACAGAGCTGACCAAACCATTCCTTTCAGACCACGTCCAGCACCAGGGAAAGCGAAACGGTTCTGTCTCAGAACCGGTAGGTGGAACCCGGGGAGGGTGAGGATGGGGGGCCACGCAGGGATCCTCTGGGTACCAGCAACGTTCTCTGCTGTGTCATCGACGGTGATCAGTCTTCTGTTCAGCCGTGTATCGTTTCCTGTGCAATGCGGGTTCTATTTCACACGCACACCTTCCGGTGGAGGAGAAGGGGAAGCTTGAACTTCCTGGCGAAATACTTGAACTTCCTCCGTCCCGTGTTATTACTTTCGTTGTTTTAAAAAAGGATACCTCCGTTTTCCTCTCTGTGGGAGTTCTTTGGTTGAAAAAGACGCGGGATGAATATGGCAACCTTTTAACAGACATTACTTGTGGTGCATGGGAACCTGGGTATTTTTCATTAGTTCAACGAAATTTTCTTTTTAAAGAATCCTGAAAAGGGAAATAAACACTCAGAGCACCTGATAAACAAGGTACGGTCACGGTGTGAGGTGACAGTTGGGTGATTAACTTGATTGTGGTCATTACTTCGCAGTAAATAGCTAAGTTATTTAAGGACACATGTTGGGTTCCGAGGGAGCCCCATGAGGAAGGTGGTTTGCCTGTGGGTCGTGTGGAAGGGCCCCATTCGAGGTGACATTGGAGCAGAGTCTTGGCCGATAACGTCGGAGTTCCCCGGGGCAGAGAGAGGGTGGGACCCTCCGTGGGAAAGAGTAACAGCGCTCCGATGAGACCGAAGACCTTGGTGTTACCGGAAGTGCCTCTCTGGGCCTCAGTTTCCCCGCCTGTAACCGGAGCCATTTCCTTCTGTCCCGGACAGTGGGCTCCGGGACACGCGGAGGCTGGGGGCCGCCAAAGCAGCTACGGTCCCGGGCATCGCACACAGTCTGCCCACGTCCAGGGCAGTGCCGTTCCTATAGCTGCCAGGCTCAGGGCAAGACCGTCCGTCTCCCCAACTGTCCGTGGCCACGTCTGTCCACCAAATGAGAACAGTTCTTCCCTGTTCACGTCGGAGGACTTCCGTGAGGGTTCAGTGACGCACAGGAAGTGCCGGCAGAGTGAGGAGGGGGCGTTGTCGTTGTTACATTATTACGGCCGGAGGATGGATCTTTATTGTGGGGTCTGTGACATTGGTCATGGCTCTTCTAAAGGCCGTGGCTGCTGGAGCTTCTCTGCCCACCATTTCCCAGGGTTAAGGCTTCTGCCAGGTCCCGGGCGGGGCGGGGGGGGGTCTTCACAGCCCTGCGGGCCTCTCCTCCGGGTCACCCCCCGAGTAGACGCATGTCCAGGTTTGCTGAGGATTCCCTGTGATCTCCCCTCCCCGGAGCGCTTCCCCTCTCGCCTTTCAGACCTATTTTTTTTTTTTTTGCCGGGATTTCATTAATTCTGACTTGTCTGAGTTTTCCCTTCTTATCCTGACTGTCAGCCAAATTCTCCCAAGGCTGCAGGCAAAGCTCCCCCAAATCCATACTCATTAAAGCGCCCTCCCGAGGGGGCGGGGCCTGGGCAGGGAGATAACGGGAAAGATGTCACTGTTGCCTTTTGCTTCGCCAGAGGGAGGGGGGCTGTGGGGCAGAGCGTCTCCAGGGGGTGCTGTTTAGTAGCCTGTTCCAGGGCAGGTGAGGGGGGAGCTGCCCGTGGGGAGGCAGCGACTCTGGGGGAGACAGTGGGCAGGAGGCCACCGCCAGGGACGCTCACTTTGCATTGCACGAGGGATGTGCGGGCGGGAGCGAGGCTCTGGGTTTTGTGAGAGCCGGGAGGAAACACAGCCACACCTGGTCCAGGCCCCTGGCACGCAGATGGGGGTGCCCAGGCCCCCAGAGGACAAAGCAGGGAGGACAGCCAACCATCTGGACCTCCAAGCCATTGCGCCCTCTGCCCTGCGGGAGAGCGCGGCTCCTTACCCCCACCTCTGGGTGCGTTCCGTCGATGGCGTACGTGTCCCGGGTTTTCATGCCTCTATAGCAGGGGTTCTCAACCTGTGGGTCGCGACGCCTTTGGGGGTTGAATGACCCTTTCACAGGGGTCGCCTAAGACTATTGGAAAACACCCATTTCCCATGGTCTTAGGAACCCACACACCACTCCTCGGTGTAGCAAAGTGTAGCCATGTAGTTTACTGTTGTCATATGAAGACTGTTGCCCATGCTACACCACGATTCAAGACAAAATTTCATTTATTTGTAATGAGAAATAAAGATTTCTCAATATATAATTACATATTGTTTTTGTGATTAATCCCTATGCTTTAATGATGTTCCATTTGTAACAATGAAAATACGTCCTGCCTATCAGATATTTACATTACAGTTCATAACAGTAGCAAAATGACAGTGATGAAGTAGCAATGGAAATAACTTTATGGTTGGGGGTCACCACCACATGAGGAGCTATCTTAAAGGGTTTTGGCATTAGGAAGGTTGAGAACCGCTGCTCTATAGGAAAACGCCATTTACGATGTTGCAATTGCTCACTTCGAGTCTGCATCTCCACCAAAATCGATGCGTCCACTCAGGCCTCCGGAACCGAGGACCGCAGACTGGTGGCCTCAGCCACAGAGATTGGCGCTCACCGCCCAGAGGCTGAAGTCTGAGGTCACGGCGTGGGCAGGGTTGGTTTCTTCTGAGGCCTCGCTCCTGGGCCTGCAGGTGGCTGCCTCTCGCATGCTCTTTCCTCCGTGCGTGTCTGTGTCCTCATTTCCTCTTCTTCTAAGGAAGGGCACCAATCCTGCTGGGCTAGGGCCCCACCCAGGTGGCTTTATGAGAGGCAGAGCAGAAAGCTTCCCGCAGGCCGGCCTGTGGCCCTCGGGGCAGGTGTCAGGGTGTCTGGGCAGTGATCCCAGGTGGATCCCACCACAGTGATTCACTGTCCCCTGGTCTTAACACCCAAAAGGAGCTTCCTCCAGGGACCTCCTGAACGGACACTGTGACCAGACGGTCAAGGGCCTAAACACAAGAGCAGGACCCCTCAGTGGGCCTGCTGCACACCAGCGCCTCCCTGGAGAGGCAGGACAGCGGGGGTAGCGTCCAGCCTCAGAGAGAAGGATGGATCTGCCTCTTACAGTTATTGTCAGGCCTCCACAGATGAGGTCAAGCCTGCAGAGCAAGGGCCTGGGACTCAGCAAGCTCCTTCCCCGGAGGCCGGCTGTTGACATCAAACCAGCCAGCCTGAGCCAGAACCTCACCAAGGAGGCCCCCTTCTCCCCAAGGGGTGACCTGACCCCTCTGAGCCTTAGTCTTCTCGTCTGTAAACTGGAACTAAGACTGCTCTCCAGCTCTTAGGGCTGTGAAAGGATTCAATGAGGAATGAGGGGCCTGGGGCAATGTTGACCAAAAGGTACAGTCAGGTGTAGAAGGGGTACATTCTGGGAACTGATCAATGGCATAGGGACATCCCTCTCACAATCCAGGACTGCTGCCTCACAAATGCTCGCCTGCCTGCCAGCCTGATCACCCCATAACCACTCCCCTGCCAGCCTGATTGATGCCTAACTGCTCCCTTGCCAGCCTGGTCACCCCTAACTGCCCTCCCCTGCAGGCCTGGTCTCCCCCAACTTCCCTCCTCTGCAGGCCTGGTTCCCCCCCAACTGCCCTCCCCTGATGGCCTGATCATCCCCAACTGCTCTTCCTTGCAGGTCTGGTCCCTCCCAACTGCCCTCCCCTGCTGGCCTTCTTGTGGTGGCCATCTGTGTCCACATGGGGGTGGCCATCTTGTGTGTTGGAGTGATGGTCAATCTGCAAATTACTCTTTTATTAGGTAGGATACTACTCTTCTGTGTACTGGCGATCTGCTAAGAGAATAGTTCCAAAGGGCTCTTTCACCAGGCCCGGTCACGGTGTGAGGTGACAGTTGGGTAATTAACTTGATTATGGTCATTACCTCACAGTGTAGCCCATCATCACATGGTGCAGCCTACAGAGATACAATTCTTATTCTTTAATGAGACCTCAGTACACCTAGGAAACAGAGAAAATTTAAAAATAACTTAGAAAGAAGGGATCAGATGAGCTAAGAGGGAAGGTGCTTAAAACGCCACTTGGACAAAGCAAGTCCTGAGAAGGCTGAGCAAGCATCACATCACACGGACGAACCAGGACACATGGGCGTGTGTGTGCCGGTCAAGGCGAAGGAGCCTGTGCAGCGGACACAGGAAGTCACAGGTCAAACGGGATATATTTTCCTGGAACGTCAACTTGGCGATTTAAGAAGAAAAACACAGCAAATAGGAGGGACCGATGGGCCCCAACTACGCTCTTGTCTAACGGTCTGTGGTTGGTACCTAAGGCTGCCGGGGCTCCCATCCTCTCCCCCGAAAGCGATGTCCGAGTCCCAGGGAGGAAGGAGGGAGCCTCTCCCCCCGCCCCCTGCCCCCCCCCCGCCCCGGCTGATGATGCGGAGACACGCGGCCACCACGTGCGTGTCGCCAGCGCCCTGGCATCTTGCTCTAGGCCGGCTGCCTCGAGGGGGGCCATTCCCCACCCCCCCTTCATTAAACAAGAAACTCAGATGTCGGTAATTAGACCGCCGTCCCCAGCTGCCAAGTCGCATTCGGTTCCAAAAAGCCCCGTGTACGGCTACTTGTGTGTTTGTTAACAATGTCCCCACAACAGGCCTGCAATTACGGCCCATCTGTTGGGTTTCTCCAGAAGCGGTGCCAGCCAGGCCCGTGAACTTGGAGGCCTCATTGTTGCGAATCCCAGACCAGAACCCTGCGGCAGAAGGCCACTTGTCCCCGAGGGAGCAGCTGGGGCTGGGATGAGGGGTGCGGGGGTGCGGGGCGGGGCACAGTGGATATCAGTCGTAACTCGGACTTGTGGTTGATGCTAAGGAAGGTGGGCCCAATAAGGTGACGGCAGGGCTGTGTGCCTGGTTTTCATGGGGTGCCTGCAGACCCCTCCTTTCCCCAGCTGCCCCATCCCCAGCTGGGCCGCACCCTGTGGGACTGTCTGCTCCTCCTGGTCCCCAGGGACCCTTTCCCAGCCGGCACCGTCTGCTGGAAATCAGGTCCCATGGCTTCGCTCGGAGGGGGGTGGGGTGTCCAGGACCCTCCCGGTGGGAGGTGCCCCACAGCCGAGTCTGCAAGGCCCAACGTGCGGAAGCCTCCCTGGCAGCCAGCTCTTTGCTCTGGGAAGCGGCTGGGGGAGGCGGAGGAGGCAGGCAAAGCGAGCCGCAAAGCCAGCGCCTCCGGATGCAGGTGCCGCGCGTGGAAACCCACGAGTTTTACGACGGATTTTCCCAGAAGGAAGCCAGGTGTGCTCGCTCCAGAAATGGGCTAGATATGGGGGGAGGTTGGGGGGCCGCAGCCTATGTCCGCCTCAGGTTCCCGGGGGGCTGCAGGGAGGGCGATGCGAGAGGGAAGGCACACGCTCATCCTGTGGATCCGCGAAGAGCCGCGAGGGCACCTGGGCAGAGGAGACAGGCTCTCAGCTGCGGGAGAGCGGGTCAGGCGGAGGCTGAGACTGGGGGGTCCTGGGACTGCACCCCGGAAATGTTAGGCGCACGGCTGCCGTGTAGCTGCGGCTGCCCCCGGCCTGGGGATCCCTTGTGGCCCAGGCAGGGCACTGACAGCTGGCCGGGCAGAGTGGCAGTGGGATGGGCACGGTGGTCAGAAAAAGATAGGAAACGCAGAGAGGACAGCGGCTCTGTGATGTGAGTGTGTGAGGGGCGGCGGGAGCCCCCAGAGAGCCATTTCCTGCAGAATGGCTGCCCGGGGAGCGTCGCCAGTCTAGGCACGTGTGTCCAGCTGCCGACATGCCATTCACGTTGAGACGTAACAGTGACCTTCTGTTCTGCCAACGATGGGCCTTGGACACACTACGTGCCCGCCCTCCCTGGTCCTGTTCCCACATCTGTGAAATGGGGGGATTGTGTGTAAACATTCCTCATAGAGCTGCTGAGAACCAGTGACTCTGTGTGCTCAGCAAGGGGTTGACACTCACAGCGACATGAGCTGTAAGAGGGGGGGCCTTATTGCAGAGAAGCTGAGGCAGGTGCTAACTGTAGAGCGGGCTCTTAGAGATGCTTCCTGTAAGGGTGCTGGCAAAGATCACCGTCACTCGGGGTGAGAGTCAAATGAAGCAATTGCTTTGTGTTTAGAGGCTCCTAGATGATGATAGATAGATAGATAGATAGATAGATAGATAGATAGATAGATAGATAGTAAATAGTAGGTAGATGATGATAGATAGATAGATAGATAGATAGATAGATAGATAGATAGTAGGTAGATGATGATAGGTAGGTAGATAGTAAGATGATGATAGATAGTAGATAGATGGTAGATGATAGATAGATAGATGATAGATAATAGATAGATGATGATAAGTAGGTAGGTAGATGATTGATAGATAGATGATAGATAGATAAATAGAAAGAAGATACATGATAGATAGTAGAGAGATGATAGTTAGCTAGCTAGATAGATAGTAGATAGATGATGATAGGCAGGTAGGTAGATGATTGATAGATAAATAGTAGATAGATAATGATAGGTAGGTAAGTAGATGATTGATAGGTAGATGATTGATAGATATATAAGTAGATAGATAGATGATGGGTGGACAGATAGGTGTTCATATTCTTGAAAACATGTAAGAAGAAGACCCACTGAGTAAAGGCAGAGCCCTGTTTCCTCTCTGCTCCCCGCTCTTCAAGAGGGCAGATCCCCAGTGCCAGCCGGGGAAGACAGGTTCACGTCCACGGGGCTGCCAGGCTTGGCTGCGATGACCCATGGCCCATGGCAGACCCCAGCGTGGGCAGCGACGGATAAGGGTGGACCCGAGGCCTCTCCTGGAGCCTGAGCGATTAATTGGCAGGGCCCCCTGGCTCCCAGGACGTACCCCGATCTTGGCAAGAAGAGAAGGGCAGGGAGGGGAGCCCCTGCATTTGCCTGGGTTCTTGATCCAAAGGGGCAGAGGGAGCGGTCTGGGCGGGGCTTATCTCTGCTCCCGAGTCAGCTCTCCTGCCCCCGGGCAGACGGTGGCTGCAGGGGCAGGCGGATCCCAGAGACCAGCATTCAGACGGACTCCCCCAGAACCAGGAGCTAGCCCTCCCTGGGCAGGCAGGCAGGCCCCACACCCTCCCCTGGTCACCCCCTTCCACCCTCAGGCCCAAGCCTTCTCCCGGAGCACGGGAAGGATCAGATGGGATGGGAGCTGCGTTCAGACAGCTGCCCTCACCCCCACCCCCAGGCCGCCCTTGGGCCAAGGGCATCAAGGCCATTTGGAAGGCTGTGCCCACCAGTCAGGTTGCATAGCCACCACCCGGGACAGCTGTGGCCCGATCCTCGCCTGCAGGTAGTGTGGCCTCCTAAGTGCACACAGCCTGGGGCCCCTGGCAAAGCCGAGAAGGCACCGCCCAGCCTCCCAGAAGCTTCTCTGCGGGCAGCGCACAGGCACGGCCGTCTCTCCATCCCAAATCCCAGAACCAGAACCAGGCCGAGCGGCCGGGCGTCGGGGCCTCGGACAGACGAGAGAGCCAGACCTGCCTCCGGCGCCGCGGCCCTGCCATTTGCATTCCGCCTCACCCCGGCCGGCCCGGCGCTCGGAGTTAATCTCCAAGCCCAGATTAGTTTATTCGATTAACTCCGCTCCCTGCAGACACGCGGGGAGCTCTCTGCCGCGCATCCAGAGCAGGCCTGCCCACCCCGCTGCCGGCCCAGAGAAGATTCAATAGAATAATCTTCCTCTCTCCTCCTTGCGGATGATTGGAAAATAAATTGAAAATGAATTTCAGTCATTGCTTGTGTTTTAAATAGGAGATAAAGGGCAGTGCCCTGTGCCAGCGAGTTCAATAGAGGAGTGGGGGGGCGGGAAGAGGCCCCCCCCCATGAGAAACACAAGCCCCGGCTGGGGCGGCAGGAGGCTCCGGCGTGAGAGAAAGCGCTGGCATCCGCAGCAGCGGCGTCATTAGGCGGCCATACGGCGACACCGCTAACGGATGGCCGCAACTCGGTCTGTTTATGGAGGACCGCCGCCTTCCTAGCAAATCTTGAAGTTCTAAAAAGAAAAAATGTTCTCTCCAGCATCCCATTTCAACATGTCCCTTCTGCCGCCGGTGGGGTCTCCAACTCGGCTGCATGCGGGACCAGCTGGGGAGTTTTAAAAACCTCGGAGGCCTGGCTCGGCCAGCGTGCTCAGGGGTTGAGCATCTACTTGTGAACGAGGAGGTCACGGTTCGATTCCCGGTCAGGCCACAGGCCCGGGTGGTGGGCTCGGTCCTGGATGGAGAAAGCGGGCAGGAGGCAGCCGATCCATGGTTCTTTCCCATCATTGATGTTTCTCTCTGTCTCTCTCCCTGGATCTCTGAAATCAAGAAAAATGTAATAAACACACACACATACAACCCCAGGATGCCTGGGTGTCACGCCCAGGACTAGGGGTGTGTAATGGGCCAGGGGTGTGGCCTGGGCATAGGACACCTTTGAAAGCTATTACTGTTGTTAATTTTGTATCCGTCACGATTCTTTTAAAATATGAGGGTGCTGTGTTGCCAGGCCTGAAACGGTTGTCACCGTTCCCTGCTAACAGCAATATCAGGGACGCTCCAAGGTCCCCCAACCTCATCACCCGCTCCATGAAACAGGACGAACTCAGGCTCCGAGGCAGAGTGTTAGGAACGGGAAGTCAGCATCGCTGACCGTCTGGCCTTCTTTCTTACTGTGGGGTGATGTGTGCCTGCTCGAAGTAGGGGTCTTGGCGGTGGGGCAGGGGGTGGGGTAGGAGGGAAGAGGCAGGTGCCTGGGGCAGACACGGACCCTGCACGTTTGTAAGGCAACATTCACAGATGCTTTTATCCGGGGCCTGCGTTACTACATTTGTCATCTCTGTCGTTGAAAATGACCTCCTGGGTCATCACCATGATTCTGGAGCGTGACCCCGCAGACTCGCCCTGCCCGTTTGCTTCCTCAGACTCTGCTCAGTTCGTGGTCACTTCTCACTCAGCGTCTACTCAGCTGGATCACCTTGGGGGTGTGGGAAGGGGCCGGGTTTTGATGTTGGCCCAGGCAGAGGGGTGTGAGATGCTGAGAGCCAGGGGGTTGATGGGACGTTGGGGCTGGGTGGAGATGTGCGAAGGTGACTGTGACCTTCAGAACTTGGGCATTTGTCCCTGAGGAGGAGAAGAAGAAGAATAGGACTCCTGGGACGACTATCTTCTGGTGCCCAAATAAGAGATTTCTGGGCCCTGACCAGTGTGGCTCAGTGCATAGAGTGTCAGCCTGTGGACTGAAAGGTCCCAGTTTCGATTCTGGTCAGGGGCATATATACCTTGGTTGCGGGCACATCCCCAGTAGCAGGTGTGCAAGGGGCAGCTGATCAATGTTTGTCTCTCATTGATGTTTCTAGCTCTCTATCCCTCTCCCTTCCTCTCTGTAAAAAATCAATAAAACATTTTTTTTTTTTTTTTTAGAAAAGAGAGATTTCTGGTTCTCACGCACAATTCTGCTGCTGGTTGCCACACCCCTCTGCATACATCCGTGAGAATGCACCGGAATCTAATTAGAGTGGGCGGCTGCCCTTCTCTTAATGATTCACGACAGCTCCAGGACACACAGACTCTTCCCAAAGCTAGTCACTGTCAAGGAATGATGCCTCCCTCCCTCCCACATCCTCATAAAACCAGGCACAGGCTGGCCCCAGCCCGTGTGGCTCAGTGGATAGATCGTAGGCCTGTGGACTAAAGGGTCCCCCGTTCAATTCCGGTCAAGGGCACATACCTGGGTTTCAGGATCCTCCCCGGCCCAGGCCCTGGTCAGGGCGCGTGCAGGAGGCAAGCAATCAGTGTGTTTCTCTCACACCGATGTTTCTCTGTCTTTCCCTCTCCTGCTCTCTCTAAAAACCAATGGGAAAATGGCCTCGGATGAGGATATACAACAACAACAATAACAACAACAACAACAACAACAATAATAATAATAAAAGGCACAGGCTAGTTCACCCCCTCCTTGCATTAGGCCCCAACCCCAACGAGGCTGCAGATTGCAGGAGGCCTCAGAGTCAAACTCAGCTGTTCTCTAAGAAGAACCCCCTTTTGAAATCAGATGATGCAAACACACGGCAAGAAGACACGCCTGGGTGAGTGTTGGATCAATAGCCGGGCGCTGGGACCCTTGCTGAGAGATTGCACACAGTCCCGTTCCCTGAATTATACGGCTGTGCACAATAGGCTGCCGCTCATCTACGTACCTTCAGCAGGGTCGCAGTGGAACAAAATCACCAAGGTGCATTTCTTTATTTTATTTTATTTTTTAAATATCTTCTATTGGTTTTTCACAGAAAGGAAGGGAGAGGGATAGAGTTAGAAACATCGATGAGAGAGACATGGACCGGCTGCCTCCTGCACGCCCCACAGTGAAGATGTGCCCGCAACCAAGGAACATGCCCTTGACCGGAATCAAACCTGGGACCCTTCAGTCCGCAGGCCGATGCTCTATCCACTGAGCCAAACCGGTTCGGCCAGGGTGGATTTCTTTAAAAAAAATAAAAACAATCATTTAAAAATCGGAGCGTGTGGTTTCTGCCCCACCCAACGAAACAAAAATTCTCTCACGTGGGTGTTCTCAATGTGCTGAGTAATGGAAATCACCACAGATAGATTTCAGATCGCTGAGGTTATTCTTCTCGAACCCTCAGATTTAGGCGCTTTTTATTTTATTTATTCATTTAGAAAATATATTTATATTGATTTCAGAGAGGAAGAGAAAGGGAGAGAGAGAAACATCAGTGATGAGAGAGAATCATTGACTGGCTTGCCTCCTGCACTCTCCTACTGGGATCGAGCCCACAACCTGGGCAGGCACCCTTGACTGGAATTGAACCCGGGACCCTTCAGTGGGCAGGCCATTGCTCTATCCATTGAGCCATACCAGCTAGGGCTTCGACACTTGTTAAATGTGCGCATCCCCAGGCTGCGCCTGTGGAGACGCGACAAGTTGCTCCGGACCCTGCCCACATTCTGGCCGTTGGGGATTCCAAAGGCTCCTGCCATCTCTTTGGGGTGTCTCCTGGTAGCTGCCACGGTTGGAATGTGGGGTCCCTCTTATTGCAGTGGGTTCAAGACTGTCCTCGGCTCCATCCATGTCCCAGAATGCACCGCCGCGTGGAACCGAGGGCTCCCAAGACGTAAAAACGCTCCCAGGCCCTGCCCAGCTGAGCCTGCCGCTAAATCTCGGTTAACAGGACAGAGAGCTGCATATTTGGCTTTTTATTGGCTTCTCTGGTTACAGTCCTTCCTGGCTTCTTCCCCACGGAGGCCGGGGGCGGGCCTTTGGATGACTTGAATTCCTCGTTTACAATCTCTCCCAGTGGGTGGTGCTCCGAGTGGCCCACTCTGCCTGTGGGCGGCACAACAACTCGCTCATTGTTCCCGGATTTAGCATCGGGCCACCCGTGAGGGCTCGCAGGCCTTCCACGGAACGGGACGAGGCCCCCCAGTCCTGCCTTCAGACGGGGCTCCCAGGAACTCAGCCTCTCAGTATGATGAGCCCCCAGAACCCCCCTAAAGGCCACGCCGTGACCCACCCACCCACGGGGCACAGCAGCCAGTCCCTCCACAGTCCCTTCCTCCGGCTCCTTCCTTCTGAACAAGTACAGAACCTCCACAGCATGGTAGGCTTAGAAAGTTCGAGGGTCCGTCTTCAAGATGCTGAAGGCAGACACTTTGGACCAAGCTCAGCCCTCAGCGGCCAGACTGGTAAAGAGAGGCATGGCTGGCGAAAGCACCAAGGTCCCCGCTCATCAAACCAACCGGCGATGGTGGCTCCTGCCTGGCACAGGGCGTGAGTGGCTGAGGGTCCCGGGGAATCGCCCCAAGTTCTCAATTCCTGTTTTCACGTCGCTTCCACGCATGAGTTTCCAAGGAAGACCACACTCCACTTTTTTGGATCACTTTCAGAATATCTCTTGACGTTCTTGGAAACCATCTGTCATTCTGCAGCCTCCTTTGACTAAAATAGTAGAACGAAAGGAAAAAGAAAGGAAGGAAGGAAGGAAGGAAGGAAGGAAGGAAGGAAGGAAGGGAGGGAAAGAAAGAGAAAAGAAAGATAGGGGAGGGAGGGAGAGAGGGAGGGAGAAAGAGGGAAGAAGAAATGAAGAGAAAGAGAAAGGGAGAAAGGCAGGAAGGGAGGAAGGAAGACAGGAAGAAGGAGGGGCGAACAGAAGAAAGGAGAATGGAGGGAAGGGAGGGAGGGAGGGAGGAAGAGAGGAAGAAAGGAAGGAAGGAAGAAAACACCAGCCAAAGCTTTAAAAACCCCCTCTGTGAGCGGTTGCTTTTCCCATGGCTTCACAGTAGCAGGTGAGAGAAATTCCTCTTCAGTGCAGGTCACCTTGACCTTAGGAAGCAAACAAGGCTGCATCATATGCTCATTGGGACGCATCTCTCGGAGAACTGGCTCCAGGGCTGGGCATAGATTTCTCAAGCAGGCCTGTCTAGAAAATTCCTTGGCCCCACGTTCCGGATTCCTGGTTTCTTCCTCCAAGGGAGTTGGTGGGTCCAGTGGATCCCTTGCTGCTGAAATTCAATCAGGGGCATTAAAGCGTAAACCCGCTGGAAAAACAAAGAGCTTTAGGGAAATTAGTGGCTCCAACAACAACAAACAAGCCCGGGTAATCTTCTTAGAGGAGTTAATGACGGGAAAACGGCCCTCCACTGGGGAGCAGAGCGATCCGGCCTCTCCAGGAGGTTTAGCGACAGAAGGTGCCAGTGAAGAGGGAGATTAAGTCGGACTTCAAGGAAAACACTAGAAATGTGGGGGATCTGAGCGGGCGCCCCCATGTTCAGCCTGGGGAGGGGTTTGGAGGGCCAGGGGGTCCTGATCCGGTATGCGATCTCCGCACAAGGAAGGTTGCATACGTTTAGCACTCAGACCTCTGAGAAGCTACTCTCCTCAAAGAAGGCCCAGTCCAGAAGCATCCAGCTGTGCTCCCCTTACTCATCTTCCTACGTTTCCTGACGTTGAAGATGAAATCTCATTTTCCAGAGTCTCGAGGGTCTCACAAAAACACCCCCCCCCAAAAAAAAAGCCGCCCCCAAACCACACAGACAGACAACACCCCCGCCTTCTGCGTTAACAGGCCGGACTCGATCCTCATTGGCAGCTGGTTTAAGGCTGGATAAGTAGCTCTCCTGCTTCTTTCCCATCAGCTCCTGTTCCCGGCCCTTCTCTTCTGAATTTCACACGAAAAACGGAATTGTGAACAGCGAGCCGTGTTTTGTTTTTTGTTTTTAAGAGTCTTATTTGGACATAACTTCAAACTCCCAGAAGAGTCAGAAAAGTGAAACCTAATGTAAAGAACACCCTCTACCCCTTGCCAACTACTGTTGACATTTTATCCCGATGCTCTCTCAGTTATGCGTCAACGCACACAGGCACTCACTCACTCACTCACCAAATTGGCTTCTTTAACCTGTTAGCATGTTAATGTTAACCAGCTTCCTACACCGGCAAACCCACTTGAGGGGATAGTAGATACCTCAAGTTACATGCCCCATATGTCAGGGGACTTTCCTAAACGATAGTTATCAACATCATTCACATTGGACACATTAACCTGGATTCAGTAACGTTTAATGCAGGGGTCTGCAAACTGCGGCTCGAGAGCCTCGGTTCGCTGCTCTGTTGACTAATGAGTTTGCCGACCACTGATCTAACGGATCACCTGGGTTTGAGTTGTCCGTTGACCCAGTGATGTTCTCTCGGCAGCTTCCCCTTCTGCAGGGCCACACCCCTGTGGGGTCAGGCCGGCATGAGCTGGTCCTGCCTTTTCTAGTTTAAACCCCGTTCTTAAGTTCCGTCGATGCTCAGCACGTGGGGTGTTTTCAGTAAATGATGATGGTGTTTCAGACATGATGGCATTGTTTCCTGTAGATGCCAGAGGTTAAGTTTTTGCCGACGTTTGTAACTGATGCGTGTGTGTGTGTGTGTGTGTGTGTGTGTCAGCCAAGAATCCGGACATAAAAAGGACGAGAGCAATCGCACTGAGGCTTTACTGAGCGATTACTACGCGCCCCTCAAGGCCTCCGATGTTCTCGCCCAGCCCACAGCGAGGGGCTTCCCGGGGTGCTCAGCGCCCCCC
>JAAGEH010000452.1:2792561-2818406 GCA_011751065.1 Lasiurus cinereus | reverse complement strand
GTGGGTAGATCGGTGCGTGGGGTAGGTTGGAGGTGGGGTAGATCAGTGGGTGGGTGGGTGGGTAGATCGGAGGGCAGGCACCCAGGAGCTGGCTGAGAGGAGCGGGAGCGGGAGGGGGCGCGGGAGCCGGCGGGGGGAGGCCCGCATTCCGCCCGGCGGCTGGAAGCGGCCAGCACTAAGCTGCCTTTTCAGCCGGCCCCGCCGCCCATCTGGCCGCCTCGCCCTCTGGCCGCGGTGGCCGCCGGTGACTGGGCCTCCTGAAGCAGAAGTAACGCCATCAATGGCGCAGCCCCGGCCACTTGAGGGCATTCCGTTTCATTTCACGCCTGACTTCCTCGGCCTGGGGATGAAACGGACACCTCTCTGATGTCGTCCCGCGGCTGAAAGAGGGGTCCCCGCCATCTGATCCTCCGAGGCCCCGGTAAACGGCCAAATCTGCCGAGCCGGCAGGAGCAGACGGCAGCCAGTTGCCAGGCGGTGTTAGGTCACTGGGAAGAGGCAGCGCGGCGGACCTTAGCTCGGGGCCCGGGGACCCCCCGCGACCCCCCCCTCACCCCCCGCCAGGCCGCCAGCAGGAACTTGGTAAAGGAAAACGTGGTTGCGGAAAATAACCAGCCGGCCCTTCGATTCGGAGGCAGGGAGGGAGCATGGGCCCGTGCACCTGCTCCTGCGGGGTCCCTCAGGACTCCTCTCAGGGGTCACCTCCCCCTGGATGCTTTTCCCAACCTTCCCCCCAGAACTGGGTGATGTGGGGGGGCACTTGGAGTCCATCTGCGTGTCCTTAGGCCAGCGACTTAACCTCTCCAGGGCCTCAGTCAACTCATCTGTAAAATGGGCGGGATTGCAGTCGCTGTGAGGGGGAGATGATGGAAAGTCTATCACGTGGGTAGTGCCGTGCCTGGCACCTGAGCAGGGCCAGATAAGTGCCAGCTGTCCTTGTCATTGCTCTGCACGGGCCCCTCACATTCCGGAATAATGGCAGAGAGCGTGGTAACTGCGTCTTCTCTTTACACCGTTTCAGCTTCAGGCTCTCTTTCCAGATATTGGGGTGGGGAGGAGAGGAGCCTGTATTTATGACTGGCTGTTGTGGGACTCAATGTAACCCCCCCTCCCCCCAATTTAAATGTTGAAGCTCAGTCCTCTAATGTGATTCTATGTGGAGGTAGGACTTTCGGGAGATAATTAAGGTTGAATGAAATCATAAGGGAGGTACAGACTCTATACAATTGAGAGCCTTATGGGAGACAGGGAGGAAGGGGGGTGGAGGAGAAAGAGGAGAGAGGGAGAGAGAGAGAGAAAGAGAGAGAGAGAGAGAGAGAGAGAGGGAGAGAAAGGGATTCCTCCATGCTCACACACTGAGAAAAGGTCATATGTGTGGACACAGCGAGAAGGCAGCCGTCTGCAAACCAGGAAGAGAGCCCTCCCTGACCCAGTGGTCAGCAGCTTGATCTCGGGCTCCCCATCTCAGCGCCCCATCTGGTATTTAGCTGGCAGCCCACGCTGACTGATGCACCAACTATTCGTGTTCTCTCTCTCTCTTTAGACATGTATGTGTTCATCTCCTGATCGAGTCTCTTAACTTCTTTGGGGGCCTATCCCCGTGTCTGGGAGACAGCGGACGCTCCCGGTTAAACAGGTCATCTAGCAGACAACTGTTTTGTGTGACAGGAGAGGCCCTGTCCTTTTCTTGCCCCAGTTTGGCTACTTCTGTGCCCTGTGACCTTGGACAAGTCACTCACCCTCTCTGTGCCCCAGCCTCCCCCTCGGCAGCACAGGGAGTTGGGTCGGATGACTTCGAACCTTTAATGCGGTTCTGCCTCTAATCAGAGACGGAGGTCGGCAGAGCAGGATGCGGGGCAAGAAGAGGCCAGAATGAGACCGTGCCCGCCCCTCCCTCCGGCAGCAAGAACTGCTCAGTGATGGTGTGAGGGCGTAGAAGGATGCTAAGAGGTGTCGTTGAGTTCGGGATTGTGGGGGGGGGGGGGGGGGGGGCGCGGATAGGCTCACTCTGGGGGTTCACAGGTCTGGCTCCTGTTTGCCCAGAGGAACTGGGGGAGGGGGTGCAGGGCTGCCTGTCCGGAGCTCAGGCTTGTGGCTGAGTCTCATACAAGCGCCCAGCCCGCCTGTGGTTCCCGTAGCCTTGCCCATCGGCACGCCAGCAGGGGTTGCTGGTTAAACTGTCACCCCCAGCCTAGGCCCTTCCTTCGTAACGGGCTCGGTAAGGGGGTGCCCCCGCGTGGGCTTTCTACCAGGCCCACCAGGCAGGCTTCCTAGACCCGCTCCGACCCAGGCAGCTCCGCCGGCCGCTAACCCACGCGTGACCTTGGGCAGTCCTCCGGCCTCTCGGAGCTTCAGGGATTTCCCTCTGGAAGAGCAGAGCGTGCACCTGCCTCTACGGGGAGGGCCCGTGTGTCCCCCGCTCCTAGGCCTGCTCCTCCACAGGCACAGGCGCTCCCAGGCCAGCCCGCTCCTAGGCAACACGCTTTCCAGAAAGAGCCAAACCCTGGCCGCAACCGGAAGACATGGCGAGGCAGCCAGGCCGAGGGCCGCTCTGCCACCCGCCAGGGTGGGTGTTGGTGATGCAAGGTGAACGCAAGATGAGGCAAAACCATCTGCAGAACGCGATGCTGTTTTTGTGAAATGCGCATGTGTGTGGGATGTGTGTGCATACGTGTGTGTGCATGTGCGCATGTGTATGGGGGTGTGTGCACGTATGTGTGTATGCACGTGTGTGGGGTGTGTGTGTGCACAGGCATGTTTGCATCTGTAACACACCTACAGGAGCACAGGTTCTGGGAAGCGGTCTGGGCTCTGGTCTGGACTCTCCATACCAGCCCAGCTTCATGACTTGGGCTGGTTCACTTCACTCCTGCCTCGGTTTCCTTGAACATGGCATGGCTCGCCAGCGAGCTTCCTGTGGTTGTTAGAAGATTAAGGGTGGCCGAAGCCTTGTTGCTCAGTGGATAGAGCATTGGCCTGAGGACTGAAGGATCCCAGGTTCGATTCCGGTCAAGGGCATGTACCTTGGTTGCGGGCACATCCCCAGTGGGGGGGTGTGCAGGAGGCGGCTGATCAATGTCTCTCTCTCATCGATGTTTCTAACTGTCTCTCCCTCTCCCTTTCTCTCTGTAAAAAATCAATAAAATATATTTAAAAATAAAGATGAAGTGTATCCACGTGGGGTGAGGTTCTTAGCTCAGGCGCATGGTGAACATCCAGTGACACGTGAACTGTCAGTTCCATAGAAGCGCTTCTAAGAAGTCAGACGGGCTTTGCACGGGTGATGACCATGGTCACCCGTCAGCTCTGTATCCATAGCCCCAGGGCACACAGAGAGGGGGGATTGGATTTGATTTTTTAAGGGAGAAAAAGAGCTCAGGGGTGGGGCGGGGCGACATCCCGTTAGCATGGGAAGATGGGAAAAGCGAGCTCGCGCCGTTGGTGAGGGGAGAGCGCACGGGCCAATAATGACGAAAGGTCGGGGTGCTGGTGAGAAACTCCAAGAGTCAGTGGTCACTTTCCTCACGGCCAGCGCTGCTGGGAGCAGACCGGGACCGGAGGAGGCCGGCCGGGCACCCAGACCGTACAGCCTGCTCTCGGCGGGCTCTGGAGTGGACCCCGCCCTCCAATCTGCACCCCGCCTGCCACACGCGACTCACCTCAATCCGGGGTCCGCTCAGGAGGGTGAGATTCTGAAAGCTTCCCATGTCTACATGTGACATTTCGGTCTTGTCTTCATGATTTCGGCAGTGAGTCTGTATTCCCATTGGCTTCTACGCTATCGCATGCTACGTCTGTTAATAGTCTGTATTCCGGTATTTCTTTAACAGGGTGGGCCTACCGATGAAAATGCCATCCGGTAATGAGAATGCTTACTGCTACGATGTATCCATTGGGGTCCTGGGCCTGGAGTCGCCTGCCCCTCCCCCTGTGCAGCCTGCGGAGCAAGCCTCCCGCTATGAAAGAACGGTGCAGCCAGCACTATTGAGCGCTTGCTGTATGCAGGGCCCTGCGCTGTTGTAGGGAGTAACCCCGAGAATCCTCCTACAGGCCTTCCATGTGGGGCCTGTGACGATCCCCTCTTAACAGGAGGGAACATGGCATTCAGAGACCTCGAGAGACTAGCTCGGGGTTGCACAGCTCGTCAGAGGCAGACCTGGGATTCGAACCCTTGGAGTCACGCCCTGGAACTTAGCCTCTCAACAGACACCCCACATGGCCCCTATTGGTCGTGCAATTGCAACCTCACCTGTCCTGCTTTGGGGTCCCCTGGCCCTGTGTTTGTTTTATTTTTATTTTTTTGGTGGAGCAACAGGTTTGACCCTGCTGGGCCAAAGAACCCCAAATCCCACCAAGGAAACAAAAAAATTTAAAATATCCACAGTCTCTGCCCCACCTCTGGGCAGCACCAAAAGGATCCTTCCCCCACTCCCCGCCCCCCCGCCGCCCCATCTCCCTTTTGTTAAGGGGCCCCCGATTCTGACTTGCTGAAAACGCCTGTGATAGATCATCAAATGCCGATACGTGGCCGGGGACCAGGCCCCGCCGGTTAAAATGCCAGCGGACATGCGCCTGGGCCCTCGGTGCCAGCAAGGCAAAGGCGGCGGCTGCCTCTGCAGGACACAGGCCGGGCCCCCGGGGGAGAGAGCCAGGAGCCCCTAATGGGTCTCGCCGAGGAGGAGGAGGAGGACGGGGACCGGCCGGCCGACAGCTCTTGTGTGACAAGATACATAGTTTCCTTTCAGCGGCGGGCAGATTATCGGTTACTATAGTTTCCCTAATGCTCAAAGACAGCCCGGCCTAAGCTCAACAGAATAGGTTAAAAGGTGCCGAAGTTGGGCCCCGGGAAGCCACATGTTGAGAATCAGACACCACACAAAGCAAAAGGCACATCTCCCCGGTCTTTGATGTCTTTTCTGAGGGATGTAAAGTGAGAAAAATACAACCGGTGCTCAGGCTGGGGGTGGGGGGGCGGGATGGGCCCCCCGTGACAATGGCCAGCCGAGGGGGGAGCTGAGCGCCGTGCTCAGACAATGCCCCCCATCCCAGGCGTCCCTGGGTGCGCTGCTCCTTCCCAAACACCCCGCTGGAGAACAGCATTGTCACCCCCCCTTTTTTTTTTTAAAGTAAGTCCCTGCAGGCCTCCCCACCCCAGCTCAACCAGACTTTTGCACAAGTTCCTGAGACAGAGAGAGAGAGAGAGAGGGAGAGAGAGAGAGGCAACTTTCTGGCTAAAATGCCATCGCCCCAGCCCAGTGGCCTAAACACGGCACCCCGGACCAGCACCCTTTTCCGGCCTGTTTTGAATTTTTCCCAGATCTGCATAAACAAGCCTCTCCGAAGAGGGGAGACGCCGGCTCCCCTCCCATCATTCATCTCGGCTCTACAAGATTGCCTGGCGCGTCCCCCTCCCGTTTATGACGTTTTTCATAAACGGGGATTAAATTAACCACTATTTATGCCCACCGCGTGGGTTTTCCTCCTCCTCTCCTGCCGGGATCTGTTTATTTCATTTTTCTGCTTTTTATTTAAATTTAGGGAGCAAGACGGATGTGCGCTTGCGTTGGGAGATCTCCATCCATCACAGGGGCAGGCAGGCAGGCAGGCAGGCAGCATCGGGGAGCAGAGGCGGCGTAGAGGGGGTGGGGGGGAGGTGGCGAGGGTGCCCGAGGGAGCGGCCCGGCCCGGCTCCTGCCCGCAGTTCCGTCTCCGGTGGTTGCAGCATTGTGCTCCGGGTTGTCATTAGTTCTTTATAATGTTTCGTGAAAAATATCTAATTGTGACAACTGTATTCCTCCCCGCGAACATATTCCCCGCATTGAAGCGCTCACAATGGCCACAGGGTAACTGCCCTTGAATTTGAGCCCTTTGTGGGCCGTCAATAGGCTTACAATGTGTTGAATTAGCAGGCATATTAATGGACAGATGCGGGAACCACCATTCTTCGGCCTCAAATCTTCTTATGCAAATACCCCCATGAATCCAGTTCAAAGCGCTGCCTTCAAAATGAGCCGCGCCCCCCCCACCCCCCCTTCTCTCCCCCAAGGGGACCCCGGGAGAAAGTGACATGAGAAAAGTTGAGACACTTGTTTTTCTAACTGGACATGATCTTGTTATCATAATCTGCTGCCGGCCACTGGCACGGCCGGCTTGTAGGGCTTTAAGGCCCAACAGAGCGCCCTAATCTGGGCCCTTTGTTGGGGCTGTGGACAGAGTCCCGGCGCGCAGGAAAGCCGCCAGTGAGAACGGAGCACGGCCTCGGCGCCTTCTCAAACAGGACTTTTCATGATAAAAGCTTTTATCCCCCCTAATCACCCAGCTGGTTTTCAATGGCCTCGGCAAGGTTGGCAAAGGGCAGCGAAAAGGCCTTTTTTTTTTTTTTTTTACTGAAAATAACCGATTCTCCAGATTACCCTCCCCCTCTGCCTCCTGCCCCCCGCCATCGGTCTGACTCAGCTCTCGGAACCAGCAGAGTAACTGAGTTTGTCTAACCTCTGCCAGGCCACCCGCACGTGAGGAAGCAGCTGCAGGATGGGTACTGCCGCCCCATTTTACAGATGAGAAAAGTGAGGACGGAGGCTGAGTTGCCCGGGCCCTAATTATTAAACCATTTGGGGGGGGGTGGGGGAGGAGCAGCTAATTCCAGTGGGGAATGGGAACTTTCCAGGAAGACTTATCTCTCTCCCCCTCCAGAATCGGCTCCTCCCTCCCTCTCTCCTCCCCCCTCCCCATGCCCTTCTGACCTGGGTGGCCCCAACAGCGTAAGGATACTTGGCCAGTCCTTTGCCTCTTGACATAGTTGCGCGATAGATTTGTATCGATAAAAATGTTTTAGCCCGGCCGGCGTGGTTCCTCGGTTGAGTGTTGACCTAGGAACCAGGAAGTCAGGGTTCGATTCCCGGTCCGGGCACAGGCCCCGGTTGCAGGCTCCATCCCCAGCGTGGGGCGTGCAGGAGGCAGCCGATCGATGATTCTCTCTCATCACTGATGCTTCTCTCTCTCTCTCCCTCTCTGAAATCAATAAAAATATATTTAAAAAAAGGTTTTAAAGGAAAATATATCTCGAAATAATAAGGTGCTTTTTGATGGTAGCCATTTAATTGCATATGGAGCTGAACCCCATGGCCACCTGGAAGTTAACTATCCGAAGCAGGAAAGTTTTTCCTTAACGAGACGTGGCCGATTGGCTGGTATCGCTCCTGACGGGAACTGCCGGGCCTTGTCTGACCAGGTGTGCATTCCCTATTTACGTATTTTGCATCTGCGCGGGAGTTGTGTACTGAGCACTGATTCAGTTCTGTGTGCAATTAGCTGGCTACTCTCATTGACTCCCCGCCTCCTCCCCTTGAAGAAAGTGGGCTTATCATTTCCGTTGTAGGTTCAGTTATTTGTCCACGGTCAGAGAGCCGAGACATCACCCCAGAGCTCTGGTCAACCCTGGACCACTCTGCTCCATTCCAGGCAAGGTGCTCCCACCACCCTGGGGGCGGGGCGGGGTGGTGGCTGTTTGTCTTACCTGCCCTGACCAGCCCGGCCCAGTTCCCCTCCTGCTCACCCAAGTCGGCTCTCATCCAGTTTCTGTCCTTGGGCTTCATCCCCCACTCTTCTCCCAAAGATTATAGGATCCCTTGCACCATGGCCTCATTGTGTTTGTGTATTTGTGTGTTTGTATGGGTTTGTGTGTATGCGTGGGATGTGCATTTTATTTGTGTGTGTACCAGTACATGTTTGGGTTTGTGTATTTGTATGTGCATGTGTGTGTATTTGTGTGTGCGTTTGTGTATATTGGTGTGTATGCATGGTTGAGTGTGTGTGATGTGTGCACCCAGGAAGCATGTATGCTGTGGAGGGTGCAGGTGGGTGGGGGAGGGGGAGAGGAAACAGGGTGATTCCCCACTAGGGAGACTGAAGACCCCAAAGGCAAGGAACTGGCCGAGGTTCCTTGATCTGGGTGGATCCCTCCAAGATCCCCTCCGGCAAGAGACATCCCCGGTGACCTTGACTTAGGACCTTCAAGGTTCGGTGACAACAAGAGTCAGATAACAACCTGGGAAGGCATGTCTGTGCTCTCCAGGACAATATAACGACAAGGACAACAGCGCTCACAATAAGTGGTGATAATTACAGGTGGTCGGCCTGGCCCCAGGCACTGTGCTGAGTGCCATCTCTGGATAAATGTCCCCCAAGACACAGGTAGGACTTTGCAACGGAGGAAAATGTCGCAGATGTGGGAAGGAACGAGTTTTTGTTGGGAAAGTTAATGGTGCATCAGTCGGCTTGGACTGCATTCACAACACCCCCAAGGGGTGGCTTAAACAGAAGGCTTGTTTTCTCACAGTTCTGGAGGCTGGAGGTGCAAGATGGACATGCAGTCAGGGGTGGTTTCTGGGGAGACCCTTGGCTCCCGACCTGGGGACAGGCACCTTCTCACTGTGTCCTTCACGTGGCCCGTCTTCTGTGCACAGGCAGAGTGTGAGTAAGCTTGATGGTGTCACAGTCCTGAGCAGGTGCCCGCCTGTGGGAGCTTGGGATGTTCATGCTGGGGCTGCTCAGGCCACTGGTCCCTGGTGCCTGTTCCCACAGCAGGCGGGAGACCTTCAAAGGAACAGTCTGCCCCTGGAGCCCTTTAAAGAGGGCAAACGGATGCCCTGGCCTGTATGGCTCAATGGATAGAGTGTCAGTCTGGGGACTGAACAGTCCCAGGTTTGATTCCGCTCGGGGGCACCTGCCTGGCTTGTGAGCTTGATCCCCAATAGGGGACATGCAGGAGGCAGCCAGTCAATGATTCTCTCTCATCATTGATGTTTCTATCTCTCTCCCTCTCCCTTCCTCTCTGAAATCAATAAAGAAATATTTTTTAAAAATAAATAAAGAGGTGAAACTGAAGTATGCCTAGGAGAAGGGTTTGCCTTGACCCTTAATCCTGATGTGGCCACATTTCATTAGTTTTAAAACATGTTTATATTGATTTTGGAGAGAGAGGAGGGAGAGGGAGAGAGAAACATTGATGGGCTACCTACCCCACCCCCCTTACTGGGGATGGAGCCCGCGATCTGGGTACATGTGCCCTGACTGGGAATGGAACTGGGGACCCCGGTGGGCACTGGCCATCACTCAGCCAACCGGGACACTTGGGCCAGGGCTGGCTAGTTGTAAGTGAGAAACCAGGTGACACTACCTCCTGTCCTCTGTTGGGACATGCTGGAATGTTCTGCTGGAGACAGACCACTCACTCTGTGGGGTTGTTTCTGTTGTGTTTGTCCTTGACCGTGGACGTGGAAGGCCTTCGGAGAAGACTGCGGTGTTGACGGCCGTCTCTCGGGCAAGTTCACTGTGTGGTTCCGGGGGAGCTGGGCTCTCCCCGTCTTTGCTGGCAGCTGATGGGAGACGGTGGCTAACGTAGCATGGCTCTTCCGATTGAGCTGAAAAGTTCATCAAAATGTCATTAATCTGCTTCCGTCGCCTTTCTTGATGAAGTCACACTTGCGTCTGGCAAATTCTTTACGAAGCAGAGTTCGGAATGGGGCTCTTGCCACATCTGTGGCCCGGCATTAGGTTCCGTGGGGAACCCCGAGACTTCCACTAATGCCATCACCCACCCCCATCCCCTCCCGGCCAAGGCGACCCTGGGTTCACACAGGTAATATCTAGCGCACCCACAGTGTTTGATGGCTACGCTCAGGCAGGCATCTACCCTGTGCCCCGTATGATGGGAGATCCCCAAAAATGATATGGTCCCGGGTCATCTCTGGAACTGTTTCCTAGAAAGTCTTGCCTGTTTCAAACCAGGCCTCACCCCCACTCGCTTCCCTCCTGACGATCCTCTGGAAAGGGAAACGGGGAGAAGGCACTCGGCCTGCCGTCTGAGCTCCGCTCTGCCTAGGGGTTGGCCAAGCCAGAACGTGGTTCCCGGCTGCAGCCATGGCAACGGCGAGGATGCCGAGGATGGCAGCTACTGCGCGTCCCCATAACGCCAGGCAGGATACGTTCTTACACCATCTCGGCTGAGAAGAGCTGTTACCTCTTTCTTCTGCTAAAGCAAACAGAGGCTCGCCCTAGCTGGTCTGGCTCAGTGGATAGAGCGTCGGCCTGTGGACCTAAGGTCTCGAGTTCTATTCTGGTCAAGGGCATGCACCTTGATTGCAGGCTCCTCCCTGGCCTGGGTGTACAGGAGGCAGCCAATCGATGTGTTTCTCTCACATGGATGTTTCTCCCTGTCTTTCCCTCTCTCTTCCACTCTCTCTACAAATCAGTGGGAAATATTATCCAGTGAGGATTAACAAAAAATGACAAAGGAAGGAAGGAAGGGAGGGAGGGAGAAAGGGAGGGAGGGAGGAAAAAAGGAGAAAAGAGAGGCTCCCTGAGGCCAGGGCACGTGCACAGGCCCTCAAGGTCAGGGTTGCAAACGGAGGCTGTGTGGGAGAAGGCTGCTCTGTGTCTTCGTTGCCTTGACGGAGGGGGTTGTGTGTGGGTTTTCTTTCCTCCCAACAAGTTTCCTTTGGATGGAGAGGTCGTTTCTCAGCCCAACTTCCCTAAGAGCTGGCAGTCTGTGTGATACAGTATTTCATGCCTCGGACACGAATCCCAAAGCTACGGGCAACTGAAGAGGAAGGCACCACCCCTGCTGGGAGCCCCGGGCGCGTGGGTCATGGAGTCTCAGAGGACCAACGGGCAGCCGCAGGGGACAGCGGTGGGCAGGCCGAGAAGGCCAGGATGGGGGTCCCCGGAGGCCCCTCGGTCAGGCCGGGCACTGGGGGCCTCACACCCTGCCGGGCGGGCTCCGGAGGAGGAGCTGCCGTGTCTGGAGAAGGTGCCGCCCTCGGCTTGGCCTGGCGCTCACTGTGGTTCCCCTGTCCGTCCTGGTGGGAAAATATGGCAGGTGGGGTGCCGGGGCGGCGGCCAGCCAGCTCAGCAGCACGTGTCATTAGGCGTATTTATGTGGGCCGTGCTCCTCTCAGAGAGAGGGGGAGAGGACTAGACAGGACCCGTATGCCTGGAGTCTCCGCAGCTTTAGGAGCTCCTGACAGTGCTCGGGCAAGCTGCCACCCACACCTCAGGACACAGCCAGGCCTGGTTTACGAGGTTCCGGGTCCCCCCAAGACATCTTTATTCATGTCTGGCTCCGGGAGCGGCTTCTCAGGGTCAAGTTTCCCATAGCTCTCTGATGTATGCCAAGCCAGGGGAGGCGGCTGAGTGTCTTTGTGCGTGTTTTTATGGTTTGAGCGCCCTCCTCCTCCTTGTCATCTTCCTCCTCCTCCTTCTCTTCTACATTTTTCCTTCTCCTCCTTTTCCTCCTCTTCCTCCTCCTCCTCCTCCTCCTCCTGCTCCTCCTCCTCCTCCTTTTCCTACCCCTCCTCCTCCTCCTCCTCCTTCTTTCTCTTTGTCCTCCTCCTCTTCCTCCTCCTCCTTCTCTTCTTTCCTCCTCCTCCCCCTCCTCCTCCTCCTTCTCCTCCTTGTCCTCTTCCTGTTTGAAGTATGCTGCTCAGTTTCCTGCCATCCAGTGGCATGTAGCACATCAGCCCATCCCTCGTGGCTGGGCCCTGCTCTGGGGGATGGCCCCTCCGGTGACGTCCTCTGGCTTTTACTGCCGGGCTGGCTTTATCGGTGAGGACGGGCTCCCACCTGAAGTCCTGCAGGCCAACATGAGAATGTACTCATGGCTCGCGCAGCCGAGGCAGCCTGGGCAGCTCCAGCCACGGTGAGTCCATCCCCCGCCATGCATCAGGGTCTGTTCTCTCTCCTCTTCTCTCCGCCGTGTTGGCTCGCTCTTCAGCCAGCTGCACCCCTTCACATGGGTTGGTTCACAGCGCCCCTCTGGCGTGTGTATTCCCGCATCCACGCCTGGCTTTCTTCCCCGGGCCTCTACTCGGCTCCCATTGGGTCCTATGCCCTCCCCCGAACCAAGCGTTGAGAGGATAGTGTGTGCTGATGGTCACCCTGGGTTCGACCCCGTGACCTCTCTGGGGAGAGGGTCGGACTGGGGACAGTGTCCTCGCTTGACATGGCCCACCGGGGCTGTGTGCACTGGGAAGCTATTTGGCTCCAAGAAACAGAAATTCCAACAGTTTTTATTTAAAAAATAAATAAACAGACATTTCTTTTCCCCAAACAGCCAGAAACCCAGGCGCTGGTGCTGGCTGTGTCTGTGCCCAGTGATGCCACCAGGAATCTGGGCCCCGTTTCTGTTCTCTGTCATCCGACTCCACTAGCTTTTGTCTTCATGCTTGTCACCCCAGGGTGGTGAGGCGCCCCCTCCCCCAAAATCATGCCCGCTCACAGCAGGAAGCGTGGAGAAGAGGCTGGGCACCAGCCCCGACCTGGGTCTCATATCAGACAATCGAAAGCTCTCTCAGCCGGGCCGACGTGGCTCAGCGGTGGAGCGTCGACCCATGAACCAGGAGGTCACGGTTCGATTCCCGGTCAAGGGCACATGCCTGGGTTGTGGGCTTGATCCTCAGTAGGGGGTGTGCAGGAGGCAGCCGATCCATGATTCTCTCTCATTGTTGATGTTTCTGTCTCTCTCTCCCTTCCTCTTTCTGAAGTCAATAAAAATGTATTAAAAACAAAAGTAAGAAAGCTCTCTCAGAACACCCTCTGCTCATCAGCCTTCTGCTTACACATTTCTGGCCGCAAGGATGCTGGGGGAGGGGGCTTTCAGCTTTCCAGCTGCATCATGGGAGATGTCAAGAGAGAGGGTGTAGGAAAAATGAGCACTGAAATAGGCGACAAACAGCATGTACCACCGTGGGTCAAGGACTTGGTCAAGGTCACGTAGCCAGCCAGCCAGCCAGCCAGCCCAGGACGCGGTGCTCTGCTGTCCAGCTCCGCTCTAACTTGCCGGTCACGTCGGCGGTTTTGTAAGGACGGTGTCTCCAGAGAGACAGAGGAGGGACCCGAAGGAGAACTTGCTCTGGAGACCGCCCCCAAGTCCCTGTCGCCGGCCAGACACGGTACTTGTCTCCCCGCAGCCTCTGTCACCAGCGTTCGCGGGCTTCCTGAGGACGGCAGTGCCACCGGGTCATCGGAGCAAACGCTCCGTCCGACCGCCCTGCAAAGGACCTCAACATAACCAAAGGGTGATGTCGCAGACCAGCTGCCCACCGTGGGCGCTCTGGGCAGACAGCAAATACCAGGACGGCCCAGCATTTTCTCGGGTGCAGCCCGTCGGTGGGTGGCAAATGCGCTTTAAGGGGCCATGACCGGCTCTAAAAAACATGGACTAGAAGAGAATAGAAAGTCCAGAGTACATTGCATAGGGGAGGAGACGTGTGATTGTGTCACTTTGTCGCCGTTGTGTGTGTGTGTGTGTGTGTGTGTGTGTGTGTGTATACAGTGCGCCAGGCTACACTGTGTGCGCCACAGTCCACACATTTGGAAAGCATCACCTCCCTTCTTGTCCAGAAACGAAAGGACAGACACAGGAGGGCTGCAGGCCGGGCGGGGACTGCCTCGACTCGGGCCATTATCTTGAAAGCCCGCTTCCTAATTATCTTGAAAGCCTGCTTGCGGGGGGTTGGCAGGCATCTCAGTAACCCTCCTGCCACTCTGTCTCTGGGGCTGAGTGGCCCGTCGGCCTTGGCACCTCCGCCAGGCAGCTCTGGTTAATTAGAGCGGCCGCTCTCCCGAGACGACCCTCACCTCGTGGGGTGTTGCAATTCCCCGGAGGCTGTCCTGCCTGGCACCTCGGATGGCTGGCCTGGAACCGGCGCTTGCGGACCTCTGAGTGGTGATGAGCTGGGGGGCATGTGAAAGAGGGGGAGGTCAGGAATTATGTTCTTCCCCTTTAAAATGTGTGTCTTTTCTGCCTCTGATTCGAATCTATTTACATTCAGAGGAAGTGAATTTTAAAATATATGTGTGTGTGTGTGTGTGTGTGTGTGTGTAATATATATATATATATATATACACACACATATATATATTACACACATCTACCTATCTCTCTATCTATACTAGAGGCCCATAGCATGATATTCATGCAAGAATAGGCTCCTGGATCACTGCCAGCCACCCGGGAGCCAGCAAGTCCTTGCTCCTGGGCCACCTGAGAGCCCAAAGCTGACAAGTCCCCACTTCTGTCTGGAGCCCCATTCCAGTAGCTCCCTCTGCTGCCCCCCACTTCTCCTCATAGCAGGCTTCACACTGCTCTGTGCCTGCATATGCAAATGAACCTCCATCTTTGTTGGGTTAATTTGCATATTCATTCTGATTGGCTGTGGGCATAGCAGACTGATGGTTAATTTGCATGCTTCTCTTTTGTTAGGTAAGATACATTATTGATTTCAGAGAGGAAGGGAAAAGGAGGGAGGAAGGAAGGGAGGGAGGGAGAGAGAGAGAGAGAAATATCAATGATCAGAGAGAATAATTGATCGACTGCCTCCTGCACAGCCCACACTGGGGATGGAGCCCGCAACCCGGGCCTGTGCCCTGACCCAGAATCAAACTGTGACCTCCTGGTTCATAGGTTGACATTCAGATTGGCCTGAGTCAGATCCCCTCTTCATCCCCCTCTCCCTTCCCACCGAACCCCACAGCTGGGTGAATCACCAAGCTGACAAGTGCTGTGCATACACTGGAACAGATGGGGTGAGAGAATATAGAGCTGGGAGAAATGAAGGCGAGGATGTGGGAGCTGACACAGCAAAGAACCTGCATGGAGTGAGGCTCAGGAGGTGACTCTTCTGAACGCAGGCTTCGCTTGGCCTGGAGGAATCGGCCTCTTGATGTTGTGCCCGTAGATGTGGGGTCTGCGGTAGTCATTTCTGCCTTTTGACAAATACTCCCAGCATCCTTCTTCCTGACACAAGCTTTACCTCTTTGGAAGTGAGCCTGCCCACGTGACTTGCCTTGGCCAATAAAATGCGAGCAGAAGTGATATCTGGGTAAATAAAATTTTAGAGCCAGTATACTTCTTGCTTCCTCTGTCCCCTTCCCACTACCACGATCATCAGAGAAGCTGGGTCTCTGAGTGAATGCAATGAGCAGAGCCTCCTGCTGGCAAGAGTTAGATGTGCAGCGTTAATACAGAGATGTTGTGGTTGTTACTGCAGCAGAGCCTCACCGATCCTGACCCGGAGAGCATTGCTGTCTCTCTCTATGGGCTGCCTAGGAGGACCGATGGGATTCATATGATTCAGATCTCTTCCTTCCCTCCTCTTCACACACATGCCTCCACTACTCTGTGAAGGCTCGGGCCTGGTCATCTGATGGCAAATGAATGAATCCAGCAGTTGGAACCTGATCTTGCCATTAAGTTTCTTTTCTTCTCTTGGCCTTTTTTTATTTTTTTTTTTTAGCAGCAGGAAAGTGGTTTTGATTTTCAATGTGTGATAACCCAAAAAGTGAATCCGGGCAAATTGTAATTCAGGCAGCAAGTGACAAAACTTAATTCCATTTTGAAAGAGGGAGGAGCCTTTACCAGTTTGGCTCAGTGGATAGAGTGTTGGCCTGCAGACTGAAAGATCCCAGGTTTGATTCCGGTCAAAGGCGTGTACCTTGGTTGTGGTCACATCCCCAGTGGGTGCAGGAGGCAGCTGATCTATGTTTTTCTCTCATTGATGTTTTTAACTTTTTATCCCTCTCCCTTCCTCTCTGAAAAAAAAAAATCAATAAATATACAATATTTAAAAAAAGAGAGAGAGAGGAAAGAGTATACACATCATGAGAACTTTCAGCGCCTCGTGGGATTCCATAAAGGTGTGCACTGGCAAGCTAATCAAGAATCCCCCCTGGAAGATGCCCTAGACCAGTGGTTCTCAACCTGTGGGTCGCGACCCCTTTGGGGGTCGAAAGACCCTTTTACAGGGGTCACCTAAGACCATCAGAAAATGCAGATATTTACATCACGCTGCATAACAGTAGCAAAATATCATGGTTGGGGGTCACCACCCCATGAGAAACTGTATGCAAGGGTCGCGGCCTTAGGAAGGTTGAGAATCACTTACCTAGACCCTGATCATGAGGAGGTTCTTGTCTCAGCCATGCACGGACGGGACATCCGGGTCAGTCACAGAAGGAAATGGGATCCAGAGCTGAATGTAGCGTCTTCTCTCAACTAAGCCCCAGTGCCATGGCTGGTATCTGCTAACCAATTCTAGCCCCTTTGCGATCAGCCAGTCCACACCCTCCCGAGTCGCCCTGTCCAACTGCAAACCAAAGGCTCATTCGAGGTTCCAGAGTCTTTGACTTACCAACAGGGTGTGTACAGAGGGCCTTGCCCCGAGCTTTGGGAATTAAGGAATAAACCACCGTCCCATCGGTCGGACCCAGTTCAATAAATATTGATCGATCACTCTTACAGGGCCCAATGCTTCCCGTTCCTCTACAGCTCTGCCCAAAATGAAGTCAGTGGGCTCTGGTTAAACCTCAGAGTTGAGAAGTGTCAACAGAGAACGTACCTCTCCCCACTTTTCTTTGTTTCATCCCTGAAGGCCCATGGACCAGCCTCTCCTTCTCTCTGGGGCAGCGATGGTAATGACGTGTCTGAACACCCAGGATCCCAAGGCCCAGCGGCGATGTTTCCAATCACAATGGCAGTCGGCCCCCTCCCCTGGCGTGGCCCGGGACCTGGGCTCCTTTCTGTGGCTACCTCGGCACCCTTTCTCAGGGCCCACCTTGGCTACGATGGATAACGATCTGGCTCTTGCGGTTACCGTTCCTTCGGCAATTTTACTTCCATCAAAAGAGGGAGGCTTAGCAGGCGTGGCCCTCCCCGCTCCCCAAAGCCGGGATCTTAATTCCCTGGGCCCGCAGCTCCCGACGGAGACACATGGAACTGATTTCGCGGCCAGACGGCCTAACGGCGGAGGGAATTACACCCGAGACGCGGGCTTCCCTGCCCGCCTGGGAATGGGTATGTGGCTGAGAGCGCGGAGCCGTTATTGGCACCAGACCTGGCTGGGCGCTCTGCTTTTCGGGATCTCATTGAACCCTGGCAGCGACCCGAGGAGGGAAGCCTTATTTTTATGCCCATTTTATAAACCAGACAGCTGAGACCGGAGAGGACCACGGAACGTGTCAACAGCAGCGCTACGGTTTGTTCTCAGGAAGATGGACTCTGAGGCCTTGAACTTGTCAATCATATTTAAACACACACACACACACACACACACACACACACACCAGGGTCTACAGTGGAAAGCACACATTTTTTGTCCCTGGTCAACCAGTACCGATGCTGGGGGCAACCATCGCTGCCAGGATTGGGTTCCTTCACAAACCCTTCTCGAAGATGTGGGGGAGCGCCCTTAAGGTGGGCTTTCCTCAGTGCCCGGGCTGAACATTGCCAATGGCTTTTCCACGTGAAATAGCCACAGAGCTCGCCCTTAGCCCAGGATGGATCCGTAAGGCGGAGGGCACTCTGAAACTCTAGAAAGAGCTCTGTTATGGGGTGGCAATACTGGGCAGGAAAGATTTAGCCTCATAGAGAGAGAAGGCGAGAGAGAACACGGTAACGCAGAAGGTCGCTGGGAGTTTGAAGCCGGCAAGCTGGAGTTGCACCTCAATTCCACCGATTACACACCCTGAGCCCCAGTGATGAGGTGTCGCAGCCCCAGCTTGCCAGGCTGCGAACCGGGACACTGTTGCCTGCTCTGTGGCCGACTTACGGCGACGGGACCGGACCTGGGCTGAGGTGACCCAGACACACACCCTCTGGGGCGCAAAGGAAACCTCAGTAATTGAAGTAAATATTGTTACTGACTGCAGAGAGGAAAGGAGAGGGAGAGAGAGACATCACCGATGGGAAAGAGTCGTGGATTGGCTGCCTCCTGCACACCCCACCCTGGAGATGGAGCCCTCGACCTGGGCCTGTGCCCTGACCAGGAATTGAACAATGACCTCCTGGTTCATAGGTAGATGCTGGACCACTGAGCCATACGGGTCAGACTTGAAATAAATATTTCATATAATCGAATTAGCAAACAGTGGCTGGGGGCGGGGCGGGGGGGGCGGTGGCCTCTGTTTTTATCCATCCGGTTCTATTGAACTTAGTGCTCATTCATGTCGTGCCACTAGTTCAGTGTGTGACGCTTACACGCGGGTGGCTTTCAGGGGAATGGATCATGGAGGAAGGAGTGTTTGTGGAGTCCTTAGGTTAGAGAAGAGTTTACAGTGTTCTCTGGGGCCCTGACTGGTGTGGCTCAGTGGATAGAGTATCGGTCTGCGGACTGAAAGGTCCCAGGTTCGATTCTGATCAAGGGTATGTACCTTGGTTGTGGGCACATTCCCAGTGGGGGGTGTGCAGGAGGCAGGTGATCGATGTTTCTCTCTCATCGATGTTTCTAACTCTATCCCCCTCCCTTCCTCTCTGTAAAAAGTCAATAAAACATATTTAAAATAAAATAAAATGTTTTCTGGGGACTTGCATGCCCCCCTCCCCGATTCCCGTTGCTCACAACAGAAATGGGGCTCCCTCCTCAAGCCGCTCACGGGGTGGCAGATGAAAATGGTGTCGCCGGAAGTGTTCTGCTCGTCTTGTCCTGTATCCGAATCACCCGTTCTCTACTGATAATTCATGACATGTCGCTGCACACTCGCTGGGCCCGGGATGTTTTTTGCTGTAAGAACTGTAAACCCCTCTTCTGCGATGACCTCCTGATGGAGCCAACCAGCCCCACCCCCCCTTTCTCGGGCGAGCGTATTCTTCTGCCATCCATCTGGGGAGGATGCTTAAAAGCTTTCTCTCATTTTCTCCACGGAACGCGTGTATTATCGGAGTTTTTACATTAAATGGCTGCGCTTAATATCCCCGGACACATCGCCTCTTTTCTAGAGAGGACGCGGAGGCAGTACTTAGCCGCTTCCAGAATCCATACTAATCGAATCGCTGCTCCCCACCCCAGCCCCGGGCAGTTCATCGGGCACCGCGGCATTTAATCTGGAGGAGGAACTCAGGAAAGCGAACAGAAACAATCGGGGCCACCTCCGTTCCGGGCGGGCGGGCGGGGGGATGCAATTTGTTTTATCAAAGGGAATTAGCGGATATTGGAGTCAGGTGGTGGAATGAAGGTCACAAACACTCCGATCCATTGTGCGCCCCGCGGCCCACAGCAGGGCATTGTGAAAAGCGAGACCCCGAGCCAATGGTGGATCAGCACTTGAGTGGTGATAGGAGAGGAGGAGGAAGGTTAATGCCGAGGCTCCACATCGACGCTGTGATCCGGCAATTTAAAAACAGGGCAAGCCGGCTTAGAAGCGCCCCATTCTTCGCCCGAGAATCGCTCCCCTCGCCCCAGCAGGGCCCCGTGCGAGAAGCCAGGATCATGCGTTGGGTACCTGCTCGGAGCAAGACGGAACGCTGGGGTGTGGATCACCTTCCCTGGGGCACTCCGGCAGGAAGCGGCGAAGTGGCGGCTCACGTCCCTCTCCGGTGGCAAGGGACGTGACTGCGTGTCGCCTGGAGGGCTGGGATGGGGGCACGTTGGGGGTGAGGAGTCAGAGACCTCCCGAGCGCCAGGCTTGTGCAGAGAGACAGCCCCATCTCGCTAATGGATCGGGGGCAGGAGGCGGGCTGCATGCGGAGGCCGGTAATGGAGACGATGTGGGTTTCCATCCCAGAGTGGCTGGGGGTGAGAGGGGGGCAGTGAGGGAGACCGAGGACGATGAATCATCCCTCCTTTTGACGGGGGGCCCCTCCCTGAGGGGAGTGAATCAGCTTGACTGACCTCCCCAGAATCAGAACCGTGGGGACCCCAAGAACAAGGAGAGGGGGTTCCCCGGCATTGGAGCCAAAGAGGTGTAGGTTTGAATCTCGTCTCTGCCATGGACTAGCCGTGTGATGTTGGGCAAGTCACTTAACCTTTCTGAACCTCAGTTTCCTCACCTATAAAATGGGCATAACCATGTCCACCTTGTAGGGTTGCAGTGAAAGGATATCGATGCAAAGCACCTCGTGGTCTCTTGCACATAGTAGGTGGTCAGCACAGCAGGAGCTGCACACCATTCTAGGTGGCTCGTGCCTCCCAGGTGCCCTCGCACGGCCAGTTGTGATTGGGTGGGATGGCAGCAACCGAAACTTCCAAGAGCGAATCGCATTGTACATCGACTTGTTTATTCCACGCAGAAACCTCAGACGAATTGCATTAGAAAATTAAAAGGACGGGAGGGTTTCACCTAATGGGGTCTGTCCTGCACTTAAAAACTAAGCTGCAAACACTCCCTTCGGCCCTTTTAAGGGGCCAGGCTGTCATCGACGAGGAGCCGGATGGAGAGGGACGAGGAGCCCGCTCTGCTCCCTGAAGGCATTTATTTTATTCTATTCGCGCATCCCCAGCTCCCGCCGCCTCGAGGCTGTCATCCTCCGGGATGATCGATCCATTTGTTTGGGCAACTTCAGGGGAGAAATGTGCCCAGCAAACTGGCTGGAGCTGGAAAAAAGCCACAGGAGGTCTCCAGCAGATGGGGGTCCCTTCCAAATGAGATCCCCGCAGGCAGGGAGCGGCCGGTTCTCCGTACGGCGCGCAGCCGGGGCCGGAGCCCTCAGACCACGCGTGACACAAAGAAGACCCAGCCTCGGGCAGGTGCACCGGGGGACAGCTCCCGGCCGCATCCCTTTGTCTGCTGCCCGGCTCTCTGCTCCGCGCCAGGGCCACCCCTGGCGGAGGAGCGCGCGGTAAAGGCTGACAAATGTCCCCCTCCATCAGAAACCGCTCCTGCAATTTGTCTCCGGAGCGGAGCTGCGGTGGGCCCGGGTAGCAGGAAGAAGAAGAAGGGAAAAAAAAAATGTTGTCCTTGTCACCTGCCATTTTTCCAGCCGGCCTGACACCCCCGGGCTTCCCAGCAGCCCCGTGCAGCGGGAGCTGTCTCCCGGCGCTTAGCGCCACCCAGTAATTGAGGTTGTCACATCTCTTGTTCATTGTTTTTTTTTTTTTTTTTTTGCCGCCGTGGAAAAAAAAATGCAAATATCGCATCGGAGTCATTAATTTCCCCATCCTTTTCTGCGAGCCGCTCAGAGGCGGCGGCGGCATCTGATGGGAAGGGCTGAGGGCATGATTGCCGGCGCGGTGGCATCGGGCGGCGGCCCAGGGTGGGGAGAATCTCATCAGATCAACGCCGGGGGAGGCCATCCATCACGGCCGCTGACAGCCATTTTGCCTCCGTTTGTTACAGATGTGAACATGCTTAATTATTTGTAGTGTAATTAGTTCATGAAATGTCAGGAAATGTCAAACTGTGTTCACAGCCCAGATTTCTTTCTTCCTTTCTTTTTATTTATTTATTTTTTATTTTTTTTTATTTTTTGTGCGGCCAAGAGCGGCGGGGAGCAAGTGTCAGCGGGAGACGAGGAGGACGGATGAGCAGGGCTGCGTCTGCAGGCAAAGGAGGGGCCGGCGCGGGGGAGGCGTGAGGGTCGGAAGCGGGAAGCGGAGGCCCTGTCGGGGACACGGGCCTCCCCAAAAGGAGCGGCGGCAGTGGCCGGGCACGCATCGGACGGACGAGTGGAAGTGACAGGGCCGCCGGGCTGCGGAGCGCCTCCTGTCACGAGAGCCCGGGCCGCGGGCACCGGCTGCCTGGCATTTACGAGCAGGAAGGATGGCAGGTTTCAGAGGAAAGAAATCTCCACCCGAGGAGGCACCTTCTTCCTTGTAGTCCTGGTGCGAGGGCCTGTTCCTTTTTCAAACTATTTCTTTCTTTCTTTTTTTTTATAACATATTTTATTGATTTTTTTTTTACAGAGAGGAAGGGAGAGAGATAGAGTTAGAAACATCCATGAGAGACACTGATCAGCCGCCTCCTGCACGCCCCCTACTGTGGATGTGCCTGCAACCAAGGTACATGCTTTTGCCCGGAATTGAACCTGGGACCTTTCAGTCTGCAGGCCGACGCTCTATCCACTGAGCCACACCGGTTTCGGCCAAACTATTTCTTTCTTTCAATATAGGTATTGATTGATTTCAGGGAGGAAGGGAGAGGGAGAGAGAGAGAGAGAGAAACATCAGTGATGAGAGAGAATCACTCATCGGCTGTCTTCTGTGGGCCCCACACTAGGGACAGAGCCCACCACCTGGGCCTGGGCCCTGACCAGGAATCGAAGCATGACCTCGTGCGTCACAGGTCGATGCTCAGTCACTGGCCCCGGGCTTTATTTTTAGGGGGATGGAAGGACAGGGTACGAAGCCAGTCTTGGTGTTTGGGGCGCATTCTCGGCCCCCGGCAAGGACCCACGCCTCCTCGCGGAAGGGGGCCTCGCACCGGCTGGCGTGTGTGTTTCCTTCTCCTCTGAGGCTAGAGGCGGGTGAGCCTGCCCCTCCAAACGAGGGCGAGGAGAGAGAGGCTCCGGGGAGATGGGTCTCTGAGTCTAACGAGGCTGTGTTTCTCGGCAAAGGCTCCAGAGGAAAACCACGCGTGACCAAGATGCGCTTAAAGGGGCCGTGGCTCTACGGACGCCGTGGTATCTTGATCTGTCTGGAGTTCTTTTGCAAAATTTGGGGGGAGGAGACAAAGCTGGGATGTACAGAGCTGGTTGATGCTGAAGCCAGCAGTATCTGGCCACAGAATGTGAGTGTTAACCACAGGGGGTGTTATAAACGGCTGTAAACTCGGGGCGTTTAGACGGCACCTCCACAGGCTACTAAAAATTAAAAACATAAAAATCCGTGCAAGCAGCTGGACAGGAAGTGGAGCCACATCCTACGAATGCCCTTTGATTGACATTCTGTCAGAATTCCTGAGCCACCCTCCGTGATCAGTGGCCACCCTCCGACAGCCTTGAGATGGCAGCGCTGGTGGCCAAAGCTGGCAGGGGGTCAGGGCTGAGGCGGTGATGAGGGACCTTCCGTCCCGGCGGGCCCCGGGCAGTTTTCACGCCCGCACCCGGGGGGCACGCGGCTGCTGGAAATCAGGGGTGGGGAACCTTTGTTCCCGCCGGGGGCCATTGGGAGATGTGGAACCTCATCGGGGGCCACACGGGATCATCCACTTCACCACCGGCCTGCTGTCTGGGGTCACCCATCTCGTTTACTCACCCGAAGGATGTCGTGGGCTTCATCTGGCCCGCGGGCCCGAGGTCCCCCACCCCCCCCACCTGCGGTAAGCCCTCATGATCACGGCGCTCTTCACCAGCTGAGCGGTTTCTCGGTCTCTCCCCCCTCAGCCCACGCCTGGCATTTCCACTGCTCAGAGAGGAGCGCCCGGGACTGACCCGCTCCCCAGCGTCCTTAACCTCCAGAGCCTTCCTGGCCGCGCGTTAGGATGGCGACGCTCCCGCCGCTCTGCTCTCAGGCCTGTGAGAAGCCACCGCCCCACCTCCCGGACGCTCCTCACTCATCTCCGGAAACGAGCCTGTGCCCAAATCACTCCTGCCCCCGGCTTTTTATTTGCGGGGGGGAGAAGGGGTGAATTTTGGGGGGGAGAAAGGCATTCTCCGGATGAGGTCATGAAGATGTAAACTCTCAGCTAGGATTGGTTATTGGTCATTTCTAACCCCCATTCTGCTAAGATCTTAAGAGGAAGGGAGAGAGAAGAGGCCCACATTTACACACATGCACATATGTACACACGTACACACACGTACACACATGCCACACACACACACACACAAAGGCAAATGCACTTCACCGAAGCAGCCTTCCACGGTTAACCGGGGCGCCACGTTTCCTGGGAAGCCGTCCGTGTGGAAGGCCTGGGAAGGATGCTGGCCAGGAACACACGCGTCTCCCAGCACGTAACCTCACAGACCTGCAGAAGACGGGGGACCCAGCCCCAAGAGGCGCCGGGGACCCTCTCAGAGCCAGAGCCGGCTCCTGGCCGCCAGCCTTCGGCGGCTCCAGGCCCTCCTCCCGGGGAAACTGGTCCCCGGGTTCCTCCGAGGACCAGCATCCTCCGCATCAGGCTTCCCACGCTTTTCCTTCCCAGAGACGGAGGCAGGTTTCCTCCCGGGGTGCGTGTGGCTCAGGCTCTCGGGTGGCTCAGGCTCTCGGGGAGCCTCGCAAGGCACCCCTGCCCACCTTTTGTGCGCGAAGTGGCAGCCGCGGGTTTAATAGCGGGCGAGCGCGGTGATCACTTAATGGGTTCCCAGCCAGCGCCGGCCGGGAGAATTAAATTTCACATCTGCTTCGGTGGCGTTAATCTCTCTCCTCACACCCCGCCTGCGATGATGTGCGCGCGCGAGATAATGCTGAAACGGACGCAAGCAAAGTAAACCAGACAAGTCTGTTATTGGCTTTATAATTACATAATTAACTTTTTGTCTCTAATCGTTACGGAGGTAATGGGGCCATGAAAATGGGCTCCTCTTGAGCAGAAACTAAATCAAAAATCAATAATCCATAGAATGCCATTAGGGCCTGTAACAGCCCTTGTTGGAGTCACTCAAATTTTTGTTCCGCAAATGAATTTCATTAGGACGCAGGAGGCGAGCGCGCAAGCTGAGTCGCCGCTGATAGCGGAGAGCGGCGGCGCCTTAATCAGCCGCGCGCAGGGGAAACGGACAAAATGTTGCCGTAAATTACACCACCGCGCTGGCGGGGGGCGGGGAGGGGGGGGGCCCCCCGGTTACTGTACGGCGGTTGACCTCCCGGAAATTAATTCTATTTTCCCTGAACCCTCCTTTATTTCTAATTTACATTACGATCATCTACGTCTGAGGAATGATAGCATAAAAAAGATTAATGTACTAATTACTCGTCTCCTTATCTTTTTCCCTGATGCCTACACCTTGGGGCTGACTCCGGGGGCGGCGTGGACGCGTGTGACTTATTTCCCTGTGACAGGGGTGATGTATGTGTAAACCGAGCTATAAATATCGGCATCTCGCGCCCCCGACGCCGGCATTCTCTCTCCAGGCTCCCGGGCCCCGGCGTATTTCCCGAGCGATGCTCCTTCAAATGAATTTCCGAAAGGACCAAAATTTTCCAAGCCGAATTACGAGTGTGTCACTGTGAAATTAGGTTCTTGACCCCGCTTCTGATGTATGCTTATTTTTCCCTCCACATTTTCTTCTGCAATTTTATGCATCACTATTCACTGCCGGGATTGGTGACATGGCTTTCCCAAAAGCGGGGGGGGGGGGGGTAACGTCAGACTCTCATACACCTAGGAGAGGGGGCTGCGCCTCTTCTCTATTATTTTTCTTCCCCCTTTCGTGCATATTCCGAAAGCCAGCTGTCACGCCCGCCGATGGATGTGCCCACGCCTCATTGCAGAGCCGAGTGAACTTGGGGCGGCGGGGCTTGGCTCGGCAAACGTCATTTCATCTCCCCGGCGCCCCCGATACTCATTACGCCGCCTGAACTGGGCTTTTCTGTCCTTTTCAGCGTGTCCCCTTTAAGGTGGGAGAGGCTCGGGGGTAAATCAGAACAGCGCGGGGATCCTCTGAGCCAGGGCCCGACTCCAGACTTGGCCGGGCCTCGGCGGGCGGGCGGGCAGGCGGGGCAGGCACGAGGCAGTTCCCCGTGGGTTCACGGCCCCGGGAGAAGGTGCCTGTGAACAGATTGCCTATAAACAGAAGCACCGAGGAGAGTGCAATCTGCCGGGGTTTATTTTGTTTTGTTTTTATAGGTGGCGATGCCTGCTCCATTTAGCCATCTGAATTCCACAGTCAATTAAGCTTCCCATATGCAAGAATTTATTTATATATGTATATGTCTGTGTGTGTGTGTGTGTGTGTGTGTGTACCTCGAGATATGAGTTTAATTTGTTCCGTAACCTTGAGGCGTGGGAAACTATGAGATGCTCGATTCGTGGTAAACTGGTGGGTCGTGTGCAGCCGGCTGATCCTCGCGATGACTCCTATCTCAAATGTTGCTCGTATTTCAAAGCAAAAATCACTCGCCCGATGGCTCGTATCTCAAAAATCTCCTATGTTAGGGCAATCGTATCTCGAGGTACCACTGTATATATATATAT
>JAAGEH010000452.1:2762910-2792551 GCA_011751065.1 Lasiurus cinereus | reverse complement strand
TAACCTTGAGGCGTGGGAAACTATGAGATGCTCGAGTCGCGGTAAACCGGTGGGTCATGTGCAGCCAGCCAATCCTCGCGATTACTCCTACCTCAAATGTTGCTCATATTTCAAAGCAAAAATCGCTCGCTCCATGGCTCATATCTCAAAAAATCTCCTATGTTAGGGCACTCGAATCTCGAGGTACCACTGTAAACCTATCCTCGGGTGAGGATTAAAAAATTAATAGAAAATAAAAGGGAGAACACATTCTCAGCTATGATCTGTTTACATAAGGTTTGAAAAGTGCATGCTCACCATCCCAGTGTTCTTATTCATGTCAGGGTATCCTATATAATAAAAGGCTAATATGCAAATTGACCAAACTGTGGAAGGACTGGCCGCTATGACGCACACTCACCACCAGGGGGCAGACGCTCAATGCAGGAGCTTCCCCTGGTGGTCAGTGCGCTCCCACAGGGGGAGTGCCGCTCAGCCAGAAGCTGGCTCACTGCTGGCAAGCACAGCCTCTCCTGCCTCCACGGCGGCACTGAGGACCCCTTGGCTGAGGGGACCCCCCCCGCCAGTGCATGAATGTGGTGCCCCGGGCCTCTAGTATAAAATGATGTGTTCTGGAAGGTTCTGTAATGGAGACAAGGAGAACTGCTGGAAGACGGCACCCTGCCATTGTCCACCCGCGTGCCTCCTCCGTAACCCTGGAAGAAGCGTCCCACTAACGTTCGTTCCCCGGGGACAGAGAGCAGTGTGGACCGGGCTGTGCCGGCTCTGGTTCCCCCTCGGGCTAACACTCACTCCTCCCGAACGGAGAACAAATGCGAGTGTCCAACCTGAGGTTCCTCTGAAGCCCCGAGATCGCAGTCAGCGACAAAGGGTATCATGGCCCGTTGGGGACACACGTATGATTCTTCGCCCTGGTCGCTGATTTGTGAATTCAGGGTGAATCTGAGTGGAGGATGGGTGGGGTTGGATTTCACCTGTGTATTTGATTTTCTTCCTGCTCCATATATCGTCGTCCCTGCCCCGAGCCAGGCCAGGGGCAGGGAGCTGCTGTCACATGTGTGTGCGCACAGCCACAGGACTCGGTGGCCACCTCCCTGAGTGCCGTGGATCACGCAGCTGTCACCAAGAGCCATCTGCACAGCTCAGGACGGCTGTCGGACCCTTTCAACCCCGAGTAACTGTGATGTGAACGCCCTTCCCTCCTGAGAAAACAGGAGTCACCCCTGCAGGCCTCTCCACCTCGCCGCTCTCTGCGCCCCATTGGTCTTGTTGGCCTGGGTTTGGGTAACCTCACCCCCCAACCCCCTACCGCTGTCATCAGAGGCTCCCGCTGATCCCAGGTACAGTCTGCTATTAGCACAGGAAGCGGGGTACCTGGACAGCCCAGCCCCCTCTCCCAGGGGGGAATTCTGCATCTGAAGGACCGAGGTCAGGGTGCAGCCCACCCCGTCCTCCCAGGGTCACTGGCTTTCTGGGGGACTTGAAGCAGACGCCATGGCAGCGACAGAAGGGGCACCCACCGGGGTCACTGCGTTGAGACTCCGTCTCCTTTCCTTCTGTGTCTTCAGGGCACACATCTTGGGCTCCAAGAGAAGTTGAGGGGGGGCTGCGATGCAGACCTAGCAGCGCCCCGACACCTGGGATGGCCTCTTTGACCCCAGCCTCTCTCCCAGGCTCCTCTCCGTCAAACGCGTCCACAGGTCATCGGGGAGCGTTACTTCCTACAGCGTGTGCCCGAACCCCCACGGCGTGGGTGCTCCCCGACAGGGAGGGAGACGGGGCTCAGGGAGGGGAACTGGGCCGGCAGTGCTGTTTCTGGAAGGGGTGTAACAGCCGCCGCCACGCTCTCCAGGAGCGCCGAGCCCTAAGGACCCACAAGGGAGGCAAAGCCCCCGCCTGGTGCGTGTGGCCCTCGCGTTCCGTGTTTTGCACGAATGCACCCCCTCCCCGGGTTATAGACTGGCCCTGGCGCATGATGAGGTGAAGGGGTGGTTTTCATCTCTCGCCCGGGACGGCTCTCTCTGTGCCAAACCCTCCGAAGCGCTGAGCTCCGCCAGGAGCTGGCACACGGGGCTTCTGGCTGGTTGAAAGGAACAGGACGTGGCCAGAGGGCCTCGCAGTTACAATAAAACACGCATCCAGGGTGCAGGAGCCCGCGGCTCTCAGCCACTGGTGCGGGAGGCAGGGCTTGTCACGTGGAATCGCAAAATCAGAGCATCCTCGCCTCCTGTCGCAGCGGGCGAAGGGTGCCGTCGGAGGGCTTCTGGCTTCGGCGAGGCCACTGTCACATTTCTGCGAGGAACCACCACTTCCCTTCTGTGGGGGCGCCCCCCGTCTGCCCGACAAGCTGCCCCTTTGCTAGAAGCCGGTGATTCAATTAGCGCTGCTTCCAGGCGCGCCTCCCTCACCTGACCGGGCCCTGCCCTGTACCCAGCGCCGCCTGGTCTTTGCGGGAAGGCAGGGCTGGCCGGTCCCGGGCGGCTCTGCCCGGCGCTCTGCAGGCCCGTCGGTGGCTTTCACGGGGCGCCACGGAGCTCTGCCGATGAAATGATGAGACACGATCAGATCCGAGCCGGGCCTTTGCCGCAGCGAGATCATTTCCGGAGGCAAGACACCTGGCCAGCCCCCGGCGGTGATTAATTTTCCGTGTTTAGGGGGTGATCATCGCATGGAGAAGAGGCCGGGGCGCGGGATGATAGATGGCGGGCGGGAAGGAGAGGGCCCGGGAGCTGTTCTCCATCACTGGCTCCTCTGACGGCCGGCGCTCACTCACAGCCTCTGCCCAGAACGGACAAAGCTGCCGAGGACCTGCCGCGCCCCGTCCCACAGGGAGCTGAGGACCGGGGCGCCCCAGAGCCGCAGGCGCGGAGCAAGGTGTCACGGGCTTTTCCTCCGCGTCCCCAAACGTGACGCGACTCCATTCGTGTTCTGCGGGTGTGCGCAGGTGTGGGTGTCACGGATGCCACAAGCTGCCACCGGGTGCCCCTCGGGGATGGAGACTCTCACTCCCCGCCGCACCCCGCGGGGATGGCTGCTAACAGCTCACAGCTGCCTTCCTCTCTGGGGATTAGGGAAATGACGTATGGATTAAAGTAAACACTCCAAACGCATTTTTGCTCAATCAGAGAGACTTAAGGGAAGGGATGCTTGCACCAACCGAAAGGAGGGGAAAAAAGACCCCCTTTGTACTTCAATTAGCAAACAATAATTTGGATAATTGGAAGCAAATGTCCCTTCTTTTATCACACGCACCCCGCGGTTCTCTGCCCAATGCTGTCCCCTGCAGGGGAGAAGAAATCAAGTCCGGGGGATCTGGCCGCGGCGGCCACGCTTCGCCGGGAGCCCTGTCCGGAGCGCAGTGGGCCCGCAGGCCGCCAGGCGCTGCCCCGTCCTCTCCCGGGAAGAGGCCGCTGCCCACCCCGGCACGGCATTGCCGAGACATCACGCGGCGGGACTCGCCAGAAAGCGTCTCTGCGGCGCCCACCGCAGCCTCGCGGATCTCGCCGGTTGACGTGGACGTGAGAGTGTTGGCTGGTTCCGTGTGAAGGGCTGACGTGGTTTTGCAGTGAGCCAACGGCTTTAAAAAAGGAAGTCTCAAACAGAAATCTATTGACGAGAAGACAGTAACCTATGGAAACCCACGCTATGTCGCCTGGATTTGGTCATCTGAAGACGGTTCCTTTGACAGCCTCCAAAAGGCCTGAGGTTTACACACACACACATGCACACAGACGCACACACATGCATACACACGCACACATATGCATGTACATGCACACACACACACACACTCAGGCAGCAGCATGAGTGGCACCTGAACACCTGCTCCCTGGAAGAGCTCCTCGAACCCAGGCTGGTCCCCTGCCCCAGCCGCCCCTCGTACTGTCACCTACGCGGGTGCCAGCCAGACTGCCCGCCACACCAGACGGCTGTGATCGTGGGCGCCCCAGGGGGAGTCACGTGGCACAATCAGAATTTGGTGAATGAAGAAATAGAAATCTCACCCAAGCTGGTTTGGCTCAGCAGATAGAGCAGTGGTTCTCCACCTTCCCAAGGCCGCGACCCTGGCATAAGTTCCTCATGGGGTGGTGACCCCAACCATGAAATGTTGCTACTGTGATGCATCGTGATGTAAATATCTGCATTTTCCGAAGGTCTTAGGAGGCCCAAAGGGGTCGCGACCCACAGGTTGAGAACCGCTGAGATAGAGTGACAGCCAGCAGACCGAAGAGTCCCGGGTTCAATTCTGGTCAGGGATACGTAACTCAGTTACAGGTTCCTCCTCGGCCTGGACCCTGGTCGGGGCACATGGAAGAGACCAGCAATCGATGCGTCTCTCTCACATCAATGTTTTTCTCTGTCTTTCCCTCTCTCTTCCACTCTCTGAAAATCAATGGGAAAATATTATCCGGTGAGGATTTAAAAAAAAGAAAGAAATAGAAACCTCCCTCTTTGAACAACCTCCTTCCCTGAGTTAAAACATATTCCAACAGCAGCAGCGGGAAAGCGCAGCCCAACAGGGAGGCGCGGGGGGCGGGGGGGGCGGGGAGGGGAGCGGACAGCAATTTCAGGTTCCAGCTGCCGCTCCGAAGGGCAGGGTTCGCTGCCCTCAGCGCCCTCTGCAGAGTGCGCGCAGCCGTGAGAAGCAAGCACAGGATTTGGAACTGTAAACTGTTTATCTGTGCCGAGAAAGCCTATTCATCGCCCCGCCGGCCATTCAGCCGTGGGTTCCTTCCTTCCTAATGGGCGTCACACCGTTCTTTTCTATTTTCTCCATGGCACTTGGAGTCCTCTCGGGGTGGTAGGTGGGCCGTGGGCTGGGCTGGGCGTCGCCTGCCCAGGAAACAAGGCCGGCCAGAGTGGGGTGACCGCAGGCCGCCATCAGGGTCTCCTGAATGAGCATGAGCACCGTCGTCGTCACTCTCCCCATGCCTCGGCGGTGGGCCCGCCAGCCACCTCCGGGGCCGGAATGGAGTTCGGAGTTCGCAGAACGAGAAATAAGGCGTCAGGAGATTCCAGAGGGCTGTCTGCTGGGACAGGAGGTTTGGGGGGTGGGGAGGAAGCCTGCTGAGGCCGCAGCTGGTCCTAAGCAGGCCCAGGATTGTCACCTCAACTCGCCTCACCACCCTGGAACCTGGAAGAAGGGCAGGCCGTGTGAGCACTGAACACACACACACACACACACACACACACACACACACGGCCCCTGATGCCCTGACTTCTGCGAAAGGGTGCACAGAGTCATTGCAGGGTGTGTAGGGTGTGAACGCAGGACCAGACCTGAGAGTCAGAGATCCTGGCCGGGACCCTGGCACGCTCCACGCCCTCACTGTGTGACTAAGGCCAGCCGTCTCCCCTCGGGGGGCCTCTGGGTCGTCATCTGCGAACTGGGGCCACAGCGGCACCGAGCTCCCAGGCCGGTTGGGAGGATGGAATGGGGTCACCCCTGCAGGCCTCTCCACCTACCGAGTGCTCAGCAGACGGACATGATCGTGGCTGTAGTGACCATTAGGATGTGGGCCCAGGGCTGCGTAGCCAGGGCTGAGCCGGCGTCCCCAAACTCTCAACACACCCCTCTTTGTCCACGTCCTGCCTGACAAGGCCGCTGCGGGCCTCTGACGCTCTTAGCGAGGTGCCATCTGCGAGGGGTGATGGACAGGATTCCTCCTACCGCTTCCCTGCGTGGGCAGGGCACGCCGCCTCCCTGCCGCTCCTTCCTGTCCCCATCAAACAAGGACCCTGATGCTCGGGGGCTCTGGTGACCTCTCTCCATGATGGTGACCAGGAGTTGTAATGTGCTGTTGGGAGTGTCTTAAGCTCGCCATAGTCAGCCCCGGTGATAACAGGATGGTCACTGGCATATTGACCGTGGATCGCTGCCACAGACCTGGCTGGCTTCTATGGGAAGGAGCGGCTGCGAGCACTTCCCTGGGCGAGATAAGAACCCACAGGCCTCGCAACCCAAAGGGAGCGTGGCACAGGCTCTTCCTGGCCCCGTCTTGTTCTGGCTTGTTCTGTCCTCGCCGAGGTCTTGTTCTCGGGGGAGACCGCTCCTCGTCCCTGCACCTGGTGGGTGAGGCCAGGACCGCTCAGCGTTCTGTTGTGGGATGGCACAGCTGGTGGCCCGGTCCACCGCTGGCACAGTGGGTTGGGATCTCAACCACAGTCGTTCCTGTGTCACACATGTACGCGTTCATTCACATGTTGACTTGTTGACCTCATCACGCCTTCATGTGTGTATTTTGAGATTTTTACTAAGGGCCTACCCCGCGCCAGGGCTATACAGGGAATGGAACTCAACACTGAGGTCTGCCCGCCCCCCCGTATATCTGGCAATGTTTGGAGGCATTGTTTATTGTCACAATTGGGGGGGCAGTGCTGACGGCATTCGGGGGGGGGGCGGGGTGTCAGGGATGCTGCTAAACACCTGTCAATACAAGAGACAGCCTCCACCATGAAGAATTACCCCCTGCTCAAAATGTCAGGAGCATCCTGGTTAAGAACCCCCTGACCCCCCGGTCACTGCTTTCCCATGGGGTAGCCGACCAATAGAGGTCAGAGAGCAGGACAGGGAGGGGACAGACCCGCAGAGAATGGTGGAGAGGGAGGTGCCAACGCTCATCTCCACTGAGCTCAGAGCCCGAGGTCTGACTGGCCAGCTCCGGTCTGAGCAGTGTTCCTCCATCAATGTCGTTGTTGGGACAGTGGCCATTAGTCTGCTCACCCAGAATCCCCAGGTCTTCTTGGAACATGGAAAGGTGGCCACCGGGCTTGCTTTGACCAATGAAATGTGAGCAAATGTAGTATCCATCGCTTCTGGCAGATGGTTTCAGAGCCAGAGAAGGACTCGCCATGTTCCTGATATTTCTCTGCGTGGCAGAGAGAGAGAGAGAGAGAGAGAGAGAGAGAGGGAGAGAGAGAGAGAGAACGTTATTTTCATCCTGGGTCCTTGAGTACAGATGACCCAGAAGAGAGCTCCCAGAATACCCCTGATGCAATATAGTGTGAACAAGAAACACACTTTCATTGCTGCCTCCTGCACGCCCCCTACCGGGGATTGAGCCCACAGCCCAGGCATGCGCCCTGACCAGGAATTGAACCAGTGACCTCTTGGTGCATGGGGATGATGCCCAACCAATGGAGCCACACTGGCCAGAGCAGTTCCTCCCATTTCTGTATCCACACGCTGCTCTGCTTAAGGGGTGCCATTGCTTTCTCCTCCCCTCGGGTCGGGACCCGCCATGTGACTTGCGTTGACCAGGGAGCGCAGCAGAGGCGATGCCGGGCCCGTCTGCCCCTGTTCCTTCCGCATCTCTCCTCTCAGGACACAGCCAGTCCCACTGGCTTCAGGCTGGGTCCTCCTGCTCCCCCCGAGCTGCCCACGTGACCCGCGAGGAGCAGGGATGAGCCCTCCAGCTGAACGCGGCGGGCTGAGCGGTGGTTGCCGTTGCTGTGAGTGGCTCCCCTTTGGGATCGTCGGTTACTTGTGGAAAGACAGCTGAGACCGTGCGAATCTGATTAAGGAAGAATGTGGGAAGTGCCAACTGCTTTCTTATGGCTGTTTACGATGAAGGAGGGCGGCGGCGGCTGGTGTGGGGGGGAGGCCCAAGATGAAGGTAGTTTGTTTTCAAGCAGAATTTAGAAAAATACATAGCATGCCTAGAAGAGTCTCTTCAGCTGGCAAAAAAAAATCCTCAAACGAAGGAATGACTTCAGGGTACATATCAGATCAAGGCACAGCCCTGAGCCCCATGTTAAGGCCACAGAAAGATTGAAAGCTGTTTAAACGAAGCCAACTCTCTTCGCCAGGCAAAACTAAGGAGTGTAAGAACATTGTCCTAAAGTATGTGTTTCAGATAGAATTATGGATATGGCTTTGGGGGCATATGATAAAAGCCATCAAGATTCATAGATAATGCACAGAGTATTTAAGAGAATTGTATTGGTGGCGGAAGTACTGGCTTGCATTGGGAACTGAACCCTTCAAAATGAAAAGAGGTTTTTGCCTCCCCCTGCTTTCTATAACCAATAAACATGCTGAAAGGCATCCTCCAATACAAATAGGAGTTCGTTCTTATGACAAAGCAGGACCCCATAGAGGACAGAATGATAAGCGCAGATAGCCGAAGCGAAAGCTGAGAAGAAAATGGAACCAGGGACCCTCCCTCTTCTAGGGAGAAGAACTCGGTCACGATCCACTAATATTCCATGCGCCCCGTTGGATTTAAGAATTGCTATGGACCAGGGAGAGCTACACGCTTCCCATTTTCTTCTCTTGGAAAGGAAGTCTCTAGTGCAGCTATCCTTCCCACATCTCACCATTGTACAGCGGTATGAGAAGACAAGACACTTGACCTCTGAGTGTAAAGCTCTCCAAGGAACGTGTCCTGGGAGTTTTATCTGCATCGGGACCTGACTTAAAGGACCATCTCTTGGACTTCGAAGTGATGTCGTGACGGTCTGCAATTTGTACAGGTGGAGGGATTGCATTTTCCACGTGGGGGAGAGGGGAGTGTGTGGCTACCAGGAGGATTACAGTAGATGGTTCTGAAGGTGGCTCTCATCCCGAATGCCGCTCAATGAGCCCCGTCTCCCACTGAGATGCAGACCCCATGACTTCCTTTGATGGTTAGAATGTGGCATCCAACTTGCTGTTCAACTTTCCTGAGGTGAGACCTACACATCCCTGGCACCTTTTCCTTCTCCTTCCAGAATACTCTTGCCATCATGAGACGAGACTCGGTCTAGACCAGTGGTTCTCAACCTTCCTAAGGCCGAGACCCTTGCATACAGTTCCTCATGTGGTGGTGACCCCCAACCATGAAATGTTGCTACTGTTATGCATCGTGAGGTAAATATCTGCATTTTCCGATGGTCTTAGACGACCCCTGTGAAAGGGTCGTTCGACCCCCAAAGGGGTCGTGACCCACAGGTTGAGAACCGCTGGTCTAGATGATTGACTGTGAAGAGTCATCCTATGGAGGCGATCCGAGATGTCCTTTGCGACAGCTGGCACCAACGTCCCATGAAGGAGGCCATCTTGGATCCTCCAGCCCCGGCCGAGCCACCCCTAGCCAACTCCAAGTGAAGCCGAAATGAGCCATCTCTGCTGAGTGGAGACCTTCTCGAGCTGCCAACCCACAGAATCCCGAGCAAGAAGAAGCCGCTGTAAACCACTGCGTTTCGGGGTGATTTGTTACACAGCAACAGATAACCGCAACAGGCAGTGCGTCCAGGTGCCTGCGCCGCCTAAGCTGACGGGATGGCTTGCAATCCACTCGGAATCAAAGCTCAGCTCGCAGAAATGACATCCCGGAGCCCCACACCTCATCAGTAGCCCGGCTTCCCAGCAGGCCTGGAAAGAGCACCGGCACGTGTGCCAAGAAAGCTCACCAGGGAGCCAGATGCTGCTACCGACAGCGCTCGCTTTGCCAAGTTGATATCTTACTTCTTGAACTCCCAAGGAAAAATGAGGAGTGGAGGACACGAGAGGGGGAAAACAACACCGGGCCCTCCCACTTCTGAAGTCCACGGGGATTCCTGTTTATGGTGCTAATTTTTCTTGTTAGCCGCCACTCCTGACCAACTGTTAGGCGCCGGGCAAGTGATGTGTCTATCTTTCAAGGAAGGTTCTCTGGAAATCCCCATCTTGGCAGATGCTGCAGCTGAGGCTTCTGGGTATTCTGTGACTTAACGGAGGTCCCTCAGCAAGGAGGTGGGGGACCTGGAACAAGGACCCAGGTCCTCTGGCTTCAGATACTGACAAATACCGTACTTACCGCGGTAAAGCACACGGTTAACCTTCCCTGTGGTGTCGGGCGTGTATACTGCCCTCGTCCTGGCCACAGGATGCTCTGGAAACAGAACTATGACTTGCATACTTGAAAGTTCAATGAACAGCAAGGTGTGGTTTGGCCTGGTCATAAAGCTGGATTAGAGCGAGACCGTGAAGGCAGCATGCCAGCAGGAAATGAGAGGAACATTTTTTAAAAAAATATATTTTATTGATTTTTCACAGAGAGGAAGGGAGAGGGATAGAGAGTTAGAAACATCGATGAGAGAGAAACATCGATCAGCTGCCTCCTGCACAACCCCTACTGAGGATGTGCCCGCAACCAAGGTACGTGCCCTTGACCAGAATCGAACCTAGGACCCTTCAGTGCACAGACCGACTCTCTATCCACTAAGCAAAACAGGTTTCAGCGAGAGGAACGTTTTTAAGTAGAGAAGGAAGGGCAAGATGTATTCGGGACTTAGTTTTATTGGACACGGTGCAAGGAGGTAGGTACGTCTGTCGGGTTTTACAGATGAGGAACTAGAAACTCAGAGAAGCTAATTAACTCTACCAGTGAAGGGCCACTCGGTGAATGGCTGAGAAGTTCAAGTCTGGGTGTTCCCAGCGCCCAAAGGCATTTCTTTCCCATGGGGCGGGGCTGGCCTCGAGCACCATTTCCATCCTGGCTTGAGTTGAGAATCTGGACTCCTGGGCAATGATCATTCTTCTCTGGTCGCATTTCTAGAAGGCATGGTCCTCCCTGCTCTGAGCAGCTATGTCTACCCCACCAGCCTCTTGAATCAGTGGGGGAACCAGTGGGTAAATTAGCTCGAAGAAATGAACGTGGAATCCTCTAACCTGGAAGCAGGCCAGGTCCCACACCCAGGCATCTTTCTTCGTCTATTTCTAGTCCCCATCTTGCCTGACAGTTCCTTCCTTCCTTCATTGCGTTGACAGTGTTTGTCAGCCATGCACCTCGTCTCAGGGCCAATCCAGTTACAGTGGTACCTCGAGATACGAGTGCCCTAACATACGAGATTTTTGAGATACGAGCCATTGAGGGAGCGATTTTTGCTTTGAAAGACGAGCAACATTTGAGATAGGAGTCATCGCGCGGATCGGCCGGCTGCACACGACCCACCAGTTTACCGCAACTCGAGTGTCTCATAGGTTCCCACGCCTCAAGGTTACTGAATGAATTAAACTCGCATCTCGAGGTACCACTGTATTCAGGATGCGTTCAGGAATGATACAAAATGCCCGCCCCCATGAGCTCTGTTCTAGTCAAGGAGACACCCCATCCGTGTCTTGCTTTCAAACATGCCTTCTCCTCAGGTTGGAAACAATCCCGAGACGGCCTGGAGAAGCGGGGAAGTAGCATCCTCCCCGGCCGGCCTCCTTGCTCCGTTTATTGAAACGAAAGCAGGTCCTCCGGAGCTGAAACCTCCCCGTGCGGTGATTTTTTACCCACTGCCTCCCCGCCGGGGTCAAGTGCGGTTCAAGACTATTTGGAGCCGCATGACTAAGAAGCCCTCTGCACTCAGTGCCCCCCCTCGCCCCCCGGCTGACCTCAGGCATCCTCCCTCAGAACCCCTCTGGTCAGCCAGACCCCCAGGGTCGATTTCAAAGGAAGCCCTGGGACATGCTCTCCCCCTTACGGGTGGCAGATGTGGATGGCAGGCAACGTGCCCCGAAGTCATCGCCAAACGACGTGGCGCACTTGAAAGCCACCCCAGCGGGCTATTTCATTTCCGAGGCCCGTTCATTAGGCGTTGAGTCACCCTGCGCCGAGGCCAATGAGCCCCCCTTCCGGAGAACGACCCCGGGGCCCACTTCCCGCTCGGGTCCCGGGCCGATGGCACAGTCACGTCGTCCTTCGAGACGGCCCAGAGCGCACCCTGTTTTGCTGTTTCACTCAAAGGCGGAGGAGTGCCGGCAGGGCGAGCCATGAAATTACCGGTTAGCCCTGGCAGCGTTGGCAGGAGTTCTGAAAGGTCACGGCGGAGTCATCCACCCTCACAGATGACAGGGCCAACAAAAATAGTCGTCACCGAAAGGGAAAATACCGATTGTTGTCTTGTCAGACGGAGAAGTCAGCATTGTGTTTCGCCTCAAACACCCAGCGGCTTCCACCAATTTTGTGCGAGGAGCGCGTTTCCCTTTGGGCGGGATCGGCGGGTCTTCCCTTCTATGACATCCTCCCATTGACCTCCGGGGGCGCCCCCCCCCCCGCCCGGGGAGGGCGAATCCACCCAGATATTTGTGACTCTCCCCGTCCGCGTGCGTCATCTGCGCCCGAGATGGCTCATTATTCCAGACTCCAACCACATCCTGCAAGATGAAAACAGCCAGGAGACCTTTGACCAAAAGCCGGGGAGGAGGTGGCCGGAGGCACGGGGGGATGGAGGGGGCTGGCAGGGCCAGGAGGGGCTCGGAGACACGGCTGGGGCCGCGGGAGTTTGGAGAAACAGACGCGGTGTCCTGTCATTACCGCCTCGTCTTGGCTAAGTGGAGGCCCCCGGAGAGGCCTAGAAGTAACTTATAATAGAAATTTTATTAGCGGCCGTAATTTTCTTTATGATAATTAGAGTAATCTGCAGCCCATAAAGCCCGGAGATATATAGTTCCATCTTTGGTCCGGGGGAAGCCGCACTGTAAACGGCACACGCCGCTTGCCGGCCGCTCTTGGCCTGTGTGCCGGCCGGGTGTGTCTTTCCTCGTTAAAGCTCTTCGTCACTTTGGCCGTAAACTTTTGATGACAAACTCAAAATGTGCGGCGGGGGGAGGGGGTTTCGGGGATTAAAAGGCGGCAGAAGCATCCCCAGAGGCCTGCCAGTCCTGTGTCCCCCCTCCCCTCCCCGGCTTTCTCTGCTCTGCCAGGAGCCCCCAAGTTTCCCTAAAGCAAGGCCCTTTGTTAGCAAGCCTCCCCCCCACACCCCAAAGCTCAGGCCTGGCAGCATCTGAGTTTGGGGTCTGACCCAGAACGGGCCCACCGTGATCCAACGAGGCTGCAATTGCGTGACCATGAAGGGGGCTGGGTCTGCCAGAAGGAAGAGCGGGAGAGGCGTGGGAAGATCACTCGCGTCCACGCCACTCGCTAGTGACGGGGGGTGGTGCTGGCTGCTGTCACAAACCGACCCCTGTATTTCAATGGCTTGGCACCATAGTTGGTTTCTCTTTTAATATATATTTTTATAGACCTCAGAGAGGAAGGGAGAGGGAGAGAGAGGGGGAAACATCAATGATGAGAGAGAATCATTGGTCCGCAGCCTCCTGCATGCCCCCCACCACTGGGGATCGGGCCCACAACCCCAACATGTATCCTACCCAGGAATCGAACCGTGATCTCCTGGTTCATAGGTCGATGCTCAACCACTGAGTCATGCCAGTCGGGCAGATGATTATTTTTAGCTTACCTGTTAGTCAAGCGCCAGTGAACCTGACTGGAGAGAACCTCTCTTCCTCCCCTCCTCCCCTTTTGGGGATGTAGAGACCCCAAGTTCCTTCCAGTTTATAAGGCCGCCACCTCCTGGGGCCACCGAACCACCTTCCTCCCTTTGTCAGTGCAGAAAGAGAAAGGGAAAAGGGCAGCCATTCACTTAAAACCCCAGCCCAGGGTGACACACCCGGTTGATGAGGACTAATCACATCACGTGGCCACCAGCAGTTGCAAGGGGTCCTGGGAAATTCAGCTCAGGGTGTGGCAGCTGCCCCACTTTGAGATCTCTATTCTGGAGAAGAGGGAGCAAGAGTGTCGTTGGACAGCTGGCCCATCCCTCCCCCACTGGACAAGACACGGACTGTGTCTATCCAGACGGTACGGGAAGATGTGGAGGTGCCTCGCTTGTCACAGAAACAGAGCATCATGGGTATAATATTTAAGAACAAAATTCGAAAGTCACTCCATTTGCGTTCTAAGCCAACCTTTCCCCCTGTACTGTCCTTACGATATCAATCAGATTTATTTAACCGCTATGAGCCTCAGTTTACTCCGCTGTAATACGGGAAAAAAATAGCGAATATGGATTGAATCCCTAAGCTATGCTATATACCATTGCAGGTGCCATATAAGTGTTATATAAATATCACTCCCTTTAAGACCTATTGCAACTCTCCGAGGTAGATGCTGTTGCTCTCTGAGCTGTACAGAGGGGAAAGCGGAGGCACAGAGAGGTTCAGGAAGTTGCCTGTGGGCACCCAGCACGGAGGGGAGTCAGATTAAGTCGGAGGGTTCTTCGTCACCAGCCACACAGTCCCATTAATGATGGTGCCTACTCCACAGCGTTGTTGTGGAGATTAAATGAGACGCTCAGTAGAGAAAGGTTTTAACAGCTAGCGGACACTTCATTTATTTACCCAATTATTTATCTGTGCCACCAAATAGCTCCTCCGCCCGCTGGTTACACTGCCCTGGCCACACGGCGTTAAAATCATGGTTTGGGGTTCAGGTAGCGTTTTTCAAAGACTGTTCTGCCTGAGTCTTTGAACATAGGATATGCCTTCAAAGGGGGTTGCCCTGTGGTCAGATAAATGTGGGGGAGTGGAATGGCCTGTCTTGGAGATTCACAGGCATTTTAGACGCAAAAGGCACTGGTAAGTCCTGCAGTGAAGGGACTGTCCAGCTTCCGTGAAACCTGCAGTTCCCCACTGTGTTTGGTTTGGGCCCCGGGGTCCATGGAGCGTTATTAAGACTTGATTACACGACACACAATGTTACAGCGTCCTCAGGAGTCCCAGGTGAGAAGTAGGTGTCTGAGCGCTGTGCTTGCAAAACCTCTCTGAGGGTGCACCTTGGGAATTTGAATCAAAAGACATGATTTAGCTGAGACCGGTGTTGCTCAGTGGATAGAGCGTCGGCCTGCGGACTGAAAGGTCCCGGGTTCGATTCCGGTTGGGATCATGTACCTTGCTTGCGGGCACATCTCCACTGTGGGGCGTGCAGGAGGAGGCTGATCGATGTCTCTCTCTCATCGATGTTTCTGACTTTTTATCTCTCTCCCTTCCTCTCTATAAAAAAATCAATAAAATATATTAAAAAAAAAGACATGATTTATAAATTTGTTTCTACTGAGCAAGGATTGGGGGCGGGGCAGGGGTGTACTGAAGCTCTCTCTACTGCCTTTCCCAGAAATTCCTGGTGATTTTTAAATGATTTTTTTTTAATAAAAAGGGTTCATGGTTATGCTGTTCTTCAATAATTCAGCCCCAAGAAATGGTTTTGCCCTCCCTGTGGAGGGAGCTGTGAGTGGTTGTTGACCAGAATAAGAGAAGGAAACCAGTTCAGGTCTCGCCCTAGCTTCACTATTCCATTTGGAAATGCAGTACAGCCTTGCAACAGATCTTCAAGTTAACCCCCACCCCCCACCCCCCAATCTTGATTGTTTAATCAACTGGAAGTCAACTAATTAGAATTCTCAATTAACCAGAAACTTGTCCCTTCACTATTCATTGGAGAGGAAAGAAGAGATAAATGACAAGTTAATAAGGTAATAATAGTAGTTTAAAAACAAATGGGAAAATAGTTTCCATAAGAATGACAAAGATATTATCTTTAATGAATAAATAAGCCATAAAAATCAATAAAAAGTATCAAGTTAATAGAAACTCTAGGCAAAGAATGGGAATAAATTAGGTATAAAGAATGCAAATTGGCTAATAAACATAAAAAGTCATTCTGGTTTAAAAGAATGTAAATTAAAATTATAAAGCCAAATATTTTTCTTGGCAAATGGGTAAAGATTAAAATATCCTATAAGCTTGTCAGGGAACCAGATATAAAAATATTTCTGCCCATTAACCTGGTAGTGCCATGTCTAGGGATTTACCTTTAAGAAAATCAGAGAAGCGAATATAGATTTTTGTAAAGATATATTTATTACAGTGCTATTTATAATATTGAAGGGAAAAAAAGGTTAGTCTAATTGCAGAGCAAAGCTCTGGGAATTAGTGGAATATTATGGTGATTATAAGATGATAATTTCAAAGCACTGTTAATGACAAAAGAAAAGTCTCACGATTATTAATAAGGAAAATTTCAAGATGTAAAACTATATTTATACTATTACAATATTTTTAATTATATAAATATAGAAGAGGGTCAGAAAGAAAAAGAAAGGGAAGGGGGAAAAAAAGGAAATATAACCAAAATGTTAACAGTGGTTGTTTCTAGGTTGTCAAATTAGAAGGCTTTTTTATTTTAATTTTAATTTTGTAACTAGAAGCCCAGTGCATGAAAATCATGCCTGCCACTGGGCTAGTCAGGGGAGGGGCCACAGGTGGTTGGCTGGCTGGGCCTGTTCCCCCCCACCCCATTGAACTCCCCGGAGAGGGGACAATTTGCATATTAGGCTTTTATTATATAGGATTTTTACATTTCTTTATTTTCCAGCATGAGTGACTTTTATAATCAGAAAAAAAAAGGAAATACAAACAATAAATGTTAGGAACAAAAAAATCAAAAAAGACTGTTTTCAATCACTGCTGACTCAAGTCGGCTCTCCCTCCCTTGCACACGCCCAGCCCCTCGCCTGAACACTGACGCTTATTCGGAATGGCAGCACAGACGCCAGTGAGCATGCCGGTCACTGAGCAAGTGTTCGCTGGATTTACCACGCCGAACGTCCCGAGGCAGGGACGTGAAGCCCCACATCTTGGAAAGATTTTTAGCAATAAGATTCGAAACCCAAGGACATCTTGGCTAGCCTTCATTAAGCCAAAATAACCACGTTAACCAAAGTAGCACGCTAACAGCAAAGCCCGAGAAGGTGAGATTCCACTCTATAAATTGTCCAATTATCAGCCACTCTGTCTGACTTATACCTCTGCCTTTTTTTTTTTTTATTATTAACAACACAGAAAACTAAAACCTGGCTATATAATTCAGTTCTAGAACAGTCCCTCCACTCTCTCCTATAGCAGAGGTTGCTTTGGGTCCACCAAATCCCATATTTTTTCCCTCCTGGGCACACAGTGAGACTGCATCATGTCCCAGGCTCCTTTGCAGTTAGAGATAGCCAGGCACCGAGTGCTGGCCCAAGGAAGGTGATTGGTGGACAAGGGTGTGGGGGGTGGCTTGTGGTGATTCACACCATTCTCAGGCCTGGCTCATCAAACCCTCCCAGGTGCATCAGCTCCACTCACGACATGAAATATAGCACCCCTATTCCTTTCTGGGGGGGAAAAAAAATGTTTGTTTGTTTTTTTAAGTAAAGCCAACCTAGAAGCAAATGGTAAAGAATGAGTGTGCCATGTAGTACCTAAAGAACAGTATCTATGAAATTCTGGAAGAGATGAATTTTATACCCAGCCAAGTGGTATTTCAATGAACAGTCAACCCCTGGCATGTGTGAACTTGAGGCAGAGAATCCAATGATCCTGTCTTGGGGAAAAAAAGAGGATACTTGGTTCAATGTAGCCAAGTACTTTCTTATACTCATATTAGAGGCCCGATGCCCAAAATTCGTGCATGGGTAGGCCCCTAGGCCTGGCCAATGATCAGGGCTGATCTGTGGGGTGATTATGGGGGTCTCCTCTGCTGGCACCCGCCTAAGCTAGCCTGGGGCCTGTGGGCTGGGGGCAGCTCCTGCATTGAGCATCTGCCCCCTGGTGGTCCGTGTGCATCATAGTGACCAGTTGTTTTTTCTGGTCTTTCCATCATTCAGTTGATTTGCATATAAGGCTTTTATTCTATAGGGTGGCATATATAACTCCCTTATGGCTCCCAACCCCACCCAGGACCCCATTCTCACGGATGGATATGTTTAGATCATATAGGCCCCTGTTTCAAGGACACTCCCCTTGCCCAGGGCGAATGCGTGGAACCCCTCTCTCCCAATGTGGGCGCTCCTCCTTCTTTGGCCCATCCATGGTGCCCAGGGTCCCCATGAACTTCTCCTTCTGCAAAGAAACCGCCATCTCCTCTCAGCTGGAGGCACGGGGAGAGGCCAGAGCCACACGGAGAGCCCAGTGTCCACCTCAGGAGAGGAAGGACAGTGACCTCAGCCACGCCTCACGCCACCCCTCCGAGGAGATGCCCGCTCCTTTGCAACGCCCGCCTCCTCGCCCCAACGTGGTGCTGCGGCGGGATCTCTGTGAGCCCCCGATTTCCGCTAGGGCAGCAGTAGGGGGATTTCTGCTCTCTCTGCCCAACTCTCTGGGTCCTCCATGTGCCAAGGGGAAGTGCCAGAGTGGCCAGGGCACAGATTTGGGCACTTCTGTGCCACATCCTACTGAGGGCACTCGTGCTGGAACTACTGAGCTCATCTCGTGAGCCTTCCCAGGGTTTACCTGCCTTTCCCTCCATCCTGCCCCCACCCCCAGCCCCCATGGGGTAAATCACCTCTAAGTGACAGCAGACTAACTCTCTTCCTCGCCCAACTCAGAAAGTTCTGTCCCGGGCAGTCTCGCATCACTCATTTGTGTAGGTGAGACGTGAGCTCACAAAGCCGGATCCAATCTTCAGAAGCTTATCTTTATGGTTTCCATTTTATCGAACCTCATTTTGCTAATTCCTCGTGACTTCACGCCCACGATTAGCCATAATGGGCGCTTTATCGGTTTACCCCTAATCACGTATTAATGGATCGCGCTTATTGCTTTCACATGCAAGTTTTCCCACCTCAAGAAGGCCCAGCAATGGAGCCCTTGCAAACAAGGCTGGGAGGCGGGAGACCTGCATGATTTTAAAGTTGATGGGGCAGCCCTAGCCGGTGTGGCTCAGTGGATAGAGCTTCAGCCAAAGGACTGAAGGATTCCGGGTTTGATTCCTGTCAAGGGCATGGACCTCAGTTGCAGTTCCTCCCCGGCCCTGGTGAGGGTGCATGCAGGAGGCAACCAATCTATGTGTCTCTCTCATCGATGTTTCTCTCACTGCCTCTCCCCCTCCCACTCTCTCTAAAAAAAAGAAAAAAAATCAATGGAAAAATACCCTCGGGTGAGGATTAAAAACTGAAATAAGATAATAAAGTTGGGCCGAAACCGGTTTGGCTCCATGGATAGAGCATCAACCTGTGGACTGAAAGGTCCCAGGTTCGATTCCAGTCAAGGGCATGTACCTTGGTTGTGGGCACATCCCAGTAGGGGGCGTGCAGGAGGTGGTTGATGGATGTTTCTCTTTCATCGATGTTTCTCTCACTGACTCTCTAAAAAAAAAATAATCAATGGACAAATACCCTCGGGTGAGAATTAAAAACTAAAATAAAATAATAAAGTTGGGCCGAAACGGGTTTGGGTCTATGGATAGAGCGTCGGCCTGCGAACTGAAAGGTCTCAATTTCGATTCCGGTCAAGGGCATGTACCTTGGTGGCGGGCACATCTCCAGAGGGGGGCCGTGCAGGAGGCGGCTGATCGATGTTTTTAACTCTGTCCCTCTCCCTTCCTCTCTGTGAAAAATCGATAAAATATATTAAAAAAATAATAACAACAAATAAATAAGTAAAGTTGGCCGGGCAAAGGGGGGGGGGTATTCTTTATGCAGCGACGCTCCAACATGGAGTTTCCTTTGCCACGTACCAAGCGGGTGGCGCCGCTCAGGCCCCCAGTGGCGGGCAGGGAGGGCGAATGGCCATCGTCAGCCCAAAACGCCAGGCCCCTTCCCGACAGGTGAAGCCTCGGGGAACCTCAGCCTCGGCCCCCCGACGACGCCCCCCTGGAAACCAGGACACCATCGCGTCTGGCTGCTCCTCAACGGAGCAGGAGCCGAGGACACGCCCCGCTCCCAGGGAGACACGTCGATTCCGGGACCCGAGCCGCAGCCAGAGGGCCCGGCCGGCCCCCGCTGCCACCATAAATTAGCGCAGAGCCGCTGACAGCCCCGCAGATTACCCAGCGCCCCACAAAGGAGGGCGACGCTCTGGTCCCCTTCACGAAAACACAGATAAAAAGCGTGTTCTTCTCCTCTAATGAGGCGCGCTCCGATAGAAGTCAATAGAACAATTCATTAACAAATCTCATGCCGTCCCCGGGGGCCGCCCGCGCCGCCAAGGACAAGGCTCCTCGGGGGGCGGCCGGTCCATATGTTGGGGGTCAGATTGCGGGAGGGTTCCCTCTGGCCTATTCACCGCCCGCATATGGCAGTTAAGGTCACTGTTATCAAACAGTCTTCTTCTCTGTCCACACAACAGCATTTCCATATGGCCCCGGGAAACCGCCCCTCCCCCTGCCCCCACCCCCACCCCCGCCCCGGGCCGCTTCCCACGGCTGTCTTTGTGCTGCCTGGGTTAGCAGCGTAAAAAGGGGGTGTCCGGGGTGACCCTCGTCACTCACTCGCCGCGCCTTTGTGCGTCAGTCCAATTTAGGGGGAATCGGCCTCACTCCTTCCCCCTGTCTCTCGGGCACAAATGCTCATGTCAGTCTATTAGAACGTGAGCGCCGTACTGATGGCGGCCCCCGCCTCTCCGCCCCTTTGAAACGGCGGTGACCCGCGGGCGAGGGGGCTGGGGGGGGTTGGGGGGGAGGGCAGGGCCCCTCTCCAGGCCCTTTCAAATCCGCATCAATAAAGGGCCGGGCTGGCTTCAAGTGGCCCCTCGGCCCGGGCCCCTCCCGCCCAGCCCCACACGATTGTCATGGATATGACACGACGACCACAGCAACTAGAACGGGCCCGGAGACAAGGCCTGAGCCGCACACAACCCAACCCGTGGGGGCTGTCTTCCCCGAGCCGGGCCTCGGGGTGTTGACAGCCCAGTAAATAGGCTGTTTAACCCTTTGAAAGTGAATAAAGAGGGTGTAGACAAATACTTTCTGATGGAGTTTGTGCATGTAATGGGCTGGCTACCGACACACACACACACACACACACACACACGCACACGCACACGCACTCGGGGACTTTGGGGGCTGGAGGGGCGGGGGGTGGGGAGGGGGCTGGCTGAGGACTCTGGGCAGCTTCCTGCTTGTGCTGCAGGCCAACGTCTCGATAGGATTTTTTTGTGGGTTTTTTTTTAATGAAATTGCCAGAGTGGGCAGGGGGCAGGGAGACCAGCCTCGGGGCGCAGGGGACCGGGCCTTCGGGAGAACAGCAGCAGGGACTCTCCCCTTGTCTCCTGGCTCTGCTGGGCATGTCAGCATCCGGGGCTCCCAAAAGGCTGGGGAGCGGTCCCAGAGGCCCTGGTTCCCTCACACCTTCAGGGCCTTCACCTGCCCCCCTTGCTGAGACGAGGGGGGGGGGCGACCCCCGGAACATCAGCGACTGATGGTGACAGACACCCTGCTAAGCCTCGGATCTGCCGTATCTCACCCACCCGGCTGACCACGCTGCAAGGTAGAAGCCATGAACCCCATTTTGCAGATGAGGAAACTGAGGCACAGAGTGGTGACGCCTGTTGTCAGGGGTTCGCGGCTGGGGAGTGAGGCTATGGGGTGTAGAACATTCTCATGCCTCGTGCTCACCTCTCAGACCTGTTCCCTGTTCTTCCCATCGCCTCGAAAGAGGAAAATTCCTGCCGGTTGGCCCATTGTTTTCATACAGAGGACAACGCAGTCTCCCTCTCTCTCTCTCTCTCTCTCTCTCTCTCTCTCTCTCTCTCTCTCTCTCTCTGTTAGATTTTTGTGTAAAATATATTCCTTTTGATCCCAGAAGCCAAAATAAGCCGAGTTACCAAACTGCCTCCCAGAAACCTAAAACGCTGCGGATGGCCTCCAATTTCACAGGCCGCTCCGGTTCTCAGGGAAATGACTCCCCCGTGAGCCGCGTTCCCGAGGCTTGGCAGCCCCGAGTCTGTCCATCAACCCCCCGCTCCCCGCGCTACCGTTCTCGCCTCCGGATCGTGTGCTCCCGCTCCCCGGAGGGGCCTCGTTCCCTCCCACCCCTCATTGTCTCGGGGGGAGGGGAGGGGGAGAACAGCGCTGCTGGCGGGGGGAGCTGATCGCGGGGCGCGCTGCCATTCAGGGAGCCCCCTCATGAAAATGCATGCCCGCTCGGCCCCCCCTGTCATGGTGCTAGTCCCCCTCGCTGTGGATGTCAGAGTCACCGCTGGGCCAGGCTGACGCAGCTGACATGCGTGGCACCGACTCACACGAGGGGGTCCTCAGACGCTGTCGAGCCCCAATTCCGCCGGCGGAGTGCGGCCCCCGCCCGGGGTCAGCTGCAGGAATTAAAGGGGAGACGCCCGCTCGTGTTGGCGCCTCCCGTGTCCTAGTGAGGTCTCTTTCTCTGCACCTCGAGACTGGCAAGTTCTCAGGGCCCGTTGCTGTGCCCTGTGCCTGAAGGGTGGACTTACCCTGTCAGCTACCATGCGCTCAGCACCACATCAGACCCGCCACGCACAGCCCCCCCGTTTAGTGTCACATCAAACCTAAGAGCAGAGTCCAGTCCTGTTCGGCCAGGAGAAGGGTCTGAATCCAGAGAGGCGAGGCCGGATAAACGTGCATGCGCTGTAATGCTTTCCAGCACCTCCGCTTGCTTAGTGGGGGGCCAGGTACAGCCAAAAACTAGCCATTGCCTGCCAGGCCCACGTGACTCAGCGGTTGAGCGATGACCTCTGAACCAGGAGGTCTCCCTGTGATTCCCGCTCAGGGCACCCACCCGGGTGGCGGGCTCAATCCCCGGTGTGGGGCTGCAGGAGGCAGCCAGTCCATGCTTCTCTCTCATCATTGACGTTTTTCTCTCTCCCTCTCCCTTCCTCTCTGACACCAATAACTATTTTTTTTTTAAATCAGCCATTGCTCGTTATCCACATTTTCAAGGAGGCAAGGGTCGGGCCTGAGAGCCGGACTGGCCCAGGCGTATCCCACCTGGGGCCTCGGGCTCCCTCGGCGCCCCATTCCCACCCCTGTTCACCTCTGCTGCCCCCTACGGTCACCCCCTGAGACCCCAGGCTCCTGTTTAAGGCCAGAGGAACCCAATGGCTTGCGTTTGGCCGCTGAGACCTAAAGGAGCATTTCCCATCCCCTCAGTTACTAGCAGGCCCTCGGGGTGCCGGGGTGCAGCCGGTCATGGCTGGCAGAGGAAAAGGAGCCTTTGAGCAATAATAATACTCGCACGCTGGCTGCCTGATCGCCATGTTAGGCACATTATAAGGTGAAGACTCTCCCACCAGTGCTCGCTGCTCAAACATCTAAGACTCCAGGGGAAAGCCTGGGCATCCTAAGGAGCTTCAAGCACCCCAAGAATCCCACCGGGGAGGGGTGATGCCCCGTTAGGGTGAGGGCCCAGAAGGGCAGACCCAGCCGGGGCCAGAAGGAACTGGGCAGGGATGGGGAGGCAGTGGGTGTGGGGAGAGGGTTCGGAGAGATGAAAAAGGGGGTGGTGGTGGTAGCGGCTGGGGCTTGGAACGTTCCGGATGAGCCCGGCTGGCCCTCTGATTGAGGACGTGCGATTCCTCCGAACGCCTCATTATGTCAACACGGCATTAGGTTTCGCGGCCACATCCTCTCGCTCTCGGAAGAGGAGAAAAGAACAGCGTTTGGGTGTCTTGTGTGTGCGTGTGTGTGTGTATGTGCGCACATGTGTGTGTGTGTATATATGTGTGTGCACGAGCACGCAAACCTTTCATGAGGAATCAGGACTAGAATCTCTAAGAAAATACGGCAGGCAGAAGTGACATGCCGTATTTATTTTCCCAATGGAAATGTAAACAGTGGCGGGCGGAGATGAAAATATTTGGAGAACAAACTGACCCGACCCAATCCAATGCTCCGAGACGGGCCTGCCTCCCCGGGAAGGGCTAGCAGCGGTGGGCTTCGGGCCGACGTGACGGCGTGGGCCCCATGTACCTCTAACTGTCCCTCCCCACCCCCTGCTCCCCAGGCCCTCCAGCCCATGCCACACACACTGGCCCCAGGAGCCCAGGGCTGGCACAGGCCGGTAAGGACCTGGTCCAGTCCAGACCTCTGACCTCAGGCCTCCCTGGTGCCCGAGAGGCCAGTCCTCAGGCTGTTTCTCTCCCTGCATCTCCCAGGCGGGGGTCACTTTCCCATCAGCCAATCGAGTACCTCAACTCGCTTTCCTGGGTCAGGATCGGCCCATGGGAACACCCCTCACATGCCCCCCCATACACATCTCCAGCACCCCAACCGGGGCCGAGGAGAAATCCCCCCAGCACCCGTTTCCAGGAAGGATGCTGACATGGCCCGTTGGGAGGGAACGTCGGTTGGCTGCACCCTGGCCGGCGTGGGCCTGCGCTCCCCGCGGAACACGCCAGCATCACGCTCGGGATCGTGTTGTCCTGAACTCGGGGTGCAGCCCTGGGTACTGACGCCGATGTCCGCGTTTCAGTGAGAAGACAAAACGCAGGGAAGAGGCGCGGGGTGGCCGGCGGATCATTAAGAAGCCGCCCGGGAGGCCGAGGCCGGCGCCCAGCGCCTCGGAGCCGGCCCCGCGACCGAAACTTCGTTTGACGGCTAGTTATGTCGAGACGTGACTGATCACCCCGGGGTGGGCGCTCCTGGGAGGGAGGGTTCGTGACAGGCGGCGGCGGGCGCAGCGGCTCTTAACTACGAATCAGGAGGCGGCGGCGCCCGGCGTCCTGACAGTCGGCAGCTGCTACCTGGCTCGGCCCCGGCAGCCGAGCTGGTGGGCGCCATTAGCATCTGCCGGCGTCTGTCTCATTATCACACATCTGCCCACCTTGATTCCGGTGACGCCGCCTCTCATCTGACAGCTCCGGCGGTGTCAGGGGCTGGGGACGGCGGGAGCGGGGGCCGCGGGCGCTTTTATTGCCTAAAGACGGGTGTCGGGTTTGACAGTCCCGGGCCCGGGAGGTACAGGAGATAATTAACATATAGGGCCGATCCTAAACAAAGCTGAGGCCCGGGTTCCCGGGGAAGCCGCCGCCAGCGGAGCCCGCCCATCACAGCCCGGGAGACCTCAGCTCGCCAACCCGGCCGGCAGCGACCTAGGAACCAGGAGGTCGCTGGTTCGATTCCCCGGTCAGGGCACGCGCCTGGGTTGCAGGCTTGATCCCCTGTAGGGGGCGGGCAGGAGGCAGGCGGTCCATGATCCTCTCATCATTGATGTTTCTCTCTCTCTTCGTCTCCCTGCCTCTCTGACATCAATAAAAAACATATTTAAAACAAAAACAAGCCGAGACCAGTTTGGCTCGGTGGATAGAGCGTCGGCCTGTGGACTGAAAGGTCCCAGGTTCGATTCTGGTCGGGGGCATGTACCTTGCTTGCGGGCACAACTCCAGTAGGGGGCGTACAGGAGGCGGCTGATCGATGTCTCTCTCTCATCGATGTTTCTGACTTTCTATCCCTCTCCCTTCCTCTCTGTCAAAAATCAATAAAATACATTTAAAAAAATAAAACGAAAACACTCATGCTTCAGATTCGAGGCACCGAATAGCCACCTATATCCCAACCTTGGGGTTTTCTGGCAGAAACGTGGCATTGTAGGTGTCTCTGATGCTCGCAAACCGACCTCCGGCCGATGGGGGGGAGGGGGAGAAGGAGGGGGAGGGAGGCCCGCCTGCCCTCAGCTGCCTCCCATCATTGCATCCCCCGGCAAAGGCAGCTGCGTTTGTGCAAAACAATAGCCTCCCTCCACAGCTTCCTGGGGACCAGAATCCCCCTCTTCCTCCCCTCCCCTTCCCCCCTCCCCCCCCTGCTGAGCCTGCCACCTCAGAAACCTCTATGGGGGTGCTCCTCCTCAGGTAGGAGGGCTTGGGGTTCTTTCCGCAATTCCAGTTGCCGAAGGAACTGGCTTTTCCTCGGGGAAAAGAAAGGTCAGAGAATCTGGGGTTCTGAAGGAGCCTGGAGCGCCCCTGAGCCGAGTTCTAGACGGAGCCAGGACAAGACAGGTCCCTCGGAAGCGGGGACCCCGGCCCCTGCCTCCCAGCCCCGCTAATGCAGAGGAAACAATAGCATTGGGCAGGCAGGGTTGCAGGTGCCCACCGAGACCCAAACCCCCAGGGACCCGGGCGGGAGCTTCCTGTGGCCTCCACGGGGGACCCCCCCCCACCCCCTCAGCCTCAGAAGCTGGTGGGCCCCGTGGCCTCCGAGCCATCCAGGAGGCTCCCGGCTCCCCTCCCGGCTCCCGCGGCTTTCATCCCTCTGATATTTCTTTGTTCTCCCGAGCGCCGAGGGTTTGTATGGGTTAATGGAAAAATTACTGCTATTTTGCAACAATGCAATCAAAGTCAGTTCAGCAAACCCTGATAAAGTGAGAATAGCTTATTCAGATGGAGCTGGCAGGCCTGAACCCAACCATTTGCAAAGTTTGAATACAAAATAAGATATTCCCTTTAAAAAAAAAAAAAGGGAAGAAAAAGAAAAGAAAGACAGCATCCGTTGTCATTCATGCTAAAAAGGCATTACAGACTGTCGACACTGTACAGAAAAATAGGGGATGTTGACCTTTTTATTATAGACTTTTCTCGACTGTTGCCCTTCTCCCGGCTGCTCGGCGCTCCCCCCCCCCCCCCCCCCCCCCCCCCGGGGGGGGCCCCCCCCGGCCCCCCTCGGCACTCACACACTCTCTTTTCAGCTGTATGTTATCTCAAATAATTACCCTCGCTTCTGGCTGTCCCTGGTGGCTTCTGCTGTAAAAAAGCTACTCATTGTCGGAGACTGAAGAGGGATTTCCAACCTGCTTCTTGTGGCCGGGCAACGGCTCTTAATTAACCACTCAGGTATTGGGGAGGCCCCCAGCCCCGCTCGCTTCCATATGGCTGGAGCCGGTCCGCCGCCATAATCACGGGAGGAAATACCGTCTCAAAAAAGAGAGCTCGCCCAACCCAAAGCTTGTGCAAATTATTTTTAATGATTCTTCTCTGGTGAGTCGGCTTATTTGTTATTTCAAACAGTGGGGTGGTGGGGAGGGGGTGCAGAGAGAGAGAGATGGAGAAAGAGAGAGATGCATTTGTCCTTGACCCAGATCCTGGCAGCAGACGCCCCACCTGAGCCTCCCCCCACCCCACATCTGATCGCCAGGCCTGTCATCCAGAGGGGACCCCAAGCAGCAGAGCCCCCCTCAGACACCCTTAGGAAGCGTTTCCCGCCCGCATGTTCAGAGGCTTTTGTCTCTGTGGCTGCCTCCCTCTTCTCCGGGGCACAGGCCGGGCATCCCCCGAGCTGCCAGGTCACCGGCCGCTGGAAACACCTCGAGGAGGAGCCAGCCGCCCGGCCGGCCGGCCGTCCTTCCCGAAACCCAGGCCGCGCGTGGTCCTGGCTCTCCATCCTCGGAGGCTCAGGGCGGGAGGGGAGGCCCCGTTAATACGTTTAATTAAAAAACGCCGCCGCATTTCCATTTTGCAAACCAACCCCGTCCGCCTGCGCGCTCCGTGTCACTCGACATTATGTACGATTTTACTTTGCGACAGAAAGCATTACATTTAAACATTCATTACAGCAAGGTTAGTTAGACACATGATGGATGCAGCTTTAATCCTGCCATAGATTATTACGGCGGAAATGTAAACGATGAAAAATATTTTTGCGCTTATCAGCATTTATGGGGAAATGTGTTTTACAGTGATATATGGCGTTCTATTTCTATTATTGGGATGAAAAGAGGGCCCTACAAAAAGATGAAGTGTTTATTAAAACATGGCTGCGTGTGATAGCGTGTTCCCGTTGTACACGGCTTGAAGCGGATTCGCCGAGGGCATCTGTCCAAAACCGCCGCGAGAGGTGTTTTCTGGGCAAGGCGGGCGCAGCGTGTGGGTTTTCTTTCATTTTTTTCCTTCTGATCGCAGCTCTGTTCTAAGAGACGGATATCCATTCCACGTCGTGCCGAAGGCGGTGAGGTTGGCAGCCCGTGTTCCTTTGCTGTCGTGGTTAAAATGCACGCGGGCCGGTGGAGACTCCATCAGTGGCCGTACAAAGAGGGCTGAGGGATGGGGTGGGAGGGTGGGGGCAGGGGTGTTTATTTGGTACCATCGCCAGGGGGGGAGCAGGCCGCCCAATTGAATGATATTTCCAGAGTGATGTCATCGGGGCCCCAATAAAATCCTTTCGAGCTGCAGTTCACATAATGGGAAGATAATAGCAGACGCCCCTTCCCCATCAGGTGAGCGTAAAAACAAAACAAAACAAAACAAAAAATCATGCCGAAACCGGTTTGGCTCAGTGGATAGAGCATCGGCCTGGTGACTGAAAGGTTCCAGGTTCGATTCCGGTCAAGGGCATGTATCCTGGTTGCGGGCACACCCCCAGTAGGGGGCGTGCAGGAGGCGGCTGATGGATATTTCTCTCTCATCGATGTTTCTAACTCTCTATTCCTCTCCTTTCCTCTCTGTGAAAAAATCAATGAAATATATTTTTTTAAAAAATCAAAGAAAGCAAAGGCCACGTCGCATCCACTCACGGTGCCGTCAGCACAGGACGAGTTCAGCGGCGGCCACGGGAGAGCTGGCGACCCCAGCCACCGCGCCGGACAGACGGGAAGCTTACCTCCCGAGGGCTCCCGCTGCCAAGTTCAAGTTCACTCACAATGTGGTTCCTGCCTCCTGCTCCCCTCCCCGCTCTGCGCCAGCTCCAGAACAATGGCACGTCCAGCTCCAGAGTGACACCGAGCACAGAAAAGAAAATAAACCCTCATCAGCCACCTAAAAAAAAAAAAAAAAGGGAAAAGAGAATTTATGACCAAACTCTATTTAAAGAAAAGGCACAGACACACAAAGGGCCCTTCCTACAGCCCTTCCCGCCGGCCGAGACGCCCGCCACGGAGGGCACGGCGCTCGGTATTTCCCCCGAGTGCCCTTCCCTCTCCACCCCGCCTCCGTGGAGTGAGAATGCAGTCACAGGGTTCCTCAGGACCCATGTCCCCGGGCCCCGTTCCGTATATCAACCCCCAGTCTCTCTCCCGCCTCCGTTCCCTGGCAGACCTTGAAACAGACTGGGAATTGGCCTGACGTGGAAATCGGTTTCAAGGCCCCCCCATCTGGTACTGCGTGTCCCCCAAATCCCCCCAAGGTAACTATCCCCCGGGCTGGCCCTGGCCCCTCTTCCTCTCCCCGCACATCTGCCGGGAGGAGGATGTCATTGTGTACACCAGCACCGCGGGGTTCGCGCCCTGGGGCCCCTCGGGCACAGGAAGCCGGGAGCCGGCGTGCGTTTCCGATCCCGCCACCTCTCCCTGCGCGGCTCCTCCAGCGGCAGCCTGTTATCCTTAGGAAGTCCAAGGTGGGGGCCCAGGGCCGCTGGCCTGGCTCCTGGCCAGTGAGAGACGCGAAACCCCGCCCGGTGCACCTTGGGGACATTGTCCCGTCCGCACGGATCCGACCCGAGGGGCCCGCGACCTCCGCTGTCCCCCGCCTCCTTCCGTCTGTGGCCTACAACCCACGGGGCTGATTTCCTGCCAAGCACGGGTTGCGGGGTCGGTGGGCCTGTCTGCTCTCTTGATGGCGGAGGGAAGAGTTCTAGCACATCTTTCTCTTTTTATTTTATTTTATTTTCTTTTTTTTAGTTTCTCTTTTAAAGAAACACACACACATATGCACCCAAAGCTTTCTCCCGGAAACAGGGGGTCCAGCTTCTCCTAACGACTCGCCCAAAGCCCGCCCCTTCGGCCCGTTTTCTGGCTGCGAGGGTTTCCCCCCGAGCCGGGACCCCAGCGGCGGGGACCGCCCGAGGCCGCCCGAGGAGAAAACGTACGTCCTCCTCGGGGCTGAGGAATATTTGCTGAAAGGTGGATTATCGCTTGGGAGGCCACCGGCAGCTGTTGAAAACCGGGGCATAAAAGCTTGTTTATGTCTTGAACGGGCCCCCTTAATGACGGAGCGAGTGTGTTATTCATAACAAGATGCCGAGGCGCTGGCGGAGGAAGAAACATCTGCTGTGTCATAAAAGGACATTTTATTTGGGGTCTCCTTTTAAAAAAAACAACAACACAGGATTCCAGGGAGTGCCCCTGATTTATAGGGCACACAACAAATGATGATGTCTTGAAGTAATTAGACTTCACAATTAAACCTACAAGGGCCACT
>JAAGEH010000452.1:2681917-2762900 GCA_011751065.1 Lasiurus cinereus | reverse complement strand
GGGGGGGTGGCATTTTTATCAGGCACACCTCCCTGAGCTGTTCTGGTTTTGGACAACGAGGCTGTTTGCAGGAACGTAAAGGTTCCAGGGAGCCATCCCCCTGGAGAACAGTGGTTCCTCAAAATCTTAGACACATAATTGTCCTGCGACCCAGTAATTCTGCCGGAGGGTGGACTGTGCCCACGGGAACCGGAAGCAGGGCCCTGAGAAGGCCCTTCTACACGCGTGTTCAGCTGTGTCATCCACAGCAGCCACACCGGGGAGCCACCACGTGTCCATCAGTGGGTGAGCGGCTGTTCAGAAAGCGGGGTATGCATCCTCTGGTGTGCTCTCCAGCCATGGAACGGCAAGGGAGGGGTTCTGGCACGTGCTGGAGCATGATGGTCCCCGAAGACGTGCTCAGTGACTGAGCCAGTCACCAGAAGACAGACACCGTGTGACTGCACTTCCGGGAGGTCTCGCAGTGTTAAACTCGTAGGAGCGGAGGGTAGATGGTGGGTGCCGGGGGCCAGGGGAAGGGAATGGGGTGCTCTCGTTTCATAGTGACAGAGTCGCCGTTTGGGAAACGAAAGAGTTCTGTGGGTGGCTGGCCATGATGGTGGCGATGGTACTGAATGTGCTTATAAAACGGTAAAGCCCAGCTGGTGTGGCTCAGTGGTTGAGTGTCGACCTGTGAACCAGGAGGTCAAGGTTAGATTCCCAGTCAGGGCACATACAGGGCATCTGGCTTGATCCCCTATGCGGGGGGACAGGGGGTGCAGGAGGCAGCTGATCAGTGGTTCTCTCTCATCATTGATGTTTCTATCCCTCTCTCCCTCTTGCTGCCTCTCTCTGAAGTCAGATTTTTTTTTATAAAAACACCCAGAAGTGGCTCAGATGGCACATTTCATTGGCTTTTTTTTACCACATTAAATTCCCTTTTCCTGATGCGAGGCTGCTGAACACGAGACAGTGACTGAGTCACACAGACCGAGGCTCCGGAAAGGGCCGGTAGGCAGTGCGCCAGGCTCGGCGGGCCGGGGTCCCCGTCACAGAGACAAGGCTCCTCACCCCGCGTCCTCCATCACACGGCGCCTGCTCAGGGTCCTCCCACCTCCGGGGAGAGGCGGGCCTTTCTCAGTGTGGGGTGCCTCAGCCTTGGGGAGGGAAGGAAAGGGGACTCAGAAGGATCTGGGCGCATTGGGAGCCACAGGGGGGCTGGGGGGGCTGGGCTCACCCCAATCCCCGCCCGGTGTCTGCAGCTGCACCAGGCTCCCAGGTGGTGGGGTCACACTCAGAGCCCTCACGCCCTCTGCCAGCCCCCCGGTGACCTCTCTCTGGGTCCCTGCCATCTCCCTCTGCCCTGCTCCCATTTTAATCCATTAAGTGCCTTCAGAGTCTTTGCCCAGCCGCCCGCCTTTGCCCAGATGGAAGCTGGCACCCAGCAGGGCAGGCGCTCCACGTATTCGGGGCTAGTTTCAGGGGTGCCGCCAGTGGCTAGACAGTTACATACTCCACAGAGTGCTCCCTGGGTATTTCCAGCACCCACTGGATGTAAACTGGAAATGAAAAAAATTAACATGAAATATGATAGACCGGTTAAAAACAATAGATGAGAAACTCGGGTGAAATGGCTCCAGAGACAAGTCCCAGTGCGTGGAGTGAGGTCCACGCGCACCAGGCCCACCTTTCCCGATTTAGGGGCGATGAGAGCCCATCTCTGACGCTGTTTCTCCTCCCTGGCAGAAGGCGGACTGGGGCGGGGAGGACGGTGAGGGGCGGGACTTTTATGACAATGAGATGGTGATGAACTCATGAAAACATTTATATATATACATATATGTGTGTGTGTGTGTGTGTGTGTGTATATATATATATATATATACGCACATATATATATATATAGTTATGATTGATTTCAGAGAGGCAGGGAGAGGGAGAGAGAGAAACATCAATGAGGAGAGAGAATCATGGATAGGCTGCCTCCTGCACACCCCACACTGGGGATCAAGCCCGCAACCCAGGCACGTGCCCTGACTGGGAATCGAACCCTAACTTCCTGGTTCATAGGTTGATGCTCATCCACGGAGCTATGCCAGCCGGACATGAAAACATTTTTATTACGGCTGTGGATCTGATGGGTCCCTGTACCAGCTGAGCACTAAACTGCTGGGAAATGTTTCCTAGGGGAATGGATCTCGGATGCACGTGTAGAATGGCTCAGTGGCTACCGTGGTCACTCTGCCCCTAGAGGCCATGAGGGTGGAGCTCAGCAGGCCAAGGGGCGGGGCATTAGTGACACTCACATGCCAGGCGGGGCATTAGTGCACACTCACGTGCCAGCTGAATCTATATAGCGGGCATCTGGCGGGTTATCATCAGAAGCAGGCAGACCTTGCAGGCCACCTTTGGGATCTGAGGCACCTGCAGCCTCCACCCGGCCTTGCTGGCCTCGCCTCCCACCGTCCAGCCCTGTGTTTTCCCGGCTCCGTCCCTCCGCTCACACCGTGCCAACCGCTGGCCCCTCCTCTTGTGTTCAATTCACCCCGCAGAACCTTCCGGCCCCGGCCCCAGGCTCTCTTGCTCAGCGAGCCAGGATCCTCGTCTCGCTCCCCTCTGCTGGGACCTGGGAGGCAGCAGGTGGCCATCTGCCCGGGCATTGGCAGGTGAGCCAGACAGCGCGTCTACCTGCGTGTGACCTCCTCCGAGTTCAGCCGCTTCCTCTGTCAGCTGGGAGTGGAATGTTGCTAGACGCGCCAGCACCCCGCTGTTGGTTATCTGGTGATTCAGCGAGGGCATGCGTTGTGCCCGGCTCAGTCAGCAGTGGGCGCTATCGTTCGTAGAGCTACAGGGGCACCTGCCAGGATCCCCACCAGACTGCAGGCAACTTCAGGGCCAGGTCTGTGCCTGACACACTGCATGAGGGAACCACAGTGGTGGATCCTCAATAACCAGTAGCTCCCTTGAATTCTGTCTTACATACTGGAATGGAGCTTACCACGTCATAAAGCAGGGCCTTCCACTCATCCCCCCACCCCCCGCCCCACTCTTGCTCCTGAGAAAGGAACTTACTCTGCTTCCTCCCGATCCCTCTCCTTCTCACTCAGGCACCGTAGACCAGTATTCTCCACGTCCAGTTATTCAGCGGTTCTCAACCTGTGGGTCGCGACCCCTTTGGGGGTCGAACAACACTTTCACAGGGGTCGCCTAAGACCATTGGAAAACACAGATACGATTCATAACAGTTGCAAAATTACAGTTATGAAGTAGCAACAAAAATAATTTTATGGTTGGGGGTCACCACAACATGAGGAGCTGTCTTAAAGGGTCGCGGCATTAGGAAGGTTGAGAACCACTGAGTTAGTTGCAGGCTTCTGCTCTGATTTTTGACATAAGCAAGTGCATAAGTTGGATTTCAGTTTGTCTCACTCAGCGGTTCCCAAACAACAATGTGTTTTGATTTTTTTTAAAAAACAAAGTGAATCTCTCCCTCATTTCTGTAAGTCTAAAGTAGTCAATTCAGAGCATGGTATGGTAATAGAAACTCAGGCCCCTTCTGTCTTTTGTATATATTATTGATTTTTTACAGAGAGGAAGGGAGAGGGATAGAGTTAGAAACATCGATGAGAAAGAGACATCCATCAGCAGCCTCCTGCATGCCCCCTACTGGGAATGTGCCAGCAACCAAGGTACATGCTCTTGACCAGAATCGAACCTGGGATCTTTCAGTCCACAGGCCAACGCTCTATCCACTGAGCCAAACTGGTTTCGGCCCCTTCTGTCTTGTTGCTCTGCCATGTCTGACCTCCATTCCAAAAATTATCATGGCTCCTGGGCTCCAGCAGAAAGTAGGGGACAAAGAACAAAACTACTTCCTGAGAGGACACAGCACAGAAATTGTCTGTATTACTGCTGTCTGTCATTCGTTAGCCAGAACTTAGTCACGTAGCCATAGTTAGCTGCAAGGGATCCAGCATAACCTAGCATTTATTTTAGGTGGACAAATGTCCGGTGAAAAATTGGGGCTGTCTTTCAAAGGCAACGGGGAACAATGACATTTTCTACCCTTTCGGTAAGTATTATATGACTAGAGGCCCAATGCACGAAATCCGTGCAAGAATAGGCCTGGCTTCCCTCTGTCACCTGGGACTCAAGCTTCCCTTGCAGCTCTGACTTCGTCCGGAAGGATGTCCGGAAGATGTCTGGTCTAATTATGCTTTTATTATTATGTATTATTTCTTCTGCTTTAAATGTAAGTGAAATAGTTAAATGATGCTAAAAAAAATATTTATGATGGAGAAATAATTTTTGTTGGTACTCAACCCAATTCATCTCTCCAGAAGCATCCATTTTAACTCTTTTAGTGGTTTCTTCGGGCATTAATCTTCATATTTCTAACAGATAATATGATGATACAGCTCTCTCTTGATTCATTAATTTTAGACTGTTGACTTTCTACTTTGGTAAATGAGGACTTGGCTTTCTTTCTTGCGAACGCACACATACTTCTGCCCTGCTTCCTCTCCCCCAGATCCTTCCAGCAGAAGCATATAAATGTTCCAGTTAAAGCAATATCGAGAAAAATAATTTCATTATTTTGACAGCGCAAATATCATTCACTTCGGAGCCTAATGAAGGGGCAGAATTATGTTTCTTTTTCAGAAAATATTTCTTTTCTTGGAATCAATAATTGTCTCATTTTTCATTTTCTTAGTTTTTAAAAAACATCTACTTAAAACGTTCCCTTCTCCTCCATTAACTTTTATATAAAATCGTCCATGTATCAATATATCAGATCATCTATTCGTTTTATTTTTGTTGTTTTGTTGTTTTGTTTTTTTATTAGAGACCCTCTTTCTGGAGCTCAGGATCCTCCTGCTGCCATCGGGACTGGTTGATTTTAGGACTGGTGTATGGCTGTGAATAGCACCTCATCTTAGAATCTCTTTGCTTCTTTCATATGTTAGATTTATTTCCAGGATCCCAAACTTCCTCTTTGATGAACCACATCTTCTATTCACTTCCTGGGAAGGGGGACCAGGAGAGGTAAATGTTCTGTCTATGAGATGACGTGAGTCCACCACAACACCTGGCATTTGGGCTGGGTATAGAATTCTAGCCTGAAAGTTCATTGTCATTCTCTCCTCGTGTTAACAATCTGATCCAGTTGTTCCTCCCAGTCTTCTGTGTGCAACATGACCTCTCTTTTTTATTCACTCAGAAAAGTTTTAGGGTCTTTTCCTCTCTCTTTTTGGGGGTCCTTAAATATTGATGGGCCACCGAAACCGGTTTGGCTCAGTGGATAGAGCGTCGGCCTGGGGACTGAAAGGTCCCAGGTTCGATTCTGGTCAAGGGCATGTACATTGGTTGCAGGCACATCCCCAGTAGGGGGCGTGCAGGAGGCGGCTAATTGATGTCTCTCTCTCATCGATGTTTCTGGATTTCTGTCCCTTTCCCTTCCTCTCTATGAAAAATCAATAAAATATACTTAAAAAATTTATGGGCCTTAGCTGAGCCTTTTAAAATGCATGGTGCTCAATTCTGGGTGGGTCCTCTTATCCTGCCTGAGAAAACTTACATCCTCCACTTCTAGAAATTTCCCCATGCTATTTCTTTCATAAATTATATTCTTCCAATATGCATTCTGCCTGTTCTTTCTTTTCAGAAGTTTGGATAGTCAGATGCCAGAGCTCACGGTTAGATGTTATAACTTTTCAAATATTATCTTCCCACTTTTTTTTAGTCTTTTTTTTTTGTTCTATTTTTTCAATTACACCTGAGATATTTTTTCATTTCTTAAATTGGATTGATTATCTCTTCAACCCTACCTTTCTTCACCAAGTTCTTTCTTGTTTATTCTTTGATTGAGTCTTAAAAGCAATAGTATCCTGTTCTTCTTTCACGGATGCAATATGCCTTCGTCTCTCGGTGAATATTAACTATAATATTGTGACATTTCCTGTGATTCCTTTTATTATCTCTAGCTCAGATTTTTCCTTCTTCTGATTTCTCATTTGGTCTCTGTCCTTCTTGGTGAGAATGTCCTTTTCATATCTGTGAATATGTGGTGGCCTGTGTACCTTTAAGAACGCAGCTCTCACAAAATAATTAGCTGGAGGCTCCCTGCGCCTGAGAGAGCTTGTTGACTGGCGGGTCACTAGATGGCAAACCAGATTATTCCTGTATTCCTACACATTTCCTCTGGTTCCTCTCCTCTGTAGAGGAATTGTCCATCACTCACCCCACCTCCCACCTATGGGGATCAGCCTGACGGTGCATTCTGGGTACTCGGTAAGCCCACCTGGGGGCCCATTCTGTAGGGTTACACCGGATTTTATTCAATCCGTGCATTTTTATCCCGGCACCTCATCCTCCTTCTAACGCGGTTATCTCTTCTCTATCAGCTTTCGATTTAACATATTACGTTAAGCATCCCAGACGGCATCTAGTTTCCGCAGAGCTGGAGACTGTGTTTTGGCTTTTCTTCCTCCTGCATATTTGGGAATGATGCCCAAGAAGAGACAAGGGAGAGAAAAATTCCCTGCCACCTTACTCCTGTTAAGTCCCATGCTATTACTTAATGAATATGTGTCTTTACACTTGATTCGTTCTTTTCACTTAATGACGGTCATTCAAAAAGGATGTTTTATATCAGGATCGCAAAATGGCACACTGGGGGGGAAAAAACCTACAAAAAATAGATAAAGGACAAATAAAATAACGCCATTCATTCTAGCCAGCTACTGTTCCCTGCCGAAGGCTCTGGGCCCGAGGCCCGCTCTGTGTTGTTAAAGAGACCGACTAGCGGGTTTTAGAACCCTGTTGCTATCAGGAAGACATCCATATCGGGAAAACATACAATTACCAAATGGAGACATTTCCCCTTTGTTAGCCGAACAGACCAGAAAACACTGGAAAATGGGGAGAACCCACCCAATGTGTAAGTCAGGGGTATTGCACTCTGTACCCCTGCCACCTGCCCACAGCGCTCCGCAGACAGAGCTGGCTTCTTGTCATTCTGATTTTGGCTCAGATGTCTTCTTCTTCCCAGAGTCCTCCCTGGCTGCTCCCGCGAACGAAACCTCTGAGTCCATCTCCCCACCCCGGGATACTGATTCGTTGGCACCCACGCCACTGCTGCTCCCTTGTCCCCATGCAGCCCCTGCCCCACCCGGCCGGAGTGTCAGTTTGACCAGGACAGAGACTGTGCCTGCTCCACTCCCCCAATGAGTGGAGCCTCAGTGAAGATGGACACATAGTAGCTGCTCAGTAAACACCTACCAAGAATAAATGCATGCATTAAAAAAGAGAGAGAGAGAGAGAGAAATCAGCTTGCGATTCAGCTGCAGCCATTTGTACATTCCCAGCCGTTCGGTAACCTTCGTTTTCTCTCTCTGTCTCTCTCTCTCTCCTCCTCTCAGCCTCCCCCCCTCGGTCCTCAGGTTTCAACCACGAGGTCCCCTCCACAATGACGGGAAGAAAAGTTAATTCTTCGACGGCGGCAGGAACCAAGTTGAAGCTCGCTGACAGCCCTCACGCCCGCTCTCCACATCTCTCAGGAGGACGAGGATCTCACCATGGCAGATGCTGGTCAATTAGGCAGAAATACTTTCATCTTGAAAAAGAGAGAGGAAAAAAGGATTTAAAGACCCAAAGGTATTTTTGGCTGACATGAGTGTAATTAATTTCTTCACAAGACAAAATGGACAGAAAATGAATGCCATTAAGGGCCGCGTTTTCTGTGCTGCCAAACCGACAGATCAATTCGGGGCGAGCGGCAGGCTGGCGTGTTTTCTTTTTCCCTCGCAGTTTTTTTTTTTTTTTTATCTCGGTTAAATGGAATTAACAACGGAAAGTCGCGCGCGCTGACATAGATTTTTTGATTTCCAGTTAGCCGTGTGAAAGGGGATAATGTGGCAGGCCCGGGTCGGCAGTCCCAGGTGGCAGTCCTCATGGAGGCCGAGAAGCGGCTGCCCCTTTAGGGGTGGCGGGGCCTGCCTGGCAGCTTTGTCCTCTGTGAGTCCTGGAGAGGGAGCCCCCTTCGGGGCAAGTGCCAAGGTCTGACTCCTGTCCTCATCGAAGGACCGGGCACCTGGTCGGAGCTTCAGGAATAATAATACAGTGGTACCTCGAGATACGAGTTTAATTCGTTCCATAACCTTGAGGCATGGGAAACTATGAGATGCTCGAGTCGCGGTAAATTGGTGGGTTGTGTGCAGCCAGCCAATCCTCGAGATTACTCTTATCTCAAATGTTGCTTGTATTTCAAAGCAAAAATCACTCGCTCGACGGCTCGTATCTCAAAAATCTCATATGTTAGGGCACTCGTATCTCGAGGTACCACTGTAGGCCCGTTCCGTGAAGTCCCTTGTATTTTCCCACTGGGAGCTGGTCTCTTAACTCTCGGGCAGTGGTACCTTGATGAAAATGCCCATTTTTCTCAGAGTCAGGGTTCCCTTTCATCCGTAAGACCAGCTCCCTAAACATGTTTGAGTAATTACTCTCTGTGTCCATAACCGGACTGACAAAACACTTGGCTACTTAGAAGGCTGTTTCCGCAGCAGAAAGGACTCTGGTGTATAATAATAAAAGCATCATATGCTCATTAGACCAGACGTCCTTCCGGATGACCTTCCAGATGAAGCCGGGGCTGCAAGGGAAGCTGGTGCCAGTAGCCAGGGGAAGGGAGGCCTACCCTTGCACAAATTTCACCCATTGGGCCTCTACTTTCTATCAATAAACACAGGGACTTCTTTAAAATAAAGGTAAGCATCCGTGCTCACCCAGAAACTACATCACGCCACCGCTAGAGGTAGGAGGCTCCCCAAAGCACGGCGTTTCCCTGGCAACGGCAGAGGACTGTGGACTGTGTGCGTGCTCTCTCCATGCAGGCCAGCTTCTTGCTATAAACGGGTGACTGTGGGGTCATGGGGGCCTGAGCAGTGGGTGCGTAGGAATAACTACAGGTGATTGCAGGGCAGGTTTTTGTTTGTTTGTTTGTTGTTTTTTTGCACATCTTCCTCTAGCTGTCGCTATAATGTGCACATTTACTTAAGGTAATTTTAAAGAATGGTGATTTGGCAAACATCAGGAAACGTCGGTGTTTTCTCTCTGATTCAGCACCTTTTCGGGGAGGTGAATTTGCTCACTCTTCTTCTGAATATGGAGCTGGAACCGGCAGCAGGGGGAGGGCTTGGGTCTGCTTTGCGATTTAGCATGTGGAATAAGGCACAACAATTAAACTAATGATAGCCAGTGTCGTTTTGCAAGGGAAGGGCTCTTTTATAGATAAACTAGAGGCCCAGTGCATGAAATTCCTGCACTCAGGGGAGAGGGACCTCAGCCTGGATTGTAAGGCCAGGCCAAGGGAGCCCACCGGTGCAGGATCAGGGCCGGGGAGGAACACAGGAGGTTGGCCAATTGGGGAGGGGTTGTGGGGGGGCTCTAGGGCATGTCTGGCCCATCTCGCTCAGTCCTGATTGGCTGGACCCCAGCCGCAAGCTAACCTACTGGTCACAGCATCTACTCCTAGTGGTCAGTGCCCATCATAACGAGCGATTTGGCATCCTTAGCATATCATTAGCATATTCCCCTTTGATTGGTTGAGTGGCAGACCGGACACTTAGCATATCAGGCTTTTATTATATAGGATGAGTCAGGTCAAAGTAATGCACAAAACAGTCTCGCACACTCACTTGCCTCTTTAAGTGGGAGATGAAAGGATGTGGTTAGGCTATACCAGGAATTGTGCATAATCCTGGTATAGGATTATCTGTGCCAAAAAAATGTAGTGAGTACATGTTCCCCATGTACTGTTACTGGTCTTGATCTAATCCATTACAATAGAGATTAGCTGTTCTGCCAAATGCTGTAAGCTTAGACAGAACCTTGGTTCCCCCATGAGAGCATGACATTCACATCCACCTTCACAGAAAATAATACGTTAAAAAAAAAAAAAAGCACACACTTCCTCATAGTGCCAGAGCATTTGCCAGCTATTAGTTTGGATAGTATTCATTATGTTATAGATCCCTGGGGTTAGATTCCATGCAATCAATTCCTCCAAGAATTTATTGGGAAAAACGTTCCTCTCCAGATAAAATTATATGGCGCCTTTGGATCAGATCATGAAGTGAACTACAGAGTTCATCTTCTTGGCTTTCTTCCCTCTGTCTGCCAGTAAGCTCGGAGGTCCCCGTTTAATACCACCCTGCAGTTGAATGTAGTGAAATGCACACGAAATCGGGGGCCTGAGGATGTGACTGGTAGACTGACTTCTATTATTGGTAAGTTGCATGTGCCATGAGCATTTTACTTGGCCTGTTTGAGCCTGTTTCCATGTCTGACACATGGTCATAATAACCAGTGCCACGGGAGGCAGACATGCTTGGTGGCTCACTCAGCAGTCCTCTCTGACTCTTCCTCTCCATAGTAGAAGTCCGGTATTCTCCGGGTCCCCCATGGCACTGTGCTTAGGAGAGGCAGGCCCAACTCTAGCGAATGAGTCATCGTTGGCCGATGCCAAGCATAATAACCATCCCGTCCTCCTTTCCCTGTGACGGCTTCAGAGATGGGCATGTGCCCAGTTATGGTTGAGTGAGTTATGATGAGATGGCTGCCGGGAAGCCTAGGAAGATATTTGCTCCATGAGAGAAGAGGGAGGCGAACTCCAACCCCATTTTCTGTCCCCAAGCCTTCCTTCTTCCAGCGGAGTTGCGTGGGGGGTGGGGCAGAGTTCTGGCAACCATCCTGGGGAGCCACGAGGTTTGCAGGGAAGTGAACCCTGAAGTCAAGGAACCACTGAGCACCCGGCCTCTGGCTTCTTGCTGTCTAGGACGACAAAGGTCCTAAGATTTTAAGCCATTAATCGTTGAGCTTTCTACTTCTTGTCATCAAAGGCATCTTAAGTGTAGTCACTTTAAAGAATGTCCATCAAAATACTTCAAAACCCTAAAAATTCTATAATTATTATTTTTATTCCCAGTCTCTCTATTACTCCTTTTGCTTCTTGACTCGCCCGTCACTTCTTATCTCTGTTTCTCCTGTATCGTTTTAAGGGAAATCAGCACCAGTAGTTATTATTACCACTGTTGTTGTCATATACTATAGCTTCTATTCATTAACTATTTATCGTGAGATTAACATTGTGCTAAGGGCTTTATGGACCCCGGTAGGGTCCCTAGGTCTGGCCTGTGCCCTCTCGCAATTCGGGCTGAGGCCCCCCTCCCCTGAGTGCACGAATTTCGTGCACTGGGCCTCTAGTTTATCTATAAAAGAGCCCTTTGCTTGCCAAAAAGCCCTTAGCACAATATTCAGGGTTCCTTGCCTCAAAACAGGAACCCTAGGATGGAGACATTACCGTTATTTCCATTTATAGATGAGCAGACTGAAGCTCACGCCGGTGAAGGAGCTGGCCCAAGATTAGACAACCAGCAGTCGGCAAAGCTGACATACGGACACAGCCTGCATGGCGCTAGCGGTTGTACCCTCAGCTGAGTCCTCAGATGCCACTCCTTCGGGAGTGGAAAATAACAGATAAATCAGTCACATTATCAGTCAGTTCCTCGCTCAACCAATCCATCAACCAGGAGCACACACATTAAGCACCAAGTCTTTTTAGGATACCAGACCAAAGTGTGATTTGTGCAAGGATTTCTTTTTTTTTAAGTATGTTTTTATTGATTTCAGAGAGAGGAAGGGCGAGAGAGAGAGAAACCTGGAGAAACACAGATGAAAGAGAAACACCAACCAGCCGCCTCCTGCACAGGCCCTGTTGGGGGCTAAGTCTGAAACCCGGGCATGCCCCTGACTGGGAATTGAACCGGCACCCTCACGGTTGCATGGGGACAGATGGCGCTCAAGCAACTGAGCCCCACCGGCTGGGCTGTCGCAGGGATTTTAAGAAGGCTCGGCTTGTCCAGCTGGAGCCGTCCACCTGAGAAATCCTCACCATCATGCTCTCCCCCTGAAAACCAGCCCAGGAAGCCGGGGAGAGCCGTTTTCTCCCCAGCCCCCCCGCGTCACACTACAAACCTCAGCGTCGGTGAAGGTCAGCTGGCAGCGAACACCCTCCCCGCGATGCTGACTTCACCGCAATTGCTCTCCTGCGCGGCTGATGCACCCCCTGGTGCCGGGAGGCGTGGGGAACGTATCAATTAGCGCCAAGACCCACCGACTTGCCAAGAAGCCCTCACCCTCAGCAGGATGACACGGGCGCGCGAGGGAGAAGGTGCTGAGAGGGAGGTTTTCCACCGGCTCTTGCGGAATGAGAAATCCCTCCCCAAAGAAATGCTTGCTTCTCAGCATGTCACCAGTGCTTACTCCTCATCCTTCCGGACAGATGAAAAGGTAATGTGGGGCGTCTGCAATTGTCCGCCTCCCCCGAATCCGGATCGCGCTCGTCCCTGAAAGGGGGCTGTCATCCCTCGAGCAGCGTCCCTGGAAGCGGGGAGGCGGAGGCGGAGTGCTTCGGGGTGCAGAGGCTCTGAGCAGGGGTGATGGGTGAGAGCTTGTCTCCTGGGCCCCAAACCAGCGCCAGGGCGTGTGCCAGGAAGCTGGATCCAGCTCACACGTGCGCATATGCGTGGTTGAGTGCCAAGAGGGCTTCAGAGCAAACCGGAGACCGGTAGCTTCTTGAGACGGAACTGCGGTTTTGGGGGGCAGCAGGGGGCTGAGTCAGGAGCTTGCACCGATGACATCAAGAAGGCTTCTGAGGCTGCACTGGAAAGAGGAGGCTGCCTGCTGGAAAGAAGCTTCTGGAAGCAGCCCTTGTCCCGGGCAGCAGTGTTGGCATGCCAGGGCTCTCCCCGGATGATCTGGGACCATCCAGAGTGCGGGCAGAACCTTGCCCTGGTGACCGGGAAGAGAAGAAGGTTCTGGAAAGCTGACGGGGAACCGCCCTACGGGGAGCGCACAGTGAGGCTCACTATTTGTCCAGCCGCCGCCGTTTGGTGGGGGAAGGAAGGCCTTCCTACGTGGAACCCCCCTGCCCTGGTCCCCTCCTCCCCCCGGCCTTTGGCGCGGTGCCCACCCCAGGCCCCCTGTTCCCGCCACGCCCAAGACTGGAAGAGAAGGTTGTGGCCGGGCCGCGTTCTACCCACCCAGGCTGGCTGTTCCTTCGATGCCCTGGTTGTGAGCGGAGGGGTCCCGGGCAGGGGGGCGGTGGGCGGGGGGAGACCCCACGGGGCATCAGGACCAAGAGTGTTCAAAGCCCCTTCCGTTCCCCTCTCCCCTGCTCAGGACGAGCGAAGGCGCTCCTGTGAGTAATGCATCGCGTGCCTGGACTCAGGGGGGTTGCACCATCTCATTAGCATGGATTTTTGCATATTTAACTGCAGTTTTTAATTAGATGGTATTTTATTATTCATGCACATAATTTGAGTCCACGTCGGGCTGCTCTCTGGAAGGAAAGAGTGAAAAAAAACGGTGCATGGGGGTGGATGGGGATGGATGGGGGGTGGCCGTCTTCTGAACGGGGAGCGGGGTTGGCTGCTTCCCTGCGGGGCGAGAGAGCGTGGCCGAGCCCTCGTCGATAGCGGCTCTCTCCTAATTCCGCTCCTCGCCGCCACGTCGCGCGCCGCGATGCACGCGTGCAGCCCGGGTGCGGGGAGCTGTCTGCGGCCGCGGCGACGGTAAACAGCGGCTCTGTTTGGTTTGCGCCTCCGAACTGTTTGCTCAGGCGCCTTGATGTATTATTAACGCGGCTAATGGGCCCCGGGGAGGCCATCTCGTTACCCGCCTTCATTTGCAGAGTGAGCCAAGCGTCGTTTTCATCTTTCCCCGGGACGGTTAATGGCGCTGCTGATGAGGGGGGGGGCGGGTTTCGTCACCCCCACTCTCTCCTCCTCCACCGGCATCGGCGCCGTCTTATTATGCAGGCGGGATGGCCAGGCTGCGGAGTTGGGTCCCAGCGTTTCAATTAGTCATCTGACTGCGCACATCTGTGCTGGCAGCCTCACCGGAGCCGGCCGGTCGCCGTTCCCGCTTCCACCTGCTGGACCGTGGCCGAGAGCTGGGCCGGGGGGACGCGCGGGAGCCGGCCTGCTGGGTACCGCGGAGGAGTGGTCACGTGGCGGCGTGTCCGAGGGGCGTCGGGGAGGTGTGAACTTCTCCGCCTGCGGCCGAGGAGCCCGACACCACATCCCACTCCACGCAAAGGACACACAACCATTTGCTGTTTCTTTGGGGGAGGTAAGATGCTCTTTGCACCGCGGCTGGGAACGGGCGCTTTAATGGTGCGGGGAACAGAGCGCACGGCTGCCTGCGCGCCCCTGCCCACCGATGCCTCGGAGGCATCCCGCATCGGCCGGGTGTGACTCCCCGTCTCCCGCAGACAAAGGAAATTGCTCCCTGGGAGAGCAGAGGCCTGGGTGCAGGAACCCGGGCGCCGCGGGACTGGGATGCTCCAGAGCGGCCGTTGTGGATCGTGGAGGAGGAAGCCCGGGCCGTTTTCTGGAAAATTAAAAGCAGTCTCTGCCCCGGGAAGCGCTCACGGGAGTGGTGAGAGATGTCGCTAAGGGCTCTGTAGTTAGAAGTCCCCTTTGCGGTGGTTCCCAGGGGCCGGGCTGCAGAGAGCAGTGGCCGGGTGCCTAAACAAGAACTCCCATCTGGACGTTGGGGTTCAGGGTGGCTGCGGGAGCAGCGACCTTTCTGTTGGGCCTAACAGATCTGCCAGGGATCTGTTATCTTCTGGGCCTTCCATCTTACCAACCCTCAGCGGTGGGCAAGAGGCTGTGATTGTCACGCCCATTTCACAGATGAGGAAACGAAGGCACACAGCGATCGAGATTCCCCAAGGTCACAGGAGTCAAGGAAAGAGCCAGGATGTGTGGCCGACCGTCGGGGCCATAGCCTCTGTCTCTAACCATCAGGCTACACAGCCTGTTCGCCTGAGAAGGCGCTCCCTAAACCCTGGGCCTGGAGTAGCAGGCCGAGATCTTACTGAAGGGGCCCCGAGGGTGAGAGCCTTCTCGTTTGCACCTCCTCGCGGTGCATCTTGGGCTGTTTCCAGGGTTCCTGTCCATGTTGTCAGACATGCGTTGGCTCTTCTCCCCCCAGGCACACCCGGGCATGTTTCGGAGCGGGTCTGCACAGTCTTCGGTCGGGCACCCGGGGGATGTTACGAAACGTCGCCAGGCCACCTTCTGAGACGGTGGAAGCCACCTGCATGCCTCCAGCCGCATGGAGGAGGAGCTGCGTCCACACACGCTGCTCCGACGCCTCGAGAGGGTCTTCGCCTCTGCAGTTCGCCACCCCAAGTCACAGCTTCCGGCGGCTCGTGAGACCCAGCCTTCTTCACTTGCTGAGGCTTCCGGCTCTCAGGCCCACTGTCTCGCTCCCACCTTGCCCCCCGAGACGATAAAGGCGCCCTGTGTCCTTTGAAATGTGAGCCAAAACGCAAGAGCCTCCTCCTCGGCTTTGGGCAGGTCCAGGGCCACAGTAAGGAGCTTCTCGGCGGCATTTGTCCAGCCTCGGAACGAGGGCAATGGCACGATGAGCTGGGAAGTGTATGGACGGTGTGCTGGCTGCGGCCCAGCTTCACATGGGGTCTCGTCGCGTCCTAGCTGCTAGACCCTTCCCGTGCCTCAGTTTCCCCATCTGTGAGATGGGAGTGCTCCGAGCACCAGCCTGGGGGCATTGTTACTACGGCGAACGTGCAGGAAAGGACGCCTGGCCGCTAGAGGACTGCCCGCTTTGTGGCCGGTGCTGTCGTGCTCATGAGACACGGCACAGGTCAGGGCCCACGGGGCTGGTCAGGAGGGAACTGGGTTTCCAGCTCTGGTTTTAGGTTTTGGAAAAGCACCTTTTTAAAGAGTATAGCACCTGAGATGGTAGGAACCATTACAGGGAGCGAGCCCAACCCTCCCCAAAGCTATGGGTGACTTGTTAGCAGGGGTCAAGTGTTTGTCCCCCCCCCCACTTCCCCGCACCCTCCCCCCCGGGGCGTGGCATCCAGCAGGTGTTCAGTAAGTGATGGACAGACATGCCGTAGCTGTCATTGGCTCAGCGGGCATGCTTCTGTACTTGTTGGCATTGCCATGTCCAGGCTTCCAGCTCAAGTCCCGGCTGGGGCCAGCATCTCTGGAGGGGGGCTGGAAAGCGTCCCCCAGAGTTGGGCCTATGACAGCGTGGGTTCGAGACGGCCCATCGCCCTGGTGGTACAGAGAACGCTTTCCTGCACCGCACTGCTCCTGACACCCAGCTGGTGTCAGCAACCAGTGTGGACGGAACAAACGAATCAGCTCGGGGGCCATGATAGGGTGCTCACGCTCGCGTGGCCCCAAGAGACGGAGGCGGTCCAGGCTGTGTCACGGCTCTTGGGGCGCATCCCAGAGCTCAGAAGAGGAGGCTGAGGTCCCCGGGGCCAGTCCGACTTCTCCTGCAGCCTCAGCCCTCTGAGGTCACCCAGCACTCCGAAGCGACTCCCTGGAAAGCCCCAGAACCTCCAAATTTCACAGACACCATCAAGCACGCCTCGGGGGAGAGGGCGCGTTAAATCTTTTGGAGCCCAAGTTCAGGGTCACTCCTGCAGCTGCCCAGCACCCCACCTGGCTCGCCGGACCTCTGAGACCCCAGCCTGCAGCCTGCCCGGACCCCACAGCCTGCGGCTCCCCGCCGGCCCTTTCTCCCAGGACTCCAGGACCTGGGGTCTCCGGGAGCAGAGATCCTGCTCCCCCTTCCCCGGGTCCGGACCCTGCTCTTCCTGCGGGATTTTGAGCGCCTGAGTCGGCGGGGGTCATTCCAGTTAAAGGAGCAGGCCTGCCAGAACGGCGAGTGCTCGATACCCATTTGGGCTGGACGGTGGTGTTGGCGAAGCCGTGTTAATTTTTCTGAAATCGCTTTTTTGCTTACTAAGCATTCTTCCCACTGTTGGAACAAGCAGTGGCTTTTAAAATATGGAAGATTTCTGGACGGCGTTCAATCAAGGATCAGGCGGATGATGTCAGTGACAGCGGGTGTCGGTGGAGCCAGGCGGAGCGGGGAGCGTGCTGGGCCTATTGGCTCCACTGGGCTGTCGCCCGGGCACAGGCTGGGTGCTAAGAGCGCACCCACTGTACCGAGCAGGAAACTGAGGAGGAAAGGAGGCCGTGCTTGCTCGGGTTGCGGGAGCCCACGGGGAGCGGGGGTAGATTCAAACCCAGGACACCCAGCTGCCCGCACCACCGGTTACCGCGGGAGGCCCCGGCTGTGGGCACCCTGGCATGGCCTCATTCCCTCTGTGCCAGGCCAACGTGCCCAGGGCAGTGGAGGCGCGAACAGGGCCGGCCTTGTCGGGAAGGCAGGCCAGACCGGTTGGACTGGCCGGGGTTGAAAAATTCCCCGGCCGGTCCGGTCCCCACGGCGACGGGGACGGTGGGAATGGCAGAGGGCCTCGTGGAGAGGTCATCCGAGGCCGAGGCCACCCGTCTCTCCAGGCTCGGCCGGTGTCGCCACTCTCAGGAAGCTTCCAGCGCGGAGACGGTCACCTCCCCACGCGGGTGCACACACACCCCGGGGCCCGGCCCGGCTCCTGGCCTCGCGGGAGGCGGCGGAAGGCCCAGCCGCAGTACATGAAAGCGGGGCCGACACAGGGAAGGGGAACTTCCCTTGAGCTGTTTGCTCCGCCGCGAACCCGCACCTCCCCTCCCAGGATGCAGCGTGGCTCTGATGTTCTGATGTGGGGAGGCATCAAAGGCGGGGCGCGGCTGAGCGGGGGCATGGGGGGCACGGCTGAGCGGGGACGCACAGTTTCTAGGCAGCCAGGGCCCCGGGAGCTCCCACCCGCACCGTTTCCGCAGCCCGGACCCCGGTTCCACCCCCGAGTCATCAGCGGCCGCTGGGCCGCGGGTTCGACGGCAGCTTCCGGGGCCGCTGCTGGCCTGGCGTGGGTCCCTCCTACCCTTCCCGCAGTGCCACCCTGACCCTGCGCCTCCAAGGGGGACACAGACTCTGGCCTCCCCTCACGCCGTCTCGACCCGCTGCCAAGTTCAAAGCCAGGGGAAGGAGAGCCGGGAGAAATACAGAGGCGCTTTCAGAAGGCTGGAGGCTCGCGTGGTTTCTGGAAAGGCTGTCTCTCCACGGCTTCATCTTCTCTTTTTTTTCCCCCCCCGGAGGGCAAAAGGGTTGCAGGTTCAAGGTCAACAATTCAACAGTTCAGGGAAATGTGAGGAAGACAGGAGACGGCCGGGAAGCCGCGGAGGAGAGAGGCCGGCTGTTACTGCCAACAACCGTGGGCTTAAATGGCATCCGGGCAGCCTGGCACACACACCTGTCCTCCCCCGTGCCCCTCTGTGTGCAGCCTGGGCCCTGCCCTCGCCTCCCCTTTCCGCAGGACCACGCCACCTTCCCCACCCAGAGACTTCTAGGAGCCAGGGCATCCTGACCCTCTTCCAGCGTCTGCCTGAAGACACAAGGCCTTCTCGCTGGGGACAGTGTCGCCCTTGCTCCCAGCTCTGCTTTTCAGCTCAGAGGAGGGCTGGGGACCAGCCTGCAGGCGGCTTTGCCCGGTGGGAGCCGGCCTCTCCCGGCTGAGATGAGCAGGAAGCGCATCCAGGGACAGCGGGCCCACCCCCTGCTTCGTTCCAGACGTTCACCAACCTTTCCCAGCCCGCGGCTCTCCCGGCGGCCCGCGAGCAGGCAAATCACGGCTTTTATGCCCAGCTCACCGCGTCCAGTGAACAGCCGCCTCCAGGACAGACGGGCGGCCGATAAGCCAGCCCCAGGGCAGCGAATTCTTCGGATATAAACTCACCCAGCCGCCCCGCGGTATCAAGGCAAACGGGGGACAGCGGGAAGCGGGAGGCTGGGCCCTGCCGAGGTCAACCATCAAGGTTATCTGGCCTCGATGACTGCTATCTCCACACTCGCATAGCTGTCAGCTGGCCGGGGCCCCGGGAAAACTCTCCATGCGCTCGGGACGCCAACATAGTTTCCGAGGAGGCCCCCAGATTAGCTCAGGAGCGACTTGGCCGCGAGCGCACGGCGGCCGGCAGCCTCGGTGTCTAAATTTGGGCCTCGTCGTATAAATCTCTGTCCCCAGAGGAGGAAGGCACGGGGATTGCTCCTTAACCCGGGCGGCGATAAATTAGCTCCCGCAACAATAGATAAACGTACCACACGTTTCCTGCGCCGGGGCCATTGTGAGGTGCCCGCCAATCTCCGGCATCTTCTCCCCCCGAGGCCCCCCGTAAAAACCCGCCGGGGCGCGGAGACGCAGGATTTGTTTTCTGCCTCCTCCCGCGGAACCATCCATCAGGCGGAGACAGAGCCCCCCAGCAGCGGAGAGGGAGCTGTTTCCTTGAGCCGAGTTTCCCTTCCAACTGGGGCGCGGCCGCGGGGACACGTCTTCGGGGTGAGGTTTCTGGCAGCGGGAAGAGGACCCTCTCCCTCGTGGGCCCGGCTGGGAACGGGCTCGGGGTCTGGCTCTCTGGGAGGACAGAGGGCACGCCTGTAGATAGGGGGGTTTCTGCCCTCGGCCACCTGCACCGCGGCTTCAGCCGCACCTGCAACCCCCCGGGCCGGTGCCGTTCACAGCCACGCCCCATTCTTAGGTCGCCAGGGAGATGGGCCGCGAGGGGCGCCGGGTCCATCCATACCCAGGTCGTTTCCAGATCAGCTGGGGGTGCCACGCGTCCTGGCCTTGTGAAGGACGCCGTGTCTGGGATGTTCTCCTCGGGCCGGAGCCACCGCGTATCCCTCTCCCCGCTCCTTTCCCTGCGCCGCCCAAGGTCTGCCATCCTCCTGGTGTGGAGGACCCCCTCCCCATGACCCCCTTCCAGTCGTGGGCTCACATGGTCATGGTGACAATGGTCCTAGTCATTGAAACTCCAGGTATGAAGGGCCAGTCCTGAATGTTGATGGTGACCATTGTCACCACTACCACCATTGTCACCACCACCACTACCACCATCATGGTGATGGTGACAATGGTCATGGTAGTGGTGACAATGGTGGTGGTGGTGGTGGTGGTGGTGACAGTGGTGGTAGTGGTGACAATGGCATCACCACCATTCAGGACTGGCCCTTCGTACCTGGAGTTTGAATGCCTAGGACCCGGCCTGGGGACAGAGGTGCAGGTAGGGTCAGCGTCCTGAGAAGCAGCAGCTGGGCTAGGGGAGGGGAAGGCCAGGTGGGGCCGCGTGACTTTGACTCTCAGTCGGGCCGGGGGGCGCTCTCGCTGCCAGCTGGGTCCCCGCGCACAGGCGGTGGGCTGCACCCAGCGCGTAGCCGGGGCTGCCGGGCCCCCCCTTTGGAGGCGGGGAGCCCCTTGGTGCCTCCCCCCAGCCTCTGCGCCCCGTTCAAGGAGGGGGACGCGGGGCAGAGTGGCAGCTCATGCCCAGGCTGTCCCGCTCCACGGCCTGTGCTTTCTCAGGGGCCCATGGGGGTCGTGGTGGTGGTGACAATGGTGGTGGTGGTGACAATGGTGATGGTGACAATGGTGGTGGTGGTGACAGTGGTAATAGTGACGGTGGTGGTAGTGGTGACAGTGGTGGTGGTGGTGACAATGGTGATGGTGACAATGGTGGTGGTGGTGACAATGGTGGTGGTGACAATGGTGGTGGTAGTGACAGTGGTGATGACAATGGTGGTGGTGACAGTGGAGGTGGTGGTGACAATGGTGGTAGTGGTGACAGTGGTGGTGGTGACAATGGTGGTGGTAATAGTGATGGTGGTGGTAGTGGTGACAGTGGTGGTGGTGACAGTGGTGGTAGTAGTGACAGTGGTGGTGGTGGTGACAGTGGTGGTGGTACCTGTGACGGTGAATGGAACAGCGGTATGCTGATGGCGGTGCTGATGGCGGTGCTGATGGGAGGCAGTGGCAGGAGTGGTCTTATCCTCGCCAGGCTGTGATGGGTGTTCATACTGTCCACAGCGGTGGAGTGGCGTGTCCACGCTGACGGAGTGCTGGGTGTTGGTGATGCTGGTGGCCAGGGCGGTGACAGTGTCAAAGTGGACAAGAACGGAGGTGAGGATTGGATAAAACGCAAGGAAACGGCAGGACACAAGCCTTTAGCCCCGGAAGCCACGAGGAACCTGCCAGCACCGCCCATGTCCCAATAGCGACGCCAGGCCGGGGCCAGAGCAGAGGGGCGCCCAGAGAAGCCCTTGGGCCGGGCCTGGCCACTGGCATCTCCATGGGTTGCGCGCTCTCTCTCTCTCTCTCTCTCTCTCTCTCTCTCTGCCTCACCTTCGGCCCTGCCCAGTGAAGCAGCGGCGTGGAGATAATTACTTGCACCAGCTAATCAATAGCGATGGCTCCCGGGCCTGCAGGTTCGATATCGGTGTCTGGCATCACGGGACCTCGACGCTTCTCTCAAGATGCCAATTTCTGCTCACCGTCAGATAGGACGCATCCGTCAGCCCCATCGGCTCGGGAGACGGTACCGTGTCATTAGGAACACAGGTCCTGTTTTCCACTAATCGGACATGAAATATGAGGTTGCAGATATTGTGCGCTTCCCAGCCGTGGGACTTTGCATTGCCAGCTGAACAGCGCCAATCGATGTCGTATTAGCCCAGTGGTCGGCAAACTCATTCGTCAATGGACCCAAATATCCACAGCACAACGATTGAAATTCCTTTGGAGAGCCACATTTTTTAAACTTAAACTTCTTCTAACACCACTTCTTCACAACATAGACTCGCCCGGGCCGTGGTGTTTTGTGGAAGAGCCACACTCAAGGGGCCAAAGAGCTGCCTGTGGCTCATGAGCCGCAGTTTGCCGACCATGGTATGAAAGCGATTGTGGAAGTTGAGAGACAACCAACGTGTAGGCAGAGAGAAACTTCTATTGGTTTCTCTAAGAGAGAGAGAGAGAGCTCAAAGCAGTCAGGCCTCGGTGGCTCAGCGCTCGAGCATCAACCTATGACCCAGGAGGTCACGGATTCCATTCCCCATCAGGGCACAGCCCCCGGGTGGCAGGCTCCATCCCCCGTGTGGGGCGTGCAGGGGGCAGCCGCTCCATGCTTCTGTGTCATCATTGATGTTCCTCTCTCTCTTTCCCCCTCTTCCTTCCTCTCTGAAATCAATAGATGTTTTTTTGTTTTGTTTTTAAATATATTTTTATTGACTTTTCACAGAGAGGAAGGGAGAGGGATAGAAAGTTGGAAACATCGATGAGAGAGAAACATCGATCAGCTGCCTCCTGCACGCCCCCTACTGGGGATGTGCCGCAACCAATGTACGTGCCCTTGACCGGAATCAAACCTGGGACCTTTCAGTCCGCAGACCGACGATCTCTCCACTGAGCCAAACCGGTTTCAGCAATAGAGATGTTTTTTTAAAAGCAGCCTCCATGCCGAAAACATGGTTTGGCTCAGTGGCTAGAGCATCGGCCTGTGGACTGAAAAGTCCCAGGTTCGATTCCAGTCAAGGGCATGTATCCTGATTGCAGGCACATCCCCAGTAGGGGGCGTGCAGAAGGCAGCTAATGGATGTTTCTCTCTCATTGATGTTTCTCTCTCCCTTCCTTTCTGTAGAAAATCAATAAAAAATATTTTTTAAAAATAAAATAAAAAGCAGCCTCCATTCATGTGTAGCAGCCTGTTGACAGAACTTCACCTGGAGCATTTGTCACCCCGAAAGTCGGTCAGTTCTTTGCCTGGAGTTTGGGTCACGAGTTCCAAAGGAGCACAGGGCTCCAGGGTCCCCTGGGGACCATCAGGTATGAACATCGGGCTCAGCCTCCTCCGTGAAGAGGGGACGCGATAGACACAGCCGCCTCATTACCAACGCAGGGGCCAGAGCGTGCGGCCCGGACCCCCGCTGTGGAGGCTCATCTGTCCGTGGACTGAACCCGGCTGAGCAGCCCGGTCTGAGCGGAGCTGTCTCCGCGTCAAACCCCAGGACGGAGACCCCCCGGGACGCGGGACTGCGCGCAGAACAGCAGCAGCTGCGAGGAGGCGCAGGGCACACGGAGCGGTGCCAGGGGTAACGAGCGGGCCCGCGTGGTCTCCATCTGGAGGGTCACGTGCATTTCCACGGCCTCGCTCCGGTGTCCCTCGCACACAGGGTGTGGCCGCCCTCCGGAATCTCCTCCTTAGAAAGACTCGTTCCTTTCGGAGCCAGGCGATCAGGAGGCCCATGCCCCAGGGTGTGTGGCTCTCCCGTGGGTGGCAGGCAGAGTCTCCTCGAGGAGCGGGTGGCTGTCAGTATCCTGCTACTGATTCACCCTAAGAGGCTGCTCCATAATTGACTAAGGATTTTATTAGCGACATCATACCCTGTTTCCCCAAAAGTAAGACATCCCCCGAAAATAAGACCTACTTCCAGTTTTGCCTCTCGCTGTCATATCAGGCATCCCCTGGAAAATAAGACCTCCCGATAATAAGGCCTCCCTCAAACATGAGGCCTCCCCGGAATAGAAAGCCCCCGAAGCTACAGTCAGGCGTCTGACTCCTGATGTAAAGAGACCTCGCCCTGCCCGAACAGCTCCGGCTGCGCTGCGGCCCATCAGGGAGCTGGTTGGTGATGACAACGACCACCGTCCTTTTTTTCTTGTTCAACAATAAATGTGCACCGTATTCTTCTTCATGGGAACATAAGACATCCCCTGAAAATAAGACCTAGCGCATCTTTGGGAGCAAAAACTAATAAAAGACACTGTCTGATTTTCGGGGAAAGGGGGTAAATAGCGAGTGTCCTAAGCAGCGGGGGTGTATAAATCAGGGCGTCCCATGTCCTGAGAGGGCGGAGCATCTTCTGAGCGAGCCTGCCTGTGTTTGGGGCTCTCCCAGGGCGACGTGCAGCCCGGACGGACTCGGCTTGTGTTCTGACATTCGGGGTGAGTGAGCAGACCTGTGAGTTTCTGCAGCTCAAGGGCCAGGTGGGTTTACGCATGTCTGTGTGCACGCGGGAGAGTCAGTCATCTAGATCCACGCGCTCTCTCTGAGAGGTGTGGGTAGATGTGCGGGTTTCATCTCAAGGGCTGCGACTGCGTGTGCCATTAGGTGGTGTGGTTCCTGGTCTTGCTACCAACCTCTGACCGAAACTGGGATTAATTCTAGGCAGAGATTGAACAGCATCCAGTGTCTCCAAATGGGCCCCTCCATGTGAGAGCTCTCCCCCTCTCTCTCCCCCTCTCTCTCTCTCTCTCTCTCTCTCTCTCTCTCTCTCTCTCTCTCTCCCCCCCCGCCTCCCTCTCCTCTCCTCCCAGCCCTGTCTCTATTTTCCTCTCAATGAAAATCATGTCAGCCTTACCCACCCATTGGTTTCCTCTCAACTTTCAGGATTATTCTCTGAGGCTGCTTAAAAGAGCACTGAGAGGGCTCTATAGGTCACTCTATGTTGGAACGCCTGTAGTTCTAGAGTTTTCTCTCCCTTTTTCCCCATTAATACTCCAATGTTTTAATTTCCCAAACAAAGGGTGAGGCCACCCTCCACCCCTTCTCCTCAGTGAGCATGGTTCCCGGGTTCCTTTTTCAAAGTCTTTTTTCTATCGCCTATTGCAGTGGTCGGCAAACTCATTAGGCAATTTGACTCTAGAACAGCGGTTCTCAACCTGGGGGTCGCGACCCCTTTGGGGGTCGAACGATCCTTTCACAGGGGTCGCCTAAGACCATCGGGAAATGCAGATACTTACATCACAATGCATCACAGTAGCAACATGTCATGGTTGGGGGTCACCACCCCATGAGGAACTGTGTGCAAGGGTCGCGGCCTGAGGAAGGTTGAGAACCGCTGCTCTAGAAGCAGCTGTGACATCCTGCTGGGTGTGACTTCAGGTGAGAGCCCTTCATTCTTCCTCCGACAGGGCAGAGAGGTGAGCCATGGGCATGGGCTGCTACCCTCACTTAACAAAGGGTGGCGGGGCACAGACCAGGTGTTTGAATTTATATATATATATATTTTTTAATTTTAACTTACTGGGGTGACATTGGTTAATAAAACCACGTAGGTCTCAGACGTACCGTTCTAGAATGCATCCTCTCGATATTGTATCGCGAGTCCACCACCCCAGGTCACATATCCTCCCATCACCACGTATCCCCCCGTTTCCCTCTTCTCCCTCCCCCACGATCCAATGTCTTTGCTTCATCCCTCCACCTTTCCCACCCAGCCCCCCACCTCCCTCCCTCTGACGGCTGTCCGTCTGCTCCTGTTTTGTCCGTTAGTTTATTCTGTCCGGCAGGTTCCACCGGCCAGTGAGACCGGCGCTGTCTGTCTCTCTCCGCCGGCTTATCAGCGCATCCTCCAGGCGCATCCTCCAGGCGCATCCTCCAGGCGCATCCTCCAGGCGCATCCTCCAGGCGCATCCTCCAGGCGCATCCTCCAGGCGCATCCTCCAGGCGCATCCTCCAGGCCCATCCTCGCTGTCGCAAAAGGTGAGCGTTGCTTGGCGGTTTACGGCGGAGCCGCCGGCCTCCGGGGCGGAAACGTGCGCCCGCTGTGCTGCCCGCTCCCGGGCGGAGGGCGCCTGGGCCGCGGCCGGGCCGGGGTCCGCGCTGGCACTGGCCACGGGGTCCAAGCAGGACGTCTCGCTGCCCCCTCGGCATCCCCGGATTTTGAGGTAGGCGCTGGGGGTATCTTTTCCAAAAAAAAAAGAGGTTTGCTCGCCGTAAATCTACAAACAAGCCTCCTCGCTGGTGTGGTTGAGCGGCTCAGCCTGGGGGGGCTTTTCCGGCCATCGGAACGTTTCTGCCAAAGCGGGGAGGCGTCTCTAAACCGGGGGTGACTTGGGCACAGTCTGCCGAGCTCAGCCATGACTCGGGGGCTCGGAGGGAGGCGGGCAGAGTGGAGGCAGGCCCCCGGGGCGAGCGGCGGGACCCAGAGCGGGGAGGAGGGGGGGTGCAGGCGGAGGGAGGCTCGGGGGGCCGGGCCCAGAGCCAGCACGCGGGCCTGGGGCCCGGGAGGCCCTCGGAGAGGCGCTTGTTGCGGGGCGTCCGTTCTCTCGTCGCTGTGCTCGTGGTTTTCGGAGGAGCTGGTGTTGCCCACGAAGGCGCGCCTTCCCCCGGGAGGCGGGGCTGGCTGGGCCCCTGCTGCGGGCCTCCGGGTCGGGGTGCTGGCCGAGGGCGTGACTGAGTTAATCCCGGGGAAACTGAGGCTCTGGCTGCCCGCCGCCGCGGCAGACCAAGCGGCCATTAACGGAAGGCCGCCATTCCCGCTGCCCCTGTCTCTTCCATCCCGCTCCCCACACGCGCCCCACACCCCACGAGGACGCCTCGGGGCTCCCCCTTTTCTTCACAAACCCCACGGGGCCGAGACCACAGAGGACTGAGGCGTCCGCACCAGTGTTTTCCTTCCTCCTCTCTCAACGCCGGCCTTCAAACGCCGCCCGCCTCCGCGGGTCTACGGGCAGCGCCGTGATGGACCCACTTTATTCTTGATGGCGGCAATAAACACCTGCCCGGGGGAGGGGAGGCGGGGGGGGAGGGTATGGGGGGGAAAGGGGGGGAAAGAAAACAGCGGCTTCCCGGGCTGGAGACGGCAGTTATGTGTAAGCGATCCGCGGGCCAAGCCGGGTAACCCAATAGTAAAATGGGCAGGTCCGAGGGCGGCGGCCATTAAGAAAATAACGCTAATACGAGACACATGTGGGAGCCGCCGGCCGGCGCATCCCGGGCTCCCGGCGGCCCGAGCCGGGCCCCTGCTCCAAACCCTGGCTGTGATCGGGGGTGGGAGCCGGTCATGTGATTTTCTGCTGCGGGGGGTGGGGTTTGGGGGGGATCCATGTGTTGCCAATGACACCGCAGGGCGTTTTGTTTTGATCTGTTAGATCAGGGACTCATCGGCCCTTTAGGTTCTGAGACCTTCCCGTCCCGCCTGCCCTTCCCGAGAGGAGGAGCCCAGAGAGGTTGAGTGACTGGCCCCAAATCACACAGCGAATTTGTCAGCCGCACCTGGATGCTAAGAGCTGTCTGCAGTGAACGTGGCCGGAGAAAGAAGGTGGGTCACGGCCATGGGTGGCCGCTGCTGGAGCGCCCGCCGTGCGTGGTTTGGGGGCCGTGCTGAGGCCGAGAGGTTGTTACCCAGCGAAGCAGCGAGAAATAACACACGTGAACACACACACACACATACACACAGAGATACACACATACACACACATAAAGACACACACACAGAGACACAGACACACACACTCAGACAGACACTCACACAGACACATTCAGACACACACACACACTCACACAGACACACACATATAGACACACACACTCACACAGACACAAATACACACACAGACACACACACATACAGACACACACACACACACACACACACACACACTAGGACGTGGGGCTCTCCGGCCAGTGATGGCTGCCTCCACCTTGAAGCTTTCCTCCCTGGATTTGGTTCCTGTGCAGGTCTCGGCATGAGGGCCGCCGTCAGAGGCACCTCCCAACCACCACCCCTCCCCTTGCCCGGTCCCTGTCCGTCCTCTGGATGGATTGTTTCCTTCAGGGAAAGGATCTCGCTTGTTCGTTCGTTAGTTCGTTCGTTCGGTCGGTAGGTCGTTTGGTCGTTAGTTGCCTGCCTCCTGGAACAGGAGGTGCGTGCGGGCAGGGCTGGATGCTGTGATCTCAGGACGTGCTCCAGAGCGAGTCCTCGGGGCACGTGTTTGCGTGAAAAACATCCCCCGGAGTCCATGCAGCTCGGCCTTCCTTACCCCTCACGCCGCCTCCCCTGTTATCCGCCTCCCGGCACTGTTCACGGCCCCCAATCAGCCTGCTCTCGGGCTGGCAGGCCTGAGGCGGATGTATTTCTCTCGGCGGCAGCCCTCCTCCGGCCCCGGTGCTTCTAACATTTAATGGAGGCGGGCACGCCGATCCAGAGAGGCCTGGGAGCCGGTCCAGGCAGAGAAGTCAGCTCCCCACGTTCGGGCTGCTGGGAGGGAAGGAAGGCGGGCCTGCGTCTCGGGGAGCCGTCGGGGCAGCTGATGAAGCTGTTTGGGCCCCGGCCTGGCTCTGGACGTGAAGCGGGGTGACTGAGATGCCTTGGGCCACGCTCTTGTTTGTGTCTCCCGCTCGGCTACCCGCAGCTGGCTCTGTTTAAGTGACGGTCAGATACGGTTTCAGCGCAATCTCCAGCGAACGTGACGGGAGACTGCTTCATCCGTGGTCCCGGGGCTGGTGCTCGAGGTCACTCGGGGGAGAAGGGGCCTGAGACAGCGAGGGAGTCGCCGCCCGGTGGCCAGCCTCACCCTGGGTCAGCCGGGAGACCGCGGTGGCCCAGGCCGCGGGCGCAGGGAGGGATGTGATAGGTCCGAGCCCCAATCATGGCTGGCTCACTGACAGGCGGGTGACCTGGGGCTGTGGACCTCAGTGACCACCCCGGTGAGCAGGCACTGCTGTTCAGCCCGTTCACTAAATAGATGGGCATTAGGAGGCTGAGGATGGTCGAGGATTTTCCCAGAATCCCCCTGGCTGGGAAGCCGTAGAGATGAGGTCCAGATGCAGGTCTCCCTAGGCGAAAGCCCAGGCCAGCACCTGGGGGAAGGGTCCCCCTCCTCGGTGGGAACAAATGGCAGGAAGTGAGCAGGTCCGCTGGAAAAGGGGGGCCTTTGGAAGCCTCCCGTGTCCCCCGTCTCCCTGGCCAGGCTCTTCCTCGCCTGGGGTTGAGGCGCGCTGGGGTGACACATGCAAAATGCTCAGCCTGGCACCCGGCACGGGGTGAGGGCGCCCTAAACGCAGGCCATGCCCCTTCCCCTCGGCCTTACTGTGGTCTTACGTGCCCGGTCCACGACAGTCCCCGTCTGGACCCTCCAAGGCCACGTTGGGCCGGATCCTGCCGGCGTCGGCGGGGAGAGACGCCTGGGAAAGCGCAGCCCGGCTTTGTTCTCGGAGCCACGGGTCCCCTCAGCCCCCGCGCCCCGGGCTTCGGAGAGCCCCCGCCTGCAGAGCAGAGCGCGCTTAACCTTTTGCCCAGCAGCGCCCTGATTCCTGCAGCCCCGCCGGCGCACGGGGGCCTGGCTTCCTTCAGCCTCAGGCTGTAAACGCCTGACTTTGATTGGAGATACATGACAATAAATTAGGGGGCATTTATCAAAGCTGCTTTTTGCATAAATTACGGCGGTATACAAATACACTTAGCAGGGCCCCGCGGCTTTGATGTTGGGGGCAGAGATTTATGGGCGACGGGGTTTTTATTTATCTGCCCCGCTCACCTCGACAAGCGCCGGACAGAGTCCTCAATTAGTTCCATACTTCGCGCCGTGACACGCGTCCCCCGCAACTCGAGCTGAGGGAACAAAGACGCGTCGGCCCCGTCCGAGCGGCCTTTTTTTTTTTAAGGAGACGAGACGCTTTCTCTGACCCGGAGTGTATCTGAATTCTTTCTCCTGAGAGCAGAGGGAGGGGCGTTGAAGTCTGCTGTTCTGGAACCTTCCTCCACCATTAAAAAAAAAATGGAATAGAGGAAAGGGTTTTCTCTTCTTTTCTATGTTGTGATTATAAGATTAGAAGTCCGGTGCACAGATTCATGCACCAGGGGCCCTTAGCCTGGCCTGCAGATTGCAAAAGGGCGGAGGCCAGCCCGAGGGACCTCACCAGTGCACAATCGGGCCGAGGAGGGACCATGGGAGGACTCCAGGATGTGCCAGCCTATCTTGCCCAGTCCCAATCGGCAGGACCCCAGCAGCAAGCTAACCCACCAGTCATAGCGTCTGCCCCCTGGTGGTCAGTGTGTGTCAGAGCAACTGGTCAAACGGTCCAATGGACAGTCGGACACTTAGCATATTGGGCTTTTATTACATAGGATTGTTATTATTTTATTATAAGAGAGTTAATATGTATCCTCTAAATGTAAGTAGATAAAGGGCACACACCCCCCCTCTGTCTGGACCTCTGACTTTCTGAGTGTGGCTGCCCTAAGTGTGTTCCACAGGAGAGGGGCCAAGGCTTTAGACTTCACAGGCCGTCGACGATTTTCCCGCATTTGCCAAGATGCCCGCTAAAGTTACCGCTTCCCCGTGATCCATGTAGAACATTTCACGAAGGCAGACACGGCCCACTCCGGGGACGGGCGGCAGCAGACGTTCCTCTTTAGGGTTTCCCGTCACAAGAACCCTTTCCTGTCACAAAGAGTTTGTGAAGTTCATGAGCAAGAGAGACGGAGAAAGAGGATCCTTTCTTCCCCATCAACTGGCAGGCGCCACTCTCATGGCCTCTCCGCCCCGGGCTCTCCGTGAGCAGAGTCCATGTGCTCGCCAGCCAGGGGCTCAGGCCCAGAAAGGCCCCTCCTACCTGGCCAGGAGTCTCCCCCACCTTGGCTGTCGCTCTTAAGCCAAGGGCTCCACACCACCATCTCCAGCCATGACCCCCCACATCGAGGGTGTGCAGCCGAAGGTCACGGCTAAAACTTCCAGGCCCTGAACAGGACGCCCTTCGAACTCAGGACACAGCATGGCTGGTGAAAGGGTGGAGGCCAGCGGGCCCAGGACAACTTCGTGGAACGGGGGAGAAACGCTAGGCTGTGTGGATTCTACCCTTTCCCGCCTTGACCCCTGACCCCCCTACCCTGTATCCGGAAAGTCTGGGTTTGTATCCACTGTCACAGGGCTCTTGTAAAGGTGAGAGCGGATGGGCAAAGGGTGTCTAGCTCAGTGCCTGACATGTAGGAGGCGCTCAAGTTCAGCTAACCCCATGCTTCCCAGTGGGCATGGTGTCTATGATGACACATTTTTAATAAACGTTCATGTTAGGCTGGCAGTGGTTCCGGAGACAGTGCGGAGTTTCTGTGTGCTCTATACCCAGTTTCCCCTGCTATTGCCATCTTCCATTAGTGCGGAATATTCGTCATAGGTAATGAACGAAGACTGACACGTTATCTATATTAATAAGAGGGTAATATGCTAATTAGACTGGGGAGACCTTCCAGACATCCTTCCGGACAAAGCCATGGTGGCCGGGCGGAGGCAGAGGTGGTTAGGGGGGATCAAGTCAGGAGGGGAGGACAGTTGGGAGGCTGGTGGAAGGGGCAGTTGGGGGTGAGCAGGCCAGCAGGCAGAGTGGTTAGGGGCGATCAGGCAAGTAGGCAGGCAAGTGAGTGATTAGGAGCCAGCAATTCTGGATTGAGAGAGGGATGTCCGTTGAACATCCCCCAAGGGGTCCCAGATTGGAGAGAGTGCAGGCCGGGCTGAGGGACATCCCCCCCCATGCACGAATGCATGCACCGGGCCACTAGTTATTAAATAAAGCCCGGGCTTCATTGAGATCTTCTCACTTTTTCCCTGACCTCCTTCTTCTGTACCCTGATCCCACCTAATATGAGACTAGGTTTACTCGACATGCCCCTTAGGGTCCTCTTGGCTGTGACCATGTGTCCGAATCTCTGTTTTTGATGACTTTGACGGTTGTGAGCGGTACCAGTCGGGGCATTCTGCAGAATGTGCCTCAGCTGGGATTTGTCTGGGTGTCGTCCCCATGATTAGATGTGTCCCCATGATTAATGATGTGCCGTGGGCAGAGGTGAAATGCCATCCTCAGCTCATTGTATCAAGGGCACATGCTATCTATGTGACTCACCACTGTGGGTGTCGACCTTGGTCACCTGGCTGGAGGGATGTACGTCAGGTTTCTCTGCCATAAAGTGATGCCGTCTCGTCTCCTCCTCCATGCTGTCCTCTTTGGAAGGCGGTGACTCTGTAGCCGCAGGTAAGGAATGGGGAGACAACTCCGTCCATTCCTTTGAATTTTCCGAACAGAAGATGGGTCTGCTCTCCGACCCCCTACATATGCACACATGGTCCCTCTTTATTCATGAACAATCATTTGTCTACATCGTATGGCTTCCAAGGCATTTATCTTAGCCGCTAGGTTATGATCCACTCTCACTTTATTCTGTTGCTCACATTTTTGTAGCTCCGGCCACCAAGAGTCCTTCCATCTGTACCCCGGTTGACATAGCCGCTACCTCGGGTCTGCTTTTGCAGCTGCGCTTCTGTCTTCCAGCACTTTCTCTCTCTCCGGCTCTACCAGATGCTCCCGAATGATCTGGTGGGTTTCCTGCCCGTGTCCTGGAACCAGCCTTTCTCCAAGCCCCAGGCCCTGTGAGGGGAGAAGGGCGTGAGAAACCAAGATCGGGGTGCGAGGTGTGGGCACGGCATCTGGGATGTCGCTGCTTCTAAGTCCTCTGGGCTGACAGAGAAAGGAGAGAGAGGGGTGCTGGCTGGCCATGAGTAGACAGACATGCAGGTATTAAAACTTCAGCATGCGACTCTGTTTCCATATGAAGCTGGGCATGCGTTCCTTCTGGGGTCTCCAACTCTGAGCCATGCATGACCCATGGCTCATGCCAAGCCCCTCCCCCTGCTTCTCTGTAGCCCACGCCCACGGTGAACGGCCCGGCTCCCGCCACCTGCCATGTGTCTCCTTAATGGTTCCGTGCCGGTGAGCACGCAGAGTGGCAGGGAATTGTCGTACCCACCTGGGTGGGGAACGGCTTTGCCAGCCGGAGCGGAACGCTAATGCGAACGTTCTTCGCCCCTCGTCTTACCGTCCCACTCGTTTCCAAAGCCACCGAGCTCGGCCCTAACTCCGCCGTCCTCTTCGGTGCGCGGGTTTCCCATTCGGAATGCAGTCAGATGGCCCTGTCCCACCCTGCGTTCCAGCTCGGGACCCCTCCACCTCCACCTTCCTGTTTTCTACGGGTACCCGTTAAGGTTTACACTCCGTGCTGTGAGGTCCTATGGGTTTTGACAAAGGCATACTGTCTGGTATTCTCAATAGCATTCAAAACAGTTCACTGACCCCCTCCTCGCCCATCCCCCCAAATCAACTGTGCTTCATCTAACCAGCCTTCTCCCATTCCACCTCAAACCCCTGGCAACCACTGATTTTTTTTCTCTTTAATATATTTTTTATTGATTTTTTACAAAGAGGAAGGGAAAGGGATAGAGAGTTAGAAACATCCATGAGAGAGAAACATCGATCAGCTGCCTCCTGCACACCCGCTACTGGGGATGTGCCCGCCACCAAGGTACATGCTCTTGACTGGACTTGAACCTGGGACCATTCAGTCTGCAGGCTGATGCCCTATCCACTGAGCCAAACTGGTTTCGGCTCTCTTTTTTAAATTTATATGTTTTTCTTGATTTCAGAGAGAGGAACAGAGAGTGAGAGAGAAACATCAGTGATGAGAGCGAATCATTGATCGGCTGCCTCCTGCACGCCCTTTACTGGGAATCCAGTCTGCACCCCGGGCATGCGCTCTTGACCAGGAATCGAACCGTGACCTCCTGGTTCAGGTGTCAACGCTCCGCCACTGAGCCACAGCGGCCGGCCTCACTGAGCTTTGCCCTGTCTCTGTGGTTGCTCCTTTCCCGGGGTGTCACAGGACAGGAGTAATGATCCAGGGCGCAGCCTTGCAGACTGGCCTCGTGCACCGAACAAATGCGTTCACGATGCATCCGAACCTCTTCACGGCTGATGCCCGTTCTGGTTGCGGAGTTACATTCCATGTGGGCATGTGCCCCCATGTGCTCATTACCCCCCTCCTAATAGGCACCGTGGCCGCCTCCAGGCTTGGTGTCAGGAATCGGACTGCTGGGGACACTGATGGGCAGGTGTCTGTGCCCAGCAGGTGGGCCAGCACTAAGGGTCCCTCCGCTGGGGGATGGGTTTGGAGTGCGTGTCGCTTTGTAAGAAACGCCCACGTGTCTGTCACAGTGGCCGTGGCCGTCTGCACTCCCAGCGGAAGTGCCGGAGAGTCCCGTGGCTGGCAGCCCGCGGTGGGCGCGGCCCGGTTTGGAGACGTGAGTTAGCGCAGTCGCTGTGCAGGGACGGCTCGTCGTGACTTGACTTCGCAAACCCTTCGTCACACACGACGCCGAGCCTCTCGTCCTGCGTGCCTGTGCGTTTTGGTGACGTTCCGGTCACATCCTTGGCTCACGTGAAAAGGGCGATGTGTGTGCTCCTGATCACTGAACGCGCAGAGTTCTGTGTGTCACCTGACGCGTTGGAGTCTTGTCTCTGTCACACCCTCTGGGCCAGCTCCTTCCTGCATCCGGAGTGTCCTGAGCTCAGGTCCCACCACCCCAGCCTCGCACAGCCAGGCTCTGAGGGGGGTGTGGGGGCGGGCAGCCCCGCTAGGCTGAGTCCAGCCCCTCTGGATGTCCCAGGTCCCCCCGTGACCCCTGCCTGGGCCTCACCAGGTCCTGGGCTGGGGGCAGCGCCCCTCCCCGCCTCTCAGATATGACTTCACCCCCTTTCAGAGGACGGCCTCCAGAGATGGGGACACTCTCTCCGCGGGGGTCCGTGAAGAGCATCCGGGCCTTTTATACAGGACTGTGCGGAGACCCATCTCACCGGTCTTCCTGGCTGTTCTACCAGGAACGGGTGGACAGAGGTGGATCTATCTGGGATTAAATGCAGTTAAACATTTATATTTTTTATTGATGTCAGAGAGGGAGGGAAGAGAGAGAGAGAGAAACATCCAAGATGAGAGAGAATCACTGATTGGCTGCCTCCTGCACGCCCCACACCGGCGATGGAGCGCACAACCCGGGCCTGTGCCCTGACCGGGAATCAAACTGTGACCTCCTGGTTCACGGGTCGACGCTCAACCTCTGAGCCACGCCAGACGGGCAGACTTTTTAATTTCTGCCAAAGGCAACAGCATCCGCCTGGCGTGGGAGCGAAGGAGACACACGGACTCCTGGCCCCACTCCAGACCCCTGAGGCAGAGCCCGCGTCTCACCGAATCCTCCCGTGACAAGCATGTCGTCGAAGTCCAGGGACGCAGCCTCCATTCGGTGATTTACCGGGTCATCTCCGAGCGTGTGCCGTGGGGAAGGACGGTGCTGAGCGAGCGCCCAGGACTCTCCCACAGCAGCGAGCGCTGCTCCAGAATGGATGCCACACCTTCCGTCACTCCACCGGGACCGGGGGGCAGGCGGGAGGATGGGGGAGAGGGAGGAGCTAGTTATACCATTCCTCTAACTACTGAGACTCGCTCCATGAAGAGGGGCTTGCCAATCCGAGAAGGAGGGGAGGCTCATGCTGGGTTGAAGACTCCCTGGATGGCGAATCCGTGCGCACCATGGGTTGCCAAGGAGAGGACATCACTGGCAGAGATTCCCAAACCTGTGGGACCCGGGACCCCCTGCTCTGCTCTGCAAAGCAGGGTCCTGGGAGTTAGGACCAAGCCAGGACCCCACAGGAGGGCGGAGAGGAAGCTGACACCCACCCAGCTCTCCCGCCCGTCCAGCCTGAGCCCCTTCCCCTCCGCCGTGCTACCCCGACCCGGGGGTCCCGGGGCGACACTGAGCAGCGAGGCCGGGGGGCACCCGGCTGGCTGGCCACCAGCCAGGCCGGACACCCACGCCCGCGGCGATTCCCACGGGGGGGCAGCCAGTTCTGGAAAATACGCGGCCCGGGAGCAGCAGGAGGATCCTCCTCTAAAATTAGGCGCGCAGTCTAAACAAGCCGGCCTTCCTTCGGCGCGAAAACAAACAATGGCCGGCAGGAAGCCTGCAGCCGCCCGGCCCGCTGGCCCACGGGCCCCCGCGCCTCCCCGCTGAGCCGCGAGGGCAAACAGCACGCAAAAATGTAAATACGACATTGTCTCCCCACGTACCACCTCCCCCCGCCCGGACCTGCTGGCCGGCTGCCGGGGCCCGGGCCTGCCCCCCTGCCCAGCCTGGACGCTCTGGCCGCGGATGCCCACCGACGTGTTATTTTATTTTATTTTACTTTATTTTATTTTATTTATTTATTTTATTTTATTTTATTTTACTTTATTTTATTTTACTTTATTCTGTTCTTGGAGCCATTATGGCCACTGCTGATGCCATAAGGCCCCCGGTCGACGACATTCACTTAATCACTCAGCCCCGCGTGGGTGACCGTGCACCCGGGTGCCTTGTGCCCGGTCCCGTGCCATCGTGCGCGCCGGGATTTATGGGCGACAGACCGAGGGGCGCGCGGAGAGCCGCACAATCCCTTCATTCAGGCTCTAACAAGGGAGGCCCCGGGAAGAAATTACCCCGGGCCGGTGGCTTTGCGGGTGACGGCACCAGAACTTTCTGGAGTCAGAGTGAGCGCCGCGCCTCCGCGGCAGCCCATTAAGAGCGAGGCTGGCCTGGCCGGTATTGGAACCATGTGTGAGCGAATTCCTCCTCGGCCCGGGCATTCCTCACGCCGCCGCCGCGCAGAGGCTTGGGTGCGAGGCTAATTTAAGCAGCATGTGCAAATCAGCGCGCCCGCCTTTGATCACCGGCCGATCGTTTGTTACAAATTGAACTGACCCAGCCGCTCCCTCCGTGGATCAGAACCCGGGATTTGTTGAATTAAATGCCTCATTTAGTGTCGTTTGCACATGAAAAGGAACGGGCCGGGGCCTGGGAATCTGATAGCGAGTTTTTCACCTAACCCCCCGAACAGGTTTGCGTTTTTTGTGTTTTTTTTATGACTTTTAAACCTAATCCATACTCCGTCCCCACTGTTCCCCATCACCCCGGGGGCCGCTCAGAGTGAAGTTTTAAATCAACTCCCATGTTATTGGGGGCAGTGGCGGGTGGGGAGGGGGGTGGGGGGGGTGGTGTGTGGACCGGGGGGGCAGGGCAGCGGAGTCGCTGAGCCATCCCTGAATTATCAAACCATGTAATAAAGAACAGATTGGAGCCCGGCGCCCCGAGAGAGAGAGAAAGAGAGAGAGAGAGAGAGAGAGAGAGAGAGAGAGAGAGAGAGGAGAAGACGAGGCAGAAAGGCCCCTGCGAGGCCTCGGTGCTTATTTATGGTATGAATAACCCAGCTTCCTCTCCCCACGACCGTGGGCACGGACAGACGGATGGCTAAGTGATTTTGTAGACGGAGGACGCTGATACGGTGGCCAGTGGGGTCCAGCTGAGGCGCTGGTGGGGGGATAGGGGGGAAGGGGGGCCGCGGGGGAGGGCACCCCGCCGCCTACGTCCACATATGGCTGCACTTTCTTCCCATTTTTGAAGTTATAATATCTTTAACTGTAGATAATGATATTATAAGCTGTCATTTAGTGCATTTTAAGTGCATTACATACATGAAACAGAGATGGAGGCGGGGGCTGCAGCCAAGGTCTTAACCAAAACATCGTGGCTCTAACCCACTGCTCATGGGGGGACAGGCCATGGGTTGGCCCAGAGCCCCCGCGTGGGACCGGACCGCCACCCGCACCGGCTGCAGACAGACACCCAGGGGTCCTCACTCCCTCGGTCCAGCGGTGACTCGATAGCGATTAACCGGTCGTCATTAGCACCCGGGTCACCTGGGGCATGGCGGGAGGTTTTTGCTGTGACATCACCGGTTCCTCGGTAGCGCCGATTCCAATCATGGGCCACCCGTGGGTGGGAGGTGAGGGGACAGTGTCCCTGAGCCCGCTGCTCAGCCATTGAACAGCTGACATCTCCCCACTGAAGGGTAAGGGGGGGGGGTACCGACCTCAAAACCCCATAATCGGGAAGAGGATTCTTTCCCGAGCCCGGGGTGCAGGTGATGCACCATCACCCTCCCCTGCAGGCGTAGAGACTCCCCGGCAGGAGGAGCGCCTCATGTGCGAGGAGAGCAAGCTCCCGCGAATGGCGGCTTTCACGTCGCTGTGCTTGTGCGCCAGGGAGATCAACAGATGACTCCCGAGTCTCACAGGCACGAAGGTGAGGTGGCTGCCACCCCACCCCCACCCCCGCTTTGGAGAGAGAAAATGGTTACGAAACAGATAACGGTAATAAGTGTTTTACTGGTGGGAAGAAAAAAAAGATCAAATCTTTAATGAAATCAGGATGGGCTTCGAGGTGAACTCCGCCTGAACTCGCCAGGACGCATGGAGCTTCAATTAGAACAATGCAGAAGGGCCGCGGACGCCGAGGCGCTTGGACGGGTAATTAAAATGGAGCGAGGTCTTAGCGCGGGGGCTTCCAGCAGGATCCTGGCAATGGGTGGCGGCCCAGGGGAGGTGGGCCGTGGGGTGCAGGGGGGCGGTTCCAGGCCACAGAGTGAGGAGACCCGTGGACTCGGGGTCCCAGGCGTCGGCTCACGGTAGGTGATTTTTGAGGCACAGTTTTCACCTCCATCCATGTGGCTCCTTGGGCTGCACGCTGGCCTTTTCAACCCGCACACAGAGCTGCAGTGAGAAGACGGTTAAAACGCGGGCTGTTAAAAGCCTGGATAGCGTAGAGCAGCGGTTCCCCACATTTGCACGCGCCCCATGGGGAGGAGGGGGGCATTGGAGAATGAGTTATTAACAGTGAGTGAGTTTGTGCATGTCTTAGGGTGCCAGGGGGCTCCTGTGCTGCCTATAAATATGTGGTGACACAGTCCTGCCTTTCAGGTCTCTAGTATAGATTTGGGGACTTTGTTTGCTATTTGTTTGTCAGATCACTTCACATTATTACTATTTTAAGGATTTCTTAGTGATCTCTTTCCCGGCACATCAACTGTCCTTCCCTCCTTTCATTCCTCTCTTTGGTGGACGCCCTGCTCTTTGGAGGCTGGTTTAGACCAAGTTCACGGCCTTTTAGGCTTCCTCCACGTGAACAGGGGGTCACTTGGTGAAGAAGAAGAATTATGAGGCACCGGGGCGGGCGGGGGTGGGGAGGCCGGGGTGGAGAGTGGGGGCATCAGGATTTTAGAGGTGCTTACGTAGGCGGGGCGTGGCCAAAAAATAAAGAGGTGGGAACCACTGTCCAGAGCCACAGTCGCGGGTTCCACGTTCACTCGTCCCTGTACTGGCCTGTGTGACCTTGAGCAAGGCGGCGACCCTCTGCCAGCTCCCTCTTCCCGATGGCGGGGCACTTCCTTCCAGGCGCGGGGAGCTTTGAGAAGGCGCTCCAATTAGCAGAGCACTCAAGGCAGCCCTGGCTCCCGGCTGGCACCCGGGCACGGGAGGCGAAGCTTAATGAGGCTGGCGCTGAGGAAGGGACCTCCGGGCACCCAGCCTCTCCTCCTAGGAGTGGCTCCCGCCTGGTGGGGCCCAATGGAAGGCCTCCTGGGGAACGGGGGCTTCACACAGGAATGTCCGGGCGGGGGGGCATGAGAGCCAGGACCCCCTCTTCCAGAGGCCGGCCTGGGAGGCAGGCTGAGGCCTGGGTGCTGGGGGTCTCCTGTTCAGCCTCCCTGCAGGCAGGAGGGAAGGGAGGGAGAGAAGGAGAGAGAGAGGGGGAGGGAGGGAGCTCTGCGGGGTGACCCTCTGCCCAGCTCAGCGCCCCGGCCCCCCCCTCCCGCCGGGAGCCAGCACCGGTGGCTTCTACCCCGGCCTCCCACGCCGAGCAGGCCCACGCAGCGGCTGCTGTGTCCGGCCCAGCAAAGCCACGGCCCAGACTCCCCGCTCCAGGGGGCCCACGGGGACAGGGTTTGCCCCTGGCACCCACATTTGCCTGCGAGTCACCGACAGCAGCTCCACGCTCCCTCGCAGGTGGGAGGACCCCCACAGGCAGCGCCCTGGGCCTCTCTCTCTCCCCCCGGGCTCCCCCACATCCTGGGTCCCGACCGCGCAGCTCTCTGCCCAGCTCCCTGCCAGGGCCAGCTCCTGGCTGACTCAGCAGGTTCCCCAAGTTTTAGCCTCGCCCCCACCCCCAGCGCCACCCTGGCTTTGGGGAATTAGCTGAGGATTTCGAGTCACCTTTCCCATGGCAGAGCGCTCCCGCCCTGAGCAAGAGCGGAGACTCATTGCAGCCTTGGCCTGTCCTCGCCGCTCCTCACGGCTGCCGCGGCGCAACTGCCTCCAAATGATGGTGGCCCCGTTACTGCAGTGGCTTTCAGTTCCCGCAGTGTGTGGGGGGCCAGCGGCCAGGCAGGGGGCCCCAGCCCCGGAAGGCGCCCCCCGCCCCTCCCTGCCCCCCAACTGGCAGCTCAGCCGCAAGCCGATTGCTGGGCACCGACCTGTTCCTGCCTCAGGTGTCTGCTGTTTTCTCCTGGATGTTCCTCCTCTCCCCCCCCACGCCCCCCAAAAGGACACTTGTTTAATTCTCCGACCCCGTCAGACACGTTCCCTCCCCCGACAAACAAAGGAGACGGTCTTCGGGCCACTTGACGGAAGCCGCCAAACCCAGTGCGAGGCTCCTGCTCCTGCACAGCAGCGGCGGCAGGTGTGGGGGGACGTCCCCCCGTCTCTCTCTGAGCGGCAGTGGCGCCGCACGGAAAACGCCTTTCTGCCGAAATTCCTATCGGGAAATGGCTGCCCGTCGGGAACATTGCTTTTCACTGAGCAGCTTTAATCCCCTTAAGTTCCTTCCTCAGCGGCCTGGCAAGTGCCTGTCCGGGGCGCAGCAGTGATGAGGCGGCAGGTCTCAGTTACTGGGACCAGCCAGCAGCCAGCAGCCCGCCTGCCCACAGAGGGCGGCCCTCCGGGCTGAGCGGGGCTGAGGGGGGCTGTGTCCCCCTGGGGTGATGCTCCTGCACCTTCCTGCATCGCCCTGCACCCAAGTTCCCATGTCAGCTCCCCGGCTCTTTCTGGAGCCGGTACCCCAGCCGCACGGGGCAAATAAAACCCTTTATTCCCTAAAGCCAGAGGAAGGTGCCCCAGGGTGGGGGGCGGGTGAGGGGGAGGCGGGTGGGTGGGAGTGGAGACCACCCAGCCTATGGGAGCCAGAGAGTCACCATCCCACTGCCTCATCCCCTGGGTCACCTCCGAGTAGCAATGACCTCGACGGGCCATTCCCCACACTGAGCCCACTCCCGAAGTGGCAGGGCTGCGGGTAACCCCACACCGACCCTCCCGATCCCCTTGGCCCTAGAGAGGCTGCGGGGAGGCCATGTCGGTGGCTAGCGCTGCGTGCCCTGCACCGAGGCAGCTGGAGGTGTGGGGTGGGGAGTCTGCCAGGCCATCCTGGGGCCCAGAACAACCTGGTGGCCCCCGGTAGATCCCCACCAAACCCCACTTCCTCTTCCTCTGAACAGAAAGCTGCTCCCTCAGCCCTTGCGCCCACCTGGGATGCATGGGGATGGCATCCGGCAGCCACACCAGGTGCCCACGGTCCCTCTCCCAGCCAGCGTTGCTGCTGTCGCCCGCGGTTGGCATGTCGTGGTCCAGAGCTCGGCCTCGGGAACGGACAGTCCGCAGTCCACAGCCCCGCTCCGCACGCCCCTGGCAGGAGGCCTCTGCGAGCCACTCCCCGAGGAGCTGCCGTCTTCCCAAGGGCCCCCCGTCCTGTGGGAAGAAAGGACACGGTTGGGTAAAACCTGAGCAGAAATCCCGGCCCAGGGAAGTGCTGCTGAGTCTAAGGATGACCGCACAGGTAGGCTGGCCCCTCTTTTCATTCATTCATTCATCCATTCATTCATTCATTCATTCATTCCACCACAGGTGTACGAGCACCTACAGGGTGTCAGCTCCATGCCAGACATGGTGCACTTGTGACAGGGGAGGCAGGGGGGGTTTAATAAAAGTGATGGTTGAAGGAAGTGCCACGTTGCCTCCGTTCTTTCATTTAAATCACACACATACACATGGGGGGTGGGGGTACCTGGAGGTGAGCAAAGTGGGCAGAGTCTGGAATAATGTCAACATTAACGTTTCATAAAATAATTCCTAAAAAATGTAATAAATTACACACACATGAGGTCAGGGGACTTCGTCAAATGCAGAGCTGGAAAAGGCTGAGCTGGGAAGTCTCAGATAGCTCCCCCACTACCCCCCCCACACACACTTTCCCTCAGATAGTGTTTTCCAGAAAATAGATCCTGCTCGGCCAGCACGCTCAGCAGTTGAGCCTCAACCTATGAACCAGGCGGTCACAGTTCTCTTCAGTCAGGGCACGTGCCCAGATCGCCGCTCCGTCCTCCACAGGCGTGTGCAGGAGGCAGCCGATCCATGCTTCTCCCACCACTGACGTTTCTCTCTCTCTTGCCCCCCTCCCTGCCTCTCTGAAATCGATAAAAACAACCTAAAAGTAACAAATAGGATCGTGAATGCAGTCGATGTGGAAAGGGAATAACACAAAACCGTGTGCCCACGCCCCCTGGGGGCCCGGGACCCAGCCCATCCCTGGCGAATGTGAGCGTGGGCAGGACACACACCCCACCAGCTCAGGGGGACCTGGGTCTGCCACCGCTCGGACGGAGGCCGGGAGGAGAGAGGAGAGACGGGAGCGTGACACTTACTGAAAGCACCCGCTCCCAGCGCGCTCAGGCCCATGTGGTGCCCGGGCCCGGGACCGGCCCGCAGGGGTCAGCGCCCGACCTGACAGGCGGGAGCAGGGAGTCTGGGCGGAAGATGGATGGGGGCGCGAAACACGCCCGTGACAGCGGTAATCCGCCGGCCCGGAGCGCAGGCTGGCGTTGGGCCGCTTCCCCCCACTCTTTACGGGCCCGGCGCGCGGGGGAGGGGTTCTCATCATTTCGGACATAAATAACGCGGCCGCCGGTGTCGAGATCAGACACCTCGAAATGAGCCAGTCCGGCAACGCGGGCCCCCGCCCGGCGCGACTGATTTCTGGCTGCGGAGCCGCCTGCAGTCGGCGAGGCAGGCCCCTGGGGACACGAAACGCAGCCCGGGCCGGAGTGGGGGCCCCGAGGAGACGTGCCCGTCCTGCTCAGAGCGAGCCCCCACCCCGCGCTCCGCTTGCTCAGAGGTTTGGCCTCACCGGGGCGGACAGAGAGGACCAGGTCTGTGCCCTCTCATTCCCACCGCGAATTCCTGCTGCCGGATCCGGCAGGAGACCTCCCTCCCCATAGGGGCCCCTTGCTCCTGGGCTCTGAGCCCTGTGCCCCCCTGAGTTTGCCCTTTGAGCGACACACACCCCCTCCGTCAGCGGCCCCTCTGCCCGGAGCATGCCCACCTGCACGGCACGCCCTCAGAATCTCCCACGTCCACACACCAACCCGCCCATCCGCCCTGGTCCCTGCTCTCCCCCAGCCACGGTCTGTCTGCTAACGACTGCCTCCACGCCCTGCCTCTACTTCCCCAGCACGGCCAGCTCCACGGCGCCAGCAGCCGCCTACACAGACCTCAGCTGGTCCGGGACGCTGCGGTGTCCAATGCAAAGAGTCTCTCTCTCTCTCTCTCTCTCTCTCTCTCTCTCGCTCTCTCTCTCGCTCTCCTCTTTCTTGACTTCTCCGTCCCTCCTGAGCCCCTTTCTGTGCTCGGCAGCTTCTCCTCTCCTGGCTGCTGCTCCTCGGCCTGCCTTTGACCTTCCTTCTGCCCCCAACGTCCAGAGGTCGGAGGGCCCCCGGGGTCCTCTCTCTCTGTCCCCTCTCTCTTCCGGCGGGCGCCTCCACTCCCTGGCTGTCAGTGCCATCAGTGGACCACAGACTTTCCCAAAGCAGAGCCTGGGGCCCGGAAAGCTCCCCCGAGCTCCAACTCGCAGAGCTGGCCGCCGTCTCGCCCCCCCCCCCATCCCCCCCGCCGGGCCATCTGACAGGCGTCTCACCGTGACGCCGCCACAAGCAGGCGGCCCTCGGGGCTTGCCAAAGACGGGCAGGCTCATGGAGGTCCCTAACACGCAAAGTGGAACAAGCTGAGCTTTCTCAGCCGTCCGTGGGCAGAGAGATCGAAACGCTGGGACACACGGTTGATCGGGATCCCAGGGAAAGGTGTCTGCTGTCTGTGGCGGGAATCTACATCCGTGTCACCCCTTTTAGGTAAACGGCTCCAATGCATGAGCACGAAAACATACATCCTCCTCGGCCTGCAGTTCTCCGTCTAACAACGCTTCTTGTCGCTACATCACTATAGTCAGTAAGTGTACTGGCTCCTAGTCATCCTTACCCGATAGATACAGAGTCACACACCTGCGCGTGGGTACCGGAAGCATTCAGAAAGCCTCCAATCATACCAGCAGTGAGTCTCGATGTGCCAGTGAAAGCAAGTTCCAGAGTGGCCAGCACTTCATTGGGAAAGGAAAGGAAGGAGGCTTCGCACACAGATACAGGAAACTCTCCAAGGTATCATGTTTGATGATGATGATGATGATGATGATAATAATAATAAGGTGGCCCTGGCCAGAGCAGCTCCGCTAGATGGAAGATTTGCTCAGACACCGAAAGGTCTCGGGTTCGATTCCCAGTCAGGGCACAGACCCAGGTTGCAGGTTGGAGCCCCAGCCAGGGCATGTGTGGGAGGCACCCAATGGATGTTTCGGTCTTCCTCCCTCTCCCTTCCTCTCTCTCTAAAATCCATGAAAGCATGTCTTCAGTTGAGGACTTTAAAAAAAATAAAAATTAAGGTGTCGAAAAGGTATAATATGCTACTCCTGGTATGTGAAAAGGGTGCTAGCTACAGAGGCACTCACACGAAAACACTTACACAAATGCAAAATATGACTGGGAGAAAGCACAGACCTTGAAATGGGGTGGCCTCTGGGACAGAGGGACCAGGAGGCGGGTTTTGGAGGGATGAGGATATGTTCTCTGTATACTGTGGGTACTGTGGGCATTCTGTTTTGCCATGTTCAGCTATTTGTTTCATTTTTATTTATTTTTTATATATTTTATTGATTTTTTACAGGGAGGAAGGGAGAAGTATAGTTAGAACTATTGATGAGAGAGAAACATCGATCAGCTGCCTCCTACACATCCCCCACTGAAAATGTGCCTGCAACCAGCGCACATGCCCTTGACGGGAATCGAACCTGGGACCGTTCAGTCCACAGGCCACCTTTCAGGCCACAGGCCGACGCTCTATCTACCGAGCCAAACCGGTTTCGGCTCTGTTTAATTTTTAAAATAAACTTACTTTTTTCATACCCTGGCTTCTCCTCTCCTTTCAGCTCTCAGCTGAAATGCCACCTCTTCCAGGAAGCCCCACTAGAGTACCTCTCCTATACTTTTTTTCCCTGCTCCCTGCCAGACCAGCTTCACTTTTAACCCCTCTAAATATGTGGGGTTCCAAGATCTCTCCTCACCTCGTCAGAGAGAGCGCGCCCCCCAGGTGAGATCCTATCCTCACACTGCTCCTCTCTCGTCCTTCACCCGGCCTCCTTTTTCTCTTTCAGTGCATCCCACAGCACCTGACGTGTTGCATGTTTTTTTGTCTGCTGGTGACTTACCCTCATCAGAAGGGACGCTCCTGAAGAGCCGGAATCTTGCCCGTGTCCTCCACGGCGCCTCCCCCTGGGGCCGGAACCATGCGCAGATCACCGAGGTGTCCAATGAATATTTGTTGAATGAAGGGATGGGTGGTTCTACTGCAGAGAGAAAACAAGTACATTTAAAAAAAACCAAACACTTAAAGGCTAGAACAGACACGACCCAAGGCCGTGAGTTTAGGGCGGGGCTTGAAATCTGCTTCCAGCGCCTTGTCCGGGCTGCATGGGCATCGGCTGGCTGAGCAAAGGGCCTGGGGCCATCTCATAGCACCAAGCGACAGAAAGGAAATCAGGGGACAAGGGGGAGCAATCTCCACAGGAGATACCCCGAAGCGTGGCCCTGGGGGAGACCACCACAGAGAGCACACAGCCCGTCTTCAGCAAACCCCCAGAGGAGCGCCTTCCCCAGAAGGTCAGGGCTGGGGAGAGCAGGGAAGTGGGGAGAGGCAGAGAGAGGCCTTGGGCCAAGCCCTCCCCTGGGGGAGCGGAGCTCCAGCTTCCGATGGAGGACAGACACACGAGGTGCGGGAGCTCACGGCCTCACCCAGCCTGGAGCGCGGGATGTGGCTGAGGGCGGCGAGCCAGGACTCAGCAAGACCCGGGAGCCGGTCGGTTCAGGGCCGGGGCTTGGGCAGCGCGCAGAGAGTGGAGCCACAGGGACCCCGCCCCCGCTGCCCTCCCCGCAGTCCCTAAGAAGAAGTCCGGGGTTGCATGACAGCCAAGCTCCCCGCTGACTTCAGACCGCAGTGTGCTCAGGGCCAGGATCCTGCCGGGGCCTCCCCGAACCTCAGGACCCCGCGTGTTTTCTAACCCGCGTGTCCTCCCACGCTCAGCGCGCTGTGGGGCTGCCTGCTGAAACGTTTACACGGAAACACTCCCTCACTGGTCCGTGGGAAGGGTGATGCTCACATCGAACCCGGACCGGAAGCGTGCATGCATCCTCCCTGGCATGCACACACCCACACAGGCCTCCCCGGCCCAGTGTGTGCCCACGCGGCTCAGTCCTAGGTGCGAGGAGCGTGGCACGGCCGCTCCTCACCCACGCGTCCTCCGCCTCGGCGCGCTGCCAGTGGCAGTTCTTTGCCGGGGGCTGCCCTGTGCCTCGTGGGTGGTTCCCCAGCCGCCCAGGCCTCTACCCGCTGGGTGCCCACCACCTCTCTGGCTGTGACAGCCACACTCGTGCTCAGACGATACAAATGTCCCCTGGATGCAGGGCACAACCACTCTTCCAATTTCCTAGCCGTGTGAACAGCTGAGCTGGGGACGAAAAAGCCAGCTCCAAAGAGGCATTTCCTGAAGGTCTCCTATAGGCCAGGCACGGGGATGGTCACAAACCAGGAGTGCACATGGCTCCAGGCATCTCTCTTAAAGGATGGGAGACTGACCCCTTAGTTCCCTGTCAGTTTCAAGGCTCCCCTTAGCTCCCTGTCAGTTTCAAGGCTCCCCTTTAGTTCCCTGTCAGTTTCAAGGCTCGGCGGTCCCGTGGAGGGATGGGCAGGGTGAGAGGTCCCATGGTGTGGGAGGTGGGAGCCCCTCCAGAGGAGGAAGCCTCAGACAGACTTGTTCTCCACTCCTCCCGGGAGGGGGGTGGCGGGCCTTGCAGAGAGCACAGCGGGTAATGGCAGAGATCTCTCGGGGCTGCCGGAGACCGGGGCCCGGCCCAGCTTGCGAAACACCGGGCAGCCACGCAGCCGCCGAGGGTGACGTGCTGGCTCATCATCGGCACTGAGCGCTCCCGGCTCCCAGCCCGGGGCCAGGAGAGACAGGAAAGCCGGCAAGAACAGCTCGCAGCACGCAGCACACCCTCCAGCGGAAGGCGGCCGCCGTCCCCCCCCACTCCCCACACCCCTCTCTGAGGCTGACTGGGCCCTCAAGGAGGGTTGCTGGGACTGGTGGATGGGTTTGGGGGGGGGGAGGTGTGGCAGGTGGAGGGGGAAGCCCATCGAAGGGGGTGGAGGAAGGCTGGAGGACGGCGATAGAGGGGCAGGACGCTCAGGTGTGTGTCTTTTCAATGTACCAAGGGCTGTCCAAGTGACAGGGAAAGGACCCCAAGAAGGTGGCACCGACCCAGGCCAGGTGCTCGGAGATGGAAGTAGTAACATCTACAGACCCGGTGCCGCCAAGGACGGCCCGTGTGCAGGGTGGTGGGCGGGGAGGGGAGGGAAGGAGAATTGGGGAACAGCCAACACTGTTGCCCAGCTGATGGGAGTCCCTTCAAAGCCGACAGGCCGGGGAGGTGACAGAAACGTAGCAAGTGGAGAGCGAAGAGGCACATTTCCCGAAACACGGCACAGAGAGGGTCTGGGGCAGTGGTCGGCAAACTGCGGCTCGAGAGCCACATGTGCCAGCAGCAGGTGCGGTTTGCCGCTGTTTGCTGCTCTGTGGACTAAAGAGTTTGCCGACCACTGGCCTGGGGTGACTGGGGACACAGTTTCCCCAGCACCGACCCCCCAGGAGAGAGGCGTGCCTTTTCGTGTCTGTGAGTCCTGGTGAGGACGAAGAGACCTGTTGGCCTGGTACTGGGAGAGCTTTCGCACGGCTTCCGTGTGGATCCTTGCTCTCCCCTTTTGCCAAGACAGAGCATACCTGTTGGCTTGAGCAGCATGGACATCTGGCCAGAATCTAAAGATACTGGCTTTTAGAGTCACATTTACCAAGGCAACATTTACAGACAGTAACACGCACCCTATTTTAGGGTGTCCTTCTATGAGTTCTGACAGACGCACCCAGCTGTGTAACCACCAGAGCCATCTATATACGTAGAGCCCTAATATGCAAATAGACCGAACTGCAGAACAACGGAACAACCGGTCACTATGATGTGCACTGACCACCAGGGGGCGCGCGCAGAACATGGTGGGCACTGGCCACAGACGGCAGAGCACGGAACATGGCAGGCCTTGGTCGCGAAAGGATGGTGGAACAGGTGAGCTGGGCGCCAGACCAGGCGGGGCACTGGTCGCTGTCATCAAGGCGAGCCTCTGATGGGTACTGAAAATTATCTGCTCCCACAGACTGAGATCCCACCTGGCGTTTGCACCTACTGCCAGTGCCAGAGCTGCCGCTTGTGCCCGCTGACGGTGCCCAGCGCCAGCCCTGACCACTCAGTGCTGTCAGGAATACGAGTGGCGGCTGCTGGCCCTGATCGCCCTGCAGGGATTCTCTACCTTCCCCTGCTCCTGAGGGGCGATCAGGGCCAGTGGCCCCCACTCACACCTGCTGCTGGCGCAGGGCCCAATCCCTCCCTGCCATCAGTGAGAGCAGAGCCCGGCACCATCAGCTGGGAGTGGTGGCGGTGGGAGCGAGGCTGCCAGCAGACAGGGGACCAGGGCCATGGTGGGAGGGGCAGAGCAGGGACACAGAAGATGGGCCAAGACCCACTCCTTTGCCCACCACAGCCTCACAGCCCACAGTCCTTTCAAGGATTCGTGCACTGGGCCCCTAGTTTCGATATGGACCATTTTCCCAGCCGGCATGGCGCTGTGGTGGAGCATCAACCAATGAACCAGGAGGTCACGGTTCAATTCCCAGTCAGGCCACATGCCCGGGTTGTGGGCTCGATCCCCCAGTAGGGGATGTGCAGGAGACAGCCGATCCATGATTCTCTCTCATCGTTGATGTTTCTATCTCTCCCTCTCCCTTTCTCTAGGAAAGAAATAAAAATACATATTTTAAAAAACAGAACATGTCCATCACTTAAAAAGCCACCTGATGCCCCTTGAGGTCAACCAGCCACCAGCACCGTGGGAGTGGAAAGCCACCTGTTAACACCTCACCTTCGTGGACCAGTGGTTCTAGCACAGAGTCCAGTGTTCGCCGACGGTGACACGGTGGGAGGGGTGGGGAAGGGTTTACTACACGGAGAGAAAGAACTGAGAGGTGGAGAGGGAGATAGGCTATGTCAGAGGCAAATTCTGGGTCCAGGGGAAGGGACGTTGGCCAGAGAAGAGGAGAGAGAGGTAGGCTGGGGCCCTGGCGGTCGGACTGGGCTGGGTGGTATCTCTAGTGAGTGACATGTTTCCAGGAGGATCCTGAGCCGAAAGAGACCCACAGACTCATCTCGAGTTCCTGCGAGTAAAAAAGAGAGCGGATGTGTCCACCTGAATGGGACGTCTTCAGGAACGGCTGGCTCCAGGAGCCCGATGATGTCACCAAGCCCCAGCCCCGTTTCCCACGGTCTTACCACTTCCTCACAGTGGAAATGGCTAACCCTCACCTTGGCCTTTTCCCCTCCAGGGACCCCCGTGGAAAGAATGCCTCTCTCTCCCAGTTCTCCCCACAAGAGCCCTGGGACTGAATCCCGCTGAACTACCATTGAACCGTACATATGCTTAAAGCACTTACTGTGGCCAACGGATTCAACACCCTGACCGCTCAGACCCGGGTCACATGCCCGCCCTTCCACCAGTCACTGGGGCTGGACCCGGGCTGCCCCTGAACCGAGCCCTATGCAGAGAGACCTTGATGCCCCTGATGGGCTGGTCCTGGGGCACCTGCCGAGGCCTGGAAGTGGGAAGTGCTGAGTCATCCCCTCTGTCCCAGGTGCTGAGTCATCCCCTCTGTCCCAGGTGGACCCAGTGTGAGAGAGGGGAGGGCAGGTGTCCCCAAAGGAAGCATCTGCACCAGCCGCCATGGCTCACACAAGGGGCAGTGGGGAAAGAAGATTCCAGAACAGCCACTGACATGCCGAGGGTAGCGTTTTGAGAAATCTCATTGGACAGACAACCTGGTGTCTCCCTGCCCTGCCCAGATCATGTGGCCCACGCCTCTGCCAGCCCACGCCAGCCTCGGCCCTCTCCCCTGGCCCAGGCAAAGCGGGGCCCACACCACTTTGCTCCCCATGGGGGGGTCGGAGAGCTGGCACTGCCCCGGCCGCCCCCGACACCCACTATGGCCAGGAGCCCCGCTCAGGAGGCTGACCAACGGGCTCCCCCCCGCCATCTCCTCCCCTCCCGCCCCACAGCCGCTCGGCGAGGCCTAATCTCGGGAACAGGTGGGAGGCCCGGGCCGGACTCGGCTTTCACAGCCAGGAGCCCAGCAGGGGAAAGTCATTACACGGTTTAACGGGGTTTAGAGGCGCTAAAGAGGCCTGCGGGCCAAATTAAGGGGCCTCGGCTCCGAGCCGCGTGATGAAGACATCTGAGGCGGGAGCCCACAGCGGCCCCAGCCTGGCGCAGGCGCAGCGAGAAAGACCCCGCCCCGTCCCGCAGAGGTACCCGCGGGGAGGAGGTGCCCGGTGCTGGGCGCCGGGGGCTGGCCCGGGCTGGGCACGGAGTGTGCCCACGGGCAGAGCCGACCCTTCCGTCCCAGGCCCGGCCCCCCAGAGGCGCTGAGAGAGAGACGCAGGTCCGGCGGGGTACTTCCCGACGGTTAAAAACGAGGGGACTGTCTGCACGAACTCACACTGAGGGGTCTCCGAGCACCAGGACCAGCGAAAGGGGAGAGTAAACGCCACGCAGAACCTTGTGCCATGAGCCATCGTGTGCATACACACCCGCGTACGCACCTGCCATTTAGGGCGACCCATCTGGCACCTCCCCTTTTGTAAATCAAAACAAGTATGTGTCCGTCCTCCCTACGTCTACGTCATTTCCCTGCTGGTGTGGATGGGGGTATCTTTGGCCGTGTCTGCAAGACACTGGTCACCCCAGTTTGTACCATCAATTTCCAACCTTTCTCATCATGTGGCACACACAAAGGAACTACTAGAATTCTCTGCCAGGCCAAAAAGATATATAGATATAGATATAAAGAGATAGAGATAAAAACATTGACATAGACATAGATATAGATATAATTTTGCCAATCTGACAAAGAAAAATAGGTATAATTTTGATCCATTCACATCGGATGGCTGTTGTTGTGTTGGAAGTAGCTGCTATTATTATTATTATTATTATTATTATTATTATTATTATTATTAGACAATCTAAAGGAAAAGAGGTCAGTGCCCCTGAGTAAATAGTCAGGTACTGCATGTTTTAAATGCCTGTGGCACCCCGGTGTGCCTGCCGTGGCCCCCAATTGAAAATCACTGCTCCAGAGGCACCCGATGAGCCAGGGGTGTCAGGCATGGGAGACAGCTACTTTCTTTTGCGCCCTGTGCCTACTTTATATTTGGGGGGAGAGGTTTTCAGAAATATCCTTATGCAGAGTATGTGTACGTGCATCATCATCCCACTCAGGCTTCCCAACACTCAGCACCATCAGCGGTCCCATTACACAGATGAGGAAACTGAGGGAGGGAGGGCGAGTGGGGTGCACCATCAGGCGTGCCTGTTTCCAACGGCCATGTTTCCTCCTGCCGGGGTGATCAACGCAGACCGGCACCTCCTGGTTCCGCCCCAGGGGCCTCCCAACCCAGCCCCTGTGAGCCCAGCCAGCAAGTCAGCAAAGGGCTCCTCTCCAGCTCGGGGGGCGCTTTGCCTGGGGAGGAAAGAGGAGGGGGGCGCGGCTCAGGGCCAAGATGCGTTCAGGAGTCGGTCCCTACCTTCCGTAAAAGGGGAACAGTCACCAGGAGAAGACGGACCCCAGAGTCAGGCCCTGCTCTGCCGGTTCCAGAAACCAGGACCTCCCCCATCCTCCTGGCTCCCCTTTCTCCAGAGGCAGCGGCTGGGGTGCCTTCTGGGGGCGGCTCGTTCCCCTCTGGGAGCTTAGGAGGGCATTTCCGACCGTTTGAAGCCAGAGGCAGGTCAGAGGCCCAGCGAAGTGGCTGCTCCTTTTGGTTTAAATCCTCACCTGAGGCTGTTTTCCCGCTGATTTTTAGGGAAAGCGGAAGAGAGGAGGAAAGACGGGAACATCGATGCAAGAGAAACACACTGATTGGTTGCCTCCTGCACGAGCCCTGACCGAGGGCCCGGGCCGGGGAGGAGCCTGCACCCGAGGTTACATGCCTTTGACTGGACTCGAACCCAGAACCCTTTGGTCTGCAGGCCGATTCTGTATCCACTGAGCCACGCCGGCGAGGGCTGAGGTGCCCGCTCTTAACCCAAGGACCCAGCTCCACGGCTCCCGGAGCCCAGTGGAGGGCAGGGGACACAGCGGTGCCCTGGACCTCTGACAGACCTACCCACCCCTCCTCTCAAGGTCCTTGGTGGAGCAGGTGTTGGCATGCTGGCCTGTTAGAACTTTCTAGAGGCTATGGCCTCACCTCAGAGGCAGAGTCAACAAGTGCTCAGGGTGCAGGTAAAGCTAGTCGTTCCCCCTTTCCCCCTCCTCGCTCCCCCATAAACTAAGGCTTTGCTATTTGTTTTTTGTGTGTTTTTTTTTCCGTGAAAGTTGCTGTCATGTGGGAACTTAGGATTTGACGGACACGTTTAATACATAAGGCAGCAGACCCGGGGCCTCAGACTCAGTTGGGGCCCCTGAGCCGCTGTAACCAAGAACCCCCAACAGGTGTGTTGGTCCCAACATCACAGAAAACCATGTCTCACCAGCAGCGTCCGAGGCAGGTGTTCCATCCGGTCAGGCACGGCTCTGCTGGGGACCCCGGCTTCTTCCCGGTGTGCAAGGCTGTATTGAACAGGGGGGTTCCCCCTCGTCCTGCCAGCGAGCTGCGGGAGGGGAACACGCGTGGAGGGCGCGTGCGTGAGGGCGGCGTTCCCGGCTGCGCTGAAGGCCAGCGTCTCTGCTCCAGTCCCATTGGCTGCAGCTCCGTCACGTGGCACCACTCATTCCCAGCAGCCTGTGGGGGGGGGGGGTGGCAGGCTGGGTGAGCGGCTGGCCAGCCTCTGCAATGACCTCCCCAGGTCCTCGTGGGACCCTCCAGGAGGTCACCGGTTCATCCCCAATGCTCTGTCCACCCCCGTTAGGTGTCTGAGCAAAGAGAATCTTCGGTAAAGAATGGGTGATTAGAAACGTCTCTAAATGTAATGTATGGACTTAAAGAGAGGATCAGCTCTCAAAACCTAAACTTAGCCAAAACCGGTGTGGCTCAGTGGATAGAGCGTCGGCCTGCGGACTGAAGGGTCTCAGATTCCATTCCGGTCGGGGGCATGTACCTTGGTTGCGGGCACATCCCCAGTGGGGGGCGTGCAGGAGGCGGCTGATTAATGTTTCTCTCTTATCGATGTTACTAACTCCCTATCCCTCTCCTTCTCTGTAAAAAGTCAATAAAATATATTAAAACAAACAAACAAACAAAAACAACCCTAAACTTAGGTGAGAGGAAAAGGGATTTTTTTCCTTCCAAATCCTTTCATTTCCTAAGTGGTTGTTGGCACCTACGACTGGCCGGGCCTTCAGCCGCCAGCGATGGGAGGGAAGGCCGTCACAGGGGCTCCAGTTTCTGGAGGGAGGCAGGCATCAGGCAAGAACGGCACTGAGCCCTTGCTGGTGTGGCTCAGTGGCTAGAGCATTGGCCTGTGGACGGCAGGGTCCCGAGTTCAATTCCAGTCAAGGGCACCTGTCCGTTTGCGTGCTTGAATCCCCAGTGTGGCCGGGGGCACGGAGGGATACAGAAGGCAGCCAATCACTCACCATTGATGTTTCTCTCTTTCTCCCACTCCCTTCCTCTCTGAAATCAATTAAAAAATATATAAAAAATAAAAGGAACGGCACAGAGGCATGGTCCCGGGCTGGCTAGGTGTGGGTTCCTCCAGGAGTCGCTCTAGGGACCAGGGTTCGAGGGAAGGCGGTGTCAGGAAGGTGATCTCAGGAAACAACAGTGGGGGAGGGGAGAGAGGAGGACAATCAGGTGAGCCTCTTCCGGGCCCGTGACCCCGGGGCAGCTGGAGCGCACCCCACGACGGGGAGCTCAAATCCTCATTTCCTACCTGATGGCAACTTCCACAAAGAGAGAGAAAAACCTGGGAGCCCGCAGGACACACGCTCCCACACTGACAGAGGGACCTGGAGCACTTACACAGCCGTCCCGCCTCGGCACATGCTCATTTCCCAGCCCTCGGGTCTGGGTGCCAGCAGGCACAGCGTCCCACAGCGATATAAATGGGGCGCAGGTGGAGCTGGGCCTCCAGCTTACACGGACACGTGGGGGCCCCGGGATCTGGCGTCCCCTCCTGCCTCGCCCAGGTGCCCCGCGTGGGACACGGAAGCTGGGAAAAGGAGCATCAGATGGTCAGGCCACAGTTTCCGGCTTGAAGTCCTGGTCCTTGCCCATGGCGCCCCGGGTCCATGCTCCCCTCCTCCGTCTCCTCCTTTAAAAGGCCCGATAGTGCCTGGGCTGGACCCCGCCAGGAACAGGAACTAATACTGAGCAAAACCGCAACTGAAAAGCCACCGGAGCCCGGCCAGCGTGGCTCGCTGGTGGAGCACCGACCCTCGAACCAGGAGGCCAGGGTTCGATTCCCGGGCAGGGCCCAGGCCTGCGGTACAGGCTCCACCCCCAGTGGGGGGCGTGCAGGAGGCAGCCGATCCAGGATGCTCTCTGCTCATGGATGTTTCTCTCCCCCTCTCCCTTCCTCTCTAAAATCAATAAAAACATTTAAAAAAATAAATAAATAAAAGAATAGCCGAAACCGGTTTGATTCAGTGAATAGAGCGTCAGCCTGTGGACTGAAGGGTCCCAGGTTCGATTCCGGTTAAGGGCATGTACATTGGTTGCAGGCACATCTCCAGTGTGGGGCGTGCAGGAGGCAACTGATTGATGTCTCTCTCTCATTGATGTTTCTGACTTTCTATCCCTCTCCCTTCCTCTCTGTAAAAAAAATCAATATAAAATATACATATTTAAAAAAAAACAGTAAAATTCAATGAATAAGCAGGATAAATAAGAGCCTCTGCCTCCTGGGAGATTAAGTGGGACCCTCCTTTGGAGAAGGAGGTGGGGGCGCTGGGTTCTCCTCGCCTCCTCACTCTCAGAAGCAGGTGGCTTCCCACTCAGCCCGGCATCACATGGCCACAAGTCACGTGGCATTTGGGGGGCCCTCTCCTCGGGAAACCAAACTTCCCGTGACCCGGGGCCGCCCCTGCCGCCCAGGATGCTGCTGGACACCGGATAGCCCGTCGGACCCCGGACACGCACCTCTCTGCGCCCGGCTCCCCGGCCCGGCTGGTTCTGAGCGCCCGCCCCGGGGAGAACAATGCCCCTCTGTCCCCGCCATTCATGTCGGCTGGGGTTTCACTAGAATAACACGGGGCGGGAGGCTGTTTTCTTAACTTGCCGGCCGGCGGGAAACGCGCCGGACGGTGGCCGCTCCGTCCCCGCCGGGTGGGGGGACGCGGTGAGGTGTCGGGCGCAGCGGCTCCTGCGGGGCCAGCGTGACCCCGGGATCAGGGTCGCGCCTATCTCCCAAGACATCTCGGGGAGCCTGGGATTCCTTTCCAGGCCCGGGGCGGGGCGATGCGAGGTGCCGCCCGCCGAGGGGCTCAGGGGACCGGTCCCACTGGGGGGGGGGGCGCGGATTAGGGCTGCCGCTCGGCCTGCGGCGGGGACACCTGAGGCTGTGGAGGAAGGAGAGGCCGGGGGTCCCGCAAACCCAAACACACGCCGGCTTCCGGGCGGCTCCGGCCCTTGCACAGGTGACAGGCCCGGCTGGGAGAAGCGGGGTCCCGGGAAGAGGGGGATCCCCCCACCCCGAGTCAGACACCCCTCCAAAACCTCTGGCCAGCCTGCCGAGTGTGGCTCTGGGCACAGCCGCTGAGCCGCTTCCTCCATCACCCCGCAAGCGCGGCAGCTTCGTGCCCAAAGGTGCTATGAAAATAAACATTAAAATTAAAAATGGGTTTGTCCAAAGGAGCCTTAAAAAAAGTCCCAAGCCCACCACTTTCTTTATTAAAGTTCACAGAAAATAAATACCACGTGTCTCTCAGCCCGAATGTTTGTCTCCCACTGTAATCGCCGAAACTGGAGAGGGGGAGCGGAAGAAGGTGAGGGCAGGGGGGGGGGAGGCACCTCTTGGGTGACGTTCCCCGTACTTCGCACAGAACGTTTGGCGGCCGGGGTCTCGGCGAGTCCCCGTGGCCCCCTGCCCCCCGGGAAATCCAGCAGAGCCCGGCCCAGCGACCGATGGCGGAGAGAGCAGCGCCACGTCTAGACACGTCCGCAAACGGTGCCGCAAAACCGCGCCAAGCCAGGCGCACCATAGCGCCCTCCCTGGAGTGTCAGCCCTGCCGGGCCGTGGAGGGGACCTTCCTCTCCGACCCGCCCTCCGGAACCTCGGTGTCCATGTCGTCACCAACAGCTCTCACGCTCACGCCCCAGCGCGGCTGCCGGGCCGGTCTGGGTCCCGGGTCCGCGTCTCCCTTCCCGCGCCTCTGCTGGGTGGGCTCAGCGAGAAATTGTAACAGATGGGGTTCGATTCCTGCTCCCGGAGAAAAAAAAAAATCCTGCCCCCACCCCCCTGGCTTCCTGAGGGTAACTGGGGGCGGCTGGCCTCGCAGAGCACACTGCACCCCTAAAAGGACCCACATCTCGGGCGGAAGCTGGCGAGGCGCGTAGGAGAGTCACCGGCGAAGTTTGCTCCCTGCGACTTGGGCAGGGACTTGGGGCGCCTGCATGTGTCCCCGAAGCTGAAAGGAACAGTGTAAATCCACCCCCACACTCCCCCGTCCTGGGCCTTGGCAGGGTGCTTGCTTTTCTCAGGAACCCTAACTAAGCCACGTAAAAAGGAAGTGTGGCCGAGACTGGTGTGGCTCAGTGGATAGAGCGTCGGCCTGCGGACTGAAGGGTCCCAGGTTCCATTCCGGTCAAGGGCATGTACCTTGCTGGCGGGCACCTCCCCAGTAGGGGGCGTGCAGGAGGCGGCTGATCGATGTCTCTCTCTCATCGGTGTTTCTGGCTCTCTATTCCTCTCCCTTCTTCTCTGTAAAAATATCAATAAAAAATATAAAAAAAATAAAATGAATAAAAAATAAAAATGCTCGGGGCACGCTGTTGAAAATCGCTGCCTGAAAGAGATCATCCCCTGGCCCGGGACCCACCCTGACGGTTCTGCCCCCCCTCCCCTCCCACCTGCAAGCTGCCCCCATGGTTCTGTAGACCTGCGCTCCGAGCACCCCCACGCCGAGCCTTTACAGAACTTTCTGGAAGCATCTACATCTACCAGCACTCATTGCCTCGCTGCCTCCCCACCCCCCTCCGCCCATGGCAAGGGCTGTTCCTACACCCAGGAACAAACCGGTCAGCTCCCTTCCAGCTTATCTATCGCAACTCGCCCGCCGGCCGGGGAGGGGCCAGCCGTGGGAAGGACAAAGTGTCCACTTGCGAAATGAACGGTCAGCCCCCGGGGGCCTGGGTGCTGGGCGGCAGTCATTCCTCCGCGCTCATTCATTCCTTCGTTCGTTCATTCATTCAGCATTTTCACGAGCTGAGAGTAGGCTGGGCTAATGCTGGGCTGTGGGGGCCAGAGGTGAACTGGCCAGACCGGGACCGAGGCCTCGGGAAGCTCTGGATGGGCAGACAGGGGAGAGGGCAGAGGGCAGAGGCCAGCCGGCCTGCGGAGCCCCAGTTATGGGCGGGAGGAGGGTCTCCCGGGAATTGCGGGTTCCCTCCATCCCCGAATGGGTTAGAGGCCCAAGGGAAGGTGCCTGGAATCGGAAAGCACCCCCACCCTGTTCCCCAGGTTCCCCAAGACCACCGCCACCCAGCGATGGGGGTCTCCCTGCCGGGCCTTGTCCCCAGAGGGCCAGGGCAGGCAGGGCTGTGAGCGCCGCGGATTACCGGAGCAGGAACGGAGACACACGCGGTCCAACGAGAAGCCGGGCTCGGTGGGCCGCGCTGGGGTCCCGGAAGCGGGTTCCAGGTTGCCCCCCGCCCTATCTCCCCTCGCCACGGCTCCACGGTGGTCACACAGAGGAGGTGCCATCGCGCCCACCTGCTGGCCTCAGGCTGCAGCCGGGACCGCCCCAGGCAGGGTTTAGGGTGCCGGGGGGCAGGGCGCAGCCCTAAAGAGGCACCTCACCGGGGCGGCGGGCGGGAGGACAGAGAGGAGGGTTGGTTCTTGTGGTCAATAGTCTCCAGAAACTGCCCCGCGGGTCAAGGGTTTGGGGAAGATTCCCACCCGCCCCCCTCCCTGGGTTGGGGCAATGGCTCGGGTCCTAGCTGGGCGGGATTGGAAAGGGGCGCCGTGCTTGCTCATTTAAAACCCTGGAGGTGAGCCAAAACCAGTTTGGCTCAGTGGATAGAGCGTCAGCCTGCGGACTGAAAGGTCCCAGGTTCGATTCCGGTCAAGGGCATGTATCCTGATGGTGGGCACATCCCCAGTAGGGGGTGTGCAGGAGGCAGCTGATTGATGTCTCTCTCTCATCGATGTTTCTAACTCTCTATTCCTCTCCCTTCCTCTCTGGAAAAAAATCAATTAAAAAAAAAAAAAAAAAACCCTGGAGGCGGAAGGCTGGGCCCAGATAGACGGGCTTCAGAGTCGGGGCGTCAGCGAACCCAGAGGCCCCTCCCCAGCCCCGCCACCCCGGCCTCTCCCCGACCCTCCCAGCCTCCGTAACCCAATTCCAGGGGCAGGTGGGATTTCAAAGGCCTCATGGGGACCCAGAGGGCGGGCAGGTGGGCTGCGGAAAGCTCCCAGCTTTGCCAGCCGCGGCCCCGAGGAGAGGAGGAAAAATGATATTGACTCCGCTGCCGGAGTTAAAAGTAAATACTGTCAGGCTAAATGATTAGGCTTTCACAGCGAGCGGTTCACACCGGCTTCGGTGCCCTCAGCAGCTGCGGAGGAGAGCGCGGGTAAGCAGACAGTGCTGGGGACATCCGGGTCCCTGCCAGAGCATCTGGGGGTCCGGGTCTGCATGTGCTGGGTGCCTTATCTATCTGGGCATGTGTCTGTTTATATATATATATATATGTATACACACACACACACACACATGTATATATATATACATGTATATATATATATATACACCCAGGGAGGTACCTCGAGATACGAGATACGAGTTTAATTCGTTCTGTAACCTTGAGGCGTGGGAAACTATGAGACGCTCGAGTCGCGGTAAACTGGTGGGTCGGGTGCAGCCGGCGGATCCGCTCGATGACTCCTATCTCAACTGTTGCTCATATTTCAAAGCAAAAATTGCTCGCTCGACGGCTCGTATCTCAAAAATCTCGTATGTTAGGGCACTCGTATCTCGAGCTACCACTGTATATATATATATATTTTCATTCCTTTCAGAGAGGAAGGGAGAGGGAGGGAGAGACAGAATCACCCATGAGGAGAGAGAATCGTCGATCGGCTGCCTCCTATTGCGGGGTCGAGTGTGTGTGCCCCAGCCAGGAATTGAACTGAGACCTTCTGGTTCACAGGTCGATGCTCCACCACTGAGCCACACCAGGCAGGCTATGTCTGATTGCTTCAGGGTTCATTCATTCCTCCACATTCATTCATTCATTCATTCATTCATTCATTCAGCATTTTCACAAGGAGGAGAAGGGCTGCTGTTGAAGATTAAAAAACAAACACTGCAGACCCGGGGGTAGCTGCCCTGTGGGTCCCTGGGGCGGGGACTGCGTTTACCTCTGTGGCCCCTGAGTTCCTGGGAACGCAGAGCCGGGCCTGAGGGAGGGGCTTCCGGAGGCTGGAAGGGAATCCAGTCCACCCCTGGCCAACAGGCAGCGCAGGCCTGGCTGTCTGTCACCCCACGCACCCGGGGCAGCTTCCAGGGGCCCAGCCCCTGTCACTCCTCACCTCCCCGCATTCTCCTGGAGGTACTGCCAAGGACCAACTGTTTTTTTATTTTTAATTATATTGATTTCAGAAAGGAAGGGAGAAGAGAGAGAGAGAAAGAGAGAAACATCAGTGATGAGAGGGAATCATGGATCGGCTGCCTCCTGCACGCCCACACTGGGGACGGATCCCGCCACCCGGGCCTGTGCCCTGAGCGGGAATCAAACCCTGACCTCCTGGTTCCTAGTCGACGACGCTCAGCCCCTGGGCCCCGCCGGCCGGGCGGTGGGAACGCTCATCCTCATCTTATGGAGGAGGACGCCGGTCTTGAGGGAGGTGGACCGACCAGCCCAGGCCCCCTGTGGTGAGGAGGAGCCTCAGAAGGTCAGAAGGTCAGCTGATCCGCCCTGCGCCGCTGGGGCAGAGCGAGGAACCGGGCTCTTCCAGGGGAGGCCCAGCGCCCAAGCTTCCCGACCCCAGGTCCCCACCCAGCCTGTTCGACGGGGCCCCGTGGGCCCAGCCCCGAGGCCCAGCCCGTCCCGCCTCTTCCCTCCGGGAGTGGGGAAACCGGTTCGCCAAGGCCAATCTCACCTGCCGGCCGGACGGACCAGGCAGGGGCTCCCCAAGGGCCGCCCGCTCTCCAGGAAGTGCCCGCAGGCACCCAGGAGCTGCACCGGCCGCTGCGCCCGCCGCTGGCTCCGAGGCCACTCTGCCCGCTCGGCTCTGCCAGGGACCGGAGCCTTCAGTGTCCTCCTCCCTGGCTTAGGGAGAGCCCTGGGCGGCAGCACGGCGGGGCGCCTGGTGCAGAACGGGGGACAGGCAGGGAGGGACCCCGCCTGCTGGCTCCCCGCTGCGGGACGGCGGAACTTGCTGGGTTCCGTCTGCGCGGTCTCCAGGCCAAGGGGCCTCAGGAGGCCGGGGCCTCCTCTCCTCCTACCTCCCTGCCCGCCCCACGCACACCCCATCCCGGCGCTGGGGGCGGGGCAACTGGGTGTGAACATAGAGAGCTGACGGCCTGGGACAGGGTGTGTTGGGATCGGGGGTCAAGCTGGCCTCCCACCCTGCCCCCCGAATCTTGTCTCAGCTCCCCAACAGACTGGCACACTCCCCAGCCCTGCCTGGCAGACCCATGCGGAGTGAATGCCCACAAACTGGGGGTTTGCTGACAGAACTGGGGGGCGGGGAGAGGAGAGGGGGCGCACACGCATGGGCATGTCCTACCTGGATCTGTTATTATTCATCATTTATGAAAGGGACTGGGGGGGAGAAAAATTCAGCCTCACTGGCCCGTGATTCAAGAGGCAGCCTGTTTGGGGACCAGCCCGGGTTCGAGTCAGCGTGACCTGGGGCAGGCGCCGCCCTCGATCTGTGCCTCGGTTTCCCCGTCTGTTAAATGGGAGGAAATTAACACAGCGGAGAACCAGCCTCAGGGGTTGATATTGACTGAGTTAAAGCGCGGCCCGCAGTGCCTGCCCCCCATCCACCCACCCGCCCCCGAGAGTCTTCTGAGCTCCGAGTGATGCTCACTGAGACTGAACCGCAGCTGCTACTGCTCACAGCGAGGCTGCACTCACTGACACTGGGAAAGTGGTTTGAGTGAGTGAGTGTGTGTGTGTGTGTAATATGTAACGTGTGTGACAGGTAACGTGAGTGTGTGATATGTGTGTATGATAGGTAACATGTGTGTGATGCGTAACATGTGCGTAAGATATGTGATGTCTATGATATGTGTGATAGGTAACGTGTGTGTTGTGTAACATGTACTGTGTGGTATGCAATGTGTGGCATGTAATGTGTGATGTGTAGCATGTGTGTGATATGTAATGTGCACATGTATGATATGTAATGTGTGGGGTATGTGATGTGTGTGATGTGTAGCATGTGTGCTATGTGTAATGTGTGTGTGGTATGTGGCATGTGTGACATGTAACATGGTACAGGGCCCGGGGGACCTGGGAAGGTGGGGTGCACAGGCCGGTAGCTTGGGAAGCACCGACCTCCGGCTGCTCTATCACTGCGGTCGGGTGGACGCCCCGGGGAGCCGGCCCTCTGCGCCCCCCCTCCTCGCCTGCTGCTCCCCGTGCTGCCCGGGAGGGAACCAGCTGTGCCCGGGCCCTGAACCACGTGCAGCCGGGGGCCCCAGCCGCGGGGAGGCACCCGTGGGTGGGAATGTGGGTGCCAGGGTTTCCCAACCAGCTCTGGCCGCCTACCAGCAACCTAGAGGGCGCTGCCCGGTGGGGGCCTGACGCAGCGGACGCCCGAGGCCAGGGGTTTGGGGAAACGCAGCCAGCCCCGTGCCCATGCCCCTGCCCGGGAGAGCAGTCTCAGTGTCCGGGCCCGTGGCACCCAAGGCCCAGGCTCCGCACCGCCTGGCAGAGGCCTGGGAAGTCCGCGCCCACAGCCCCGCCAGTCCGCCCTGCCCTGCCAGTCTGCCCTGCCCTGCCGGCGCCACCTGCCGTGTCCTGGGACAACCTCGCGGCCTGAGGAAGGTTGAGAACCACCACTCTAAGCAAAGAGCAGCCGCGGACTGTAGGTAAGTGACCGAGCGGGGCCGGGTTCCAGTAAGACTGCATCTCCCACACTGGGCGGCGGGCCAGACGCGGCCCCCGGGCCACAGTTTGCCGACATCACCCCCTGGTCTCCGAGATGCAGGTCCCAAGAGGGCGAAGGGCAGAGGGAGGTGGGACCCCGAGGAGAGAAGAGGGGAGAGATGAGAAGCCAGTGCCTGGGAGATGATGAGGAGCTGCAAGGTGGTCCCTTCCCTCGTGCCTGCGTGGGTCCTCGCCACCCCCAGGATGGAGGGCGGAAGGTCCCGGGTCCTGCTGGACAGATGCACCTCCCCAGCTGGGACCCCAGCTCACTCACGTCTCCTGAATCCGAGTCCCGCCGCGAGATTCTCTACCCACTGGCCGAGGACCCAGGCCCGTGCGAGGATGGAGCAACTGGTCCTGCACCCACCCCCACCTCTCTCACCCCGCGCCCTGAGCTTCATCCAGGGGCCACCTCCATCTCTGCCCATCACCCAGACCGGGAATCGGATTCAGCAGCGGTCTCCGTCCAGTCCATCCCCCTGCTGCCAGCCTGTGCCCCTGCCAGAAACCAGAAGGCTGATCAGCCTTCATTGCTCTGAAAGGTCAGAGCTAATCACTCACTGTTTAGTTGAGACATGGTTAGCTGAAGCAGCCTCCACCTGTTAGTTTCATGTAAATTTCTGTTCTTGTCACTTCCTGCCTAAAGGCTCTGGGTGTGTCCCAAAGCCTTAATAAAAGGGAGAAAAAGGCCAGAGCAAGAGACAGTCCTTTCCACTAGCGCAGCGGTTCTCAACCTGTGGGTCGAGACCCTTTCACAGGGGTCGCCTAAGACCACCGGAAAATGCAGATATTTACATCACGATGCATAACAGTAGCAAAACTTCATGGTTGGGGGTCACCACCCCATGAGGAACTGTATGCCAGGGTCTCGGCCTTAGGAAGGTTGAGAACCACTGCACCAGAGGAAGGCTCCCGCCTGGCCCCCCAATATCACCAAATTAACACTTTTCTAGTCTCTCTCTTCATTTGCGTGCGGCCTCCTCCAGAACCCGAACCCTGAACCAGGAACCCTGAACCATGCGGGACGTGAAAGGGGCTCCCACATCTGGCACCCAACAGGGACGGAAAAAGGGTACCCACACCTCCCCCCACAACCCCGGCTCCATGAGCTGAACAGGGGAGGTGCCTCCCCCACAGCAGACTCTCGGGTGAACCAGGGCCCCCGCTGCCCACGGCGGCACCCAGAGATCCAAGGAAACGCCGGGGTCTGTTTATCTGGCGCTTCCTCTCAGGTCCCGCCAGGTGACAGCAACACGTGTCACCACCAGCCCCGGCCCTGCGGCGACGCCTGGCACACGGCGGCGCAGAGGCTCCGGGAAGAAACAGCCGTCGCTCTGATGCCGGTGATGGACCGCCGGCGGGAGGGGAGCCTCCTGGGACCCATCATCCGGAACTGTCGGGGGAGGCGAGTTGTCTGTATTTTGATACAGGATGTCAGCTCCCCTTCCGGGTTTTCAGCCCAGGAAGCTGCCTCTGAGGAGGAGCCCCTGAAAGGCCCGTGGGTGCGGCTGAGGTGCGTCCCTCGCCCATCAACGTCCCTAAAACTTCCCATCAGAAGGCCGTGCGGCCCAATCAGAGCCGCGGAAAGCACGCCGCGCGGCCTTGTCTGGCTCCACTCGGAGCGCTTGGGTCCCTGATTACTATTCAGCTCAAAGCGCCGTCGGTGATGGCTCCGGCACCCGCGCTGTGATTTCTCTTCTTTTCTTTTTTTTTTTTTTTAAGGCTCAGGACTAATTAGCCTCATGAAGGCTTGTTTGGTTGTTGTGGTCTGTGGTTATGAGAGGGCTGGCTTTGCACTGAAAAATGCCACCACGGACCTTTCCTCCTCCGCGGGAATTCAACAAGAGGGAAAAAAAAATAGCCCAATTAGGACGCATCAGTGGATTGCCTCACCCCTCATCAGCCCCAAATAAATAAATATCGGCATTGAGTGAGTGAGTGAATGAATATTCAACAGCCTCACTTCCCGGGACAGGCTGAGGATCCAAAATGGGAATTTAAAGAGCCATCCAGACCCGTTGATCAAGGCAAGCTGAAGGACCACTCTTATTTGTTTATTTTTTAACGTATATATAATTACTGATTTCAGAGAGGAAACAATCCCTGGTCATACCCATTTTCAGACAATATACAATTCCTATTTTATAAATAACGCTAGTGGCCCGGTGCATGAAATTCATGCACAGGGCGGAGGGGTTCCTCAGCCTGGCCCGCATCCTTTCCAACCTGGGACCCCTCGGGGGATGTCAGACAACCGGCAGTTGAACATCCCTCTCACAATCCGGGACTGCTGGCTCCTAACCGCTCACCCACCTGCCTGCCTGATCGCCCCTAACTACTCTGTCTGCCAGCCTGATTGCTCACTACTGCCCCGCCCTTTCAGTCTGATTGCCCCTAAGCACCTTCCCTTGCTGGCCTAATCACCCCCAACTATCTTCCCTTCCAGCCTGATTGCCCTCAACTGCTCCCCTCGCCAATCTGCTCGCCCCTAACCGCCTCTGCCTCAGCCTCGCCCCCATGGCTTTGTCTGGAAGGTCTCCCGGTCTAATTAGCACATTACCCTTTTATTGGTATAGATACCAGCTGGAAGGACCTGGACCATCGACCTCATTGGTGTGTCCAAGGATGCTTGAGACACTGCAGGGCCTTTGAAGGATCTGGGTCCCCCCGGCCACCACACAGCAGCACCGGGCGCTGCGACCCAGCACACCTAGGGTCAAGTGTGCCATTGGCTTAGCTTCCCTGCGCCTGTCAGGGCCTGTTGGTCTCTGTCCTCCTTTGAGAAACGGGAAGAACCCGGGCGTTTCTGTGGGTGGGCCAGCGGGAGGGAGGCTTTCGTCAGATGCTGACTTCGAAAGCATTCCGCATCTGTCCCGGCACAGTGTCCGTGCCCGGTACATGTCGGTTCTGTTTGGGAGGACGGGACAGAACTCCACCCTGCCAGGCCCAGGGTCCCCCCGCCCGCAGTGGCGGAAGATGGAGAGGTGGCAGGCTGGTTCTGGGGGGCTTGGCTGCCAGCTCGCTGTGTTGCTGCCAGGGGTCTGGCTCCTGAAAGCCAACAACCCGGAGACCATCGGGTGACGGGAGTCAGCCTGCCTGCCGTCTGGGCGGTGGACAGCATGGGCACGGGTCCACCCAACAGGCTGTGCCCAAATCCGCAGCCCTGCTGGCCACTGCACAGGCCACTTGCCATGTGGTTTGGAGCAGGGGTCTCAGGCCCTTTCCTCCGGCTCTGGCGCCTCATCCCGGCCACGGGGTAGACCAGCTGCCCGCCCCCGGCTGGTCCAGCAGCTTCCAATGTTGGAGAGAAGCGATTGCATCCATTCAGCTGGGACCCGTTTCCTCTGCAATTCATTCAGCTCCACCAGTTCATCAGCGCGCAGGGGCTCCGTGTGTCACCGCTCGCCGCTCCCATTGTATAAACACACCAGAGGTTGGCTGAAAAAGCATCGAGCAGCCGATGGACAGTCCTCTTATTGGGCGTGCCTGGCTGCTGATTGTTAATTCTTAACCGAGGCCATTTTCCCATAGATTTTAGGGAGAGTAAAAAGGAGGGGAAGAGAGAGGGAGAAATACATCCATGGATTGCCTCCTGCGCACGCCCAGGCCAGGGAGGAGCCTGCAACCCAGGGACGTGCCCTGGACTGGAATCGAACCCGGGACCCTTTGGTCCCCAGGCAGATGCTCTATCCACTGAGCCCACCCAGCCAGGGCTGCCAGGGCTGTTGAGAAGCAGGGCGTGGCCCGCCAGCTGCTGGGTCTGGTACGGGGGCGATGGGGCTGTGGGTCCTGGACACTGGCGAGCCAGGATAGGGCAGGAGGAAGGGTACCACTGACTCCTGAGATACCCTATTCCCCGGCGTAAAAGACGGCTTTTTAACCCCGGAAAATCTTCTCGAAAGCCGGGGGTCGTCTTCTATGCCGGGTGTCATCTCATAGGGCGGGTCTATCCCAAACTCTCTATTTTAACTGGAAAAGTCGGGGGTCATCTTCTATGCCCAGTCGTCTTATATACTGGCACCCCCCCCCCCACACACATCACATTCTCTCCCAGATGGGCGCTCTCTCTGGGAGTTAGCAGAAGGGCGCAAACGGTGGACTCCGGGCCCACCAACTTGGTCCCTTCAAGGGTCGGGGTGTCTTTTATGGGGTTCCTCTCTGAGCCGCTCCCAGCGCCGGGTGTATTCCCAGGCGGGGTGCCGGGGAACCGCTCATACATCGGAGGCGCGCATCCCAGGAGGCAGAGGTCGGGGGCTAGACGGCGGGGACGGGGAGCAAAGCTGAACAAACGCGTCTGCATCTCGCCTCGGGAGGCCGACTTCTCGGGATTCCCTTCCTGCTCCTCTGACGTGCCCTCCACGTGGGCTTAAACCCCGGCTCCTCTGGGCCCGGGCTAATGTTTCCACCCATAAGTTCACAGTTAATAGAGGCGGCGTCCCGCAGGGAAATAAAACGGCCTTCAAGACAGAGGTCCTCTCGCCGCTTCTCGGCCTGGCGGCTGAGGTCAAGCTGAGACAGAAAGCGTCTGTCCCCACCTCACCCCCGTCTTTCACGCGGAGTCTCCAGCCTGCAGATGCTTCCTCCGCCTTTTTGGGGGGAGGTTTGAGGGGTGCCGAAAAGAAACCCAATAGCCAGGCTTTCGATTTTCTGCCACAGAAACAAAGACGGCGGGAGGGAGAGAGGATGCTTCCCTCGGAGCAGAGCGAGCCCGGCGGAGAGCGGAGGGGGTGGGAGTGGGCCAGGTGCCCTGGGGCAGCCGGGGAGCTCAGGCAGGGGGACTCCTGTGACCCTGGCTCACCCCCACCCCAGCCGGAACGCATTCAAGTAATAGACGCTCCACCCACCTGCCGGGCGAGGCGGCTGATGCCACCCTGATGCCACCTTCCTGAAGCTGGTCCAGGGCGCAGGCTGGGCAGGGCGGGTGCACGTGGGCGCCGGGAGCTGCCCGCCCGGCCCTGGGCTGGGCCACCCTCGCCGGCAATTTCCATTGGCTCCAATGGTAACTGCGCAGGCCTTGCCCAGGGCGTGGCGTCCCCTCTGCCACCTCCAGGAAGTCCTCCCGTGACCCAGCTCTCTACCTCACCGCACCCCACCCCGCCCCACCCACCCCTCCCTCCACGCTCTCGATCCAGGAGTGTCACTTTACCGCACGCAGTGGAAGGTCACACACAGCTCACGGCCCAGGTGTGTGAACCGGGTCACTAACTGGGTCAGGAATTCTCCAGACCCGCCCCTCACTGCACCGTCCTGTGGCCAAAACCTATTTATTCCCTGTGTCCCGTGGGCCCCGCCCCCCCTGGCTCCGGCCTCGGCCCCCGCTCCCTCCCGCCCCTCTCATTAGACGCCGGCCGGGCAGATGCTTTCACAGATCCACGTCTACGGAACGTGTCCCAGACAACAAATTGCCTTTTCCTTTCTGTCCGTGGCAGAGAGCAGGTTGGCTACGTGCAAATACCCTCAGAGGCCGTCCACTCCCACGTGGAAAAGGTCACAATGGGGGAGCTGGCCCACCCGGGTGCCGGGGGAGGGGGGGAAACTGGTTGAGAGCCCCTGTTTGGGTCCGAGACCCGGCTCTGCAGGGGCCTTGCTGTGTGACTTCGGGCACCTTCCTTAGCCTCTCTGTTCCCCTGAGGGAGGCAGTGCGGGTGGAGGGAGTTACTGCAGACACACGGGCCCTCCCAGGAGTCCCTGTTCTCCTGCTCACCAGGCCAGGAACCATCCACAGCCCCCCTTCTGCTAGGATCGGCCGGGGCTCAGCCCAGCCCGAAGCAGGAGAGAGCAGCGGGCCCTATGAAAGGATCTCACCATGCAGACCGGCAGGGGGGTGGGGGGAGAGGCAGGCAAACCTGAGTTGTCTTTGCTTTTCTTTCTTTTGGCCGTTTTTGGTTTTGTCCACGACAAAAGTGTGGGCTCCTGGTCCTGGCTCCTCCCTAGCGCTCCGGGGCCCAGTGCTAAGCTCCCAGGCTCGCCAACCACCTACCCGCCCAGGGCCTGGCCCTCCCGGGACCCGGTCTTCCCCCGAGAACTGGCACCGGCCCCAGGAGAGGGCGCGGCTGTGAGCGAAGCTAAGGTCGCAGGTAATTCTGGCAATGAAGGCTCATGTTCATTAAGCCAATGGTTCTCAACCTTCCTAATGCCGCGACCCTTTAAGACAGCTCCTCATGTGGTGGTGACCCCCAACCATAAAATTACTTTCGTTGCTACTTCGTCACTGTCATTTTGCTACTGTTGTGAATCGTAATGTAAATATCTGTGTTTTCTGATGGTCTTAGGCGATCCCGGTGGTGGGGTCGATGGACCCCCAAAGGGGTCTCGGCCCACAGGTTGAGAACTGCTGAATTAAGCGGATGGCTATCACATTCCTGGAGAGGCCCGGCCATCGGGGCGGCTCCCACTGCCCATTGCCCCTCGGGAAGGACCGGGAGCAGGGGCAGGGGAGCCAGCTGGAGGCGCATCCCCGGCTCTGTGTCTCTGTGTCTCTGCATGGCATTCTCCTTCCTGGTCCACCCGGCCCAGGGGCAAAGCATGGCCGCCCCACGGCGCCCACGTCTGAGTCCCGTGTGGGACCCGCCCAGTCACCCCCTCTGCTGTCTCTTCCTCTTGAATTCCCTCCTCTTCCCAGACAGAGACGCTGATGGGTCCCGTCTGAGTCAGGGGTCCGGCCACGGAGGCAGGGACGCCCCCTGCACCCATTCTGGGGGTGCCTTCGCCCTGGAAAGAGGGGTTTCTACAGAAAGTGGCAGTGGGCGGTCACAAGGCTCCGGGTGGCCACTCGGGAAGGGCCCCTCAGTCCGGTCCAGCAGCAGCAGCAGAGATGAAGGTCAAGTGGGCAGGAGCCGGCGGCCAGTGCGCCGATGGAGTCCGCCCGCGGGAGGGGGCGGCAGCCGCATATCCTGGCACAACCGGCCTGGCTGGCGGGCTTGCCCTCCTTCCACCAGACAGAGGGTGACATTTGCCCAGCGGCTGCCCCGGCCACACACGCGCCCCGAACCAGCCCGCACACAGCCCCGGGCTCAGGGCCTGGACGTCCATCCTTCCCGAGGTGAGAGCGGCTGCCTCCGATGGACTAGAAGGAGGGGCCTTCCACGCCCTGGCCCCCCTTCCCCCCGCCATCTCCAGGGCCCTCGGTGGTGGGGCCGCAGCAGGAGGAAGGCGGACCGAGCTGGCCAGGCCTCAGTGGCAGCCTGGGGAGGCCGGGGCGCCGCGCTCGGCAGTAACGGGGCCTCTGTGCCAGGAAAGGCCGCAGCCAACATACCAGCACCCCAGACGCCGGCAGATGACGTGGCCGCCCTGCCATCTCGCCCGCCCAGCCTGCCAGGTCCCCAGCCCGGCCCGCGCTGACATTTACAGCCGAGTGTGCGGCGACCGCATTAAACCGTGCGCCGAGCGGCGGGTTCGCCAGCGCAGGGCACAGCGACCGCAGCAATTAAACCGAGATTAGGGAGCGGGAGCGCCAGCCGCCCGGGCTGCGGGCTCCGGGGCGGCCAGAGGCCTGGCTGTTATAACCGAGGGAGGAAGCCACGGAGGAAACTCAGAAACTCGGGGTACGGCCCTCAAAGGCCAGCCTCCCCCGCCCCCACCGCACCCCCCTCTCTATGTGACTTTTCTCTTTTGGACAATCAACCTCCTTAAGCGGGCGGGGGTTCCGCCATCATGATTCCTTGCTGAGTGGACTGGGGGGACGGCCAGGCTTCCGCCTCAGCTGTGTCCGCAGAAGGAGGCCTCGCCACGACGCGGTTCGGGGAGTGAAGGAAGCAGACGCCATCCACGCTGCCAGGAAAGCCCAAGCTGGCCTGTGGACCGAGCCCGGGGCGCGCCACGCCGATTAGTGGACCGCCCTCTCCGGCCTCAGTCCCCGGGGAACACTGGGGCCTGGCCACAGTCTCTGCCCTCCCTCGGCTCCCCGACGGGGCAGGGGGGAGGGGGTGGCAGACCATCTTGTTTCGTTTAACATCCTTATAAAGCGCCGAAGTCCTTTCCGGGGTGAGGCAGAGCTGAGCAGTCATGCTGTCACCCCGCGACGCGGTGGGCTGGGGGGATGGTTGAACCGGACGCGCTGGGCCTGTTGGCAAATGGGCCGCTGAGGTTGGGGCGCCGCCGGCCAGACGTTCCGGGCATTTCTGGGCTCTGAGTGGCCCGGAAGGATGAGGAAGCGCTGCCCCACGCCGAGTAAATTCCAGGCTATAAACGCCGGGGCTCAGCCCTAAAGACGTGTGTGTCTGGTGCCCCGGGGGGAGGGGGGCAGTGGGGTTCTCAGCTGCCATCTGCAGCCCCACCCCAACCACACAGGCGCTGACGCAGAAGGGCCTTAGCCCCACTCCCACTCTATCCCGGATCCCAGTGCACCTGCCCCTTGACCTCCCGGCAGAAGCTGGCTCTCAGCTCCTGCGGGAAATCCTTACACGAACGGATGCTCCAGTGGGCATAGTCTCCCAGGGGCTGACTGTACCTGCCTGTGCCCGGGGAAGGTGCCCTCCAGCCCAGGCCCTTCGGGAAGGTTCCAGATCCCACACTGGAGCTGTCACTGGGGAGATTTCTGGGAGAGAGGGTGACCGTCTATCCACACACCCTCCCGGAGACCCTTCCTGGTTGCAGGTCGGACGTGGCGGGACCTTGAATGAGCTACAGCCTCTTGCGAAGGCCCAGGTTTTCCTCCGGCCACGTGAGTGGCTGAGTCACGTGGCCTCTTAGGGCTCTTGAACTCAAACGCGATCCCGTGAAGGAGCCAAATGAATGAATGTCTTCCCTTCACATTCAACTCATTCTGTAATGCAGTGGTTCTCAACCTGTGGGTCGCGACCCCGGTGGGGGTCGAGCAACCAAAACACAGGGGTCGCCTAAAGCCATCGGAAAACACAGATATTTACATTACAATTCATAACAGTAGCAAAATTACAGTTATGAAGTAGCAACAAAAATAATTTTTTGGTTGGGGGTCACCACCACATGAGAAACTGCATTAAGGGGTCGCAGCTTTAGAAAGGTTGAGAACCACTGCTGTAATGCGTCCTAAGCTCCATGTCCATGTCGCTTCTCCCCCCGCAGAAACCAGACAGGCCGCGCTGACTGCTGGTAACTGTGTCAAAGGGCTGGCGCTTCTCGCGTGCTGACTGCGGGCCAGGCGTGGCTTTAAGCACAGCGTCCCTCGGACCCTCATGCTATCATTCCCGTTTGACAGATGTGCAAACGAAGGCACGGGAGGGCTGGAGCCGGGGTGCCAAGTCAGACAGCCCCGCCCTGAGCCGGGCCGTTAGGCAGGGTTCCCCGCTCACCAGACGGGTGTGAAAACTGGGTGAGAGGCCACGTCACGGGGCCGAGTTCATGCAGGTAGTCTCGGCCTCTGAAGCACCTCCCTTGGGCTCTGCCCTGTTCCTGCTGGACCCCCCAGACCCTCAGGCTGCCCTCTGGCTTCTCAGCAGCGCCGCCTCCCGGTCCCCCCCAGAAAAACACAACCATCCTCTGGAGTTGGACAACTCTCTCTCTCTCTCCTATTAGACTAGACTTAAATATATGTATATTATTGATGTCAGAGAGGAAGGGAGAGGGAGAGAGAGAGAAACGTCCATGATGAGAGAGAATCATGGGTAGGCCTCCTGCACGCCTCACACTGGGGATAGAGCCTGGAACACGGGCCTGTGCCCTGACTGGGAATCGAACCCGGACCCTTCAGTTTGCTCTACCCACTAGGCAACACCAACCAGGGTGAGACTAGACTTTTTGACCTGCTTCCCCATCACGTGGCTGGAAGATCCCGCCAAGAGGGGGCCCAGGGCCTGGAAGACCCAGCCAAGGCTCTTCCTGGGTGCTCCTTGCCCGTGAAAATGGAGGTGAAGACAACCCAAGTCTGACCCCAAAAATAAACTTCCTTTCTTCTGGGGTCGTGGATGCCAAGTCCCACCACAGGCCTTTAACACACACACACACACACACACACACACACACACGGGCACACACGGGCACACACACACACACACATACACACACACACGCAAAACCAAACCAAAGCAAACACGACGAAGCCTTGAGCCCCCGGTAGTCCGATGGTAAGGAACACACGGACTTCCCCTCTCCTGCAGGGAGAAGGGGGTGCCGCTGTGCTTAAAGAAGCTGTTCTCATAGTCAGCGAATCACCCCGAAAAGGCTGCCTGTGACCCCACTTCCCGCCCTCGCGTGCCCTGAGAGCGCCCTGCCTGGTCTCAGACGCTGAAGGAAGGAGAGCCGGCACAGGAGGGCTGGCAAGGCAGGACGGAAGCCCTCAGACCTCCCCTGCCCCCATCCTCCCTCCCTCCCTGTCCCCCCAACCAGAGCCTCCAAGGCAGAAAACCTGGCTCCCTCTGCCAGCGCCTGTCTGTGCAGAGAGGGGGCACCCTCAGGCGCAGCTTGCCTGCCTGTGGAAGGGGGGCACCGAGGGTGCCGTGAGACAGACCAGGGACAACACGGAGGGAAGGCTCACAAAGCGTGCCTCTCCTTCCCGCTGTTCCTTCCCTTCCTGGACACGCAACACTGCAGGGCCTGCCTGGGCAGTGGCCTCTTCCAGCACGTTCCTCCCACTCATCATCATCATCATCACCATCATCATCACTGTACGGAGCACCACCAGCCAGAAGGCGTCCTCAGTGGTTTGTCAGTTAGCTAATTCCTAGGAATAACCTTCGGAGACAAGTCTCCTGGGATGCCCATTTTACAGAAGAAACAGTTGAGGCCAGAAGGGTTCATGTATTCAACTAGGAAGCGCCAAAGTAGAATTAGAACTCGGGTGTTAGATTCCAGTCCCCACCTGTCCCAGGCTGGGACCTCCTTTCCGTGTGCGCCTTCTTTCCAAACTTCCTGAGAGCAGGAAAAGAGGCACGTGGGTGTGGCCTTTAGTTCTAAAAAAAAATTTTTTTTTAAATCCCTCCTAATCACTATCTTCCTGTTTGTTTTAAATGGACTCTTCTGACAGGTGTTCTCACCTCGATGTCCCCTCTTTTCCTTTACCTGTGGTTTTTGCTTGTTTGTTTGTTTGTTTGTTTGTTTGTTTGTTTGTTTTTGCTCCCGTGCGTTCCGTTTCCAAGCACTCCTTCCGGCTCCTCACTCGCTGATTGCACGGAGCGATGCGTTATCACTGGAGATGCTATCGTGTGTCTGCGTCAATTCTCCCGGCGTCTGGATTGTCTTTCCTTCCTGCCGCCATTATTTTTCTGGGGTTGGAGAGGGGGGGGCGTTCTTTGCTTTTTCACGTTGAGCGCGGGGCTCAGACATCTGAAGGTCCTCGCTGGCTGTTTGTATTTCATCCGCGGTCGGGCAGGAGCGGGTGGGAAGCGGTCTGAGTGTTAGGATGATTGACCCCAGGCCCTGCCGGAGGCCTCATATGTCAGTAGTGCTTGGTCTTTCCCGGCCGGGGGTGAGGGGCCTTCATATTCTCTAAAGAAGACTCTCCTCTCTCCTGTGAGGGCAGGGGGGGAAATTAGAGGGGCAGTCCAAAGGCAAGCAGCTGGGATTCAAGGAGCAGGAGAGAAGAGCCGCCATTTCATCTTCAAAAGGGGGTGTGTTCCTGGGATTTTTCTGGGAGGACGGTGAGAACCGGGAGGCGGGAAGACTGGGTAGGTGGGGAGATGTAACTAGCTGGTTATCTTGGTTGAAACATATTCCTGTCTGGAAGCTCCAATACTTTTACCTGCTCGTCCTACCTTGTTTCCCTGAAAGTAAGACACGCCCCGAAAATAAGATCTACTTCCAGTTTTGCCTCTCGCTGTAATATCAGATATCCTCCCGAAAATAAGACCTCCCCAGAATAGAAGGCTCCCTGAAGCTACCATCAGGCGTCTGACTCCTGATTTAAAGAGACCTCGCCCTGCCCGAACAGCTCCGGCTGCGCTGGGGCCAACCAGTGAGCTGGTTTGTGATGACAACTAGTACCGTGCCGTATACAGGTAATAAATTTCCTGTATGTGTACCGTATTCTTCTTCATGGGAAAATAAGACATCCCCTGAAAATAAGACCTAGCACATCTTTGGGAGCAAACATTAATATCAGACACTGTTGCTAGATTTCAAAGTTCCCCTGGAAGCTTGTTGAGAGGCACAGATATTTGGAACTGGTATAACCATTGGGGTTTTTTTTTCTTTACGTTTATCCTCTTTTAAATGGGGTCGCTTTGATATGTAAACCCATCCTGAGTCGTTTAGGTGTTAAGCTTTTCTGTGACACAAGTAAGAGGTGTTTATGGTAGACCAGAGGCCCGGGGCATGGAATTCGTGCACTGGGGGGTGGGGTGCAGTGTCCCTAAGTCCAGCCTGCACCCTCTCCAATCTGGGACCCCTCAGAGGATGTCCAACTGACAGTCCTAAACCAGCAGTCAGACATTCCTCTCACAATCTGGGTCTGCTGGCTCCCAACCACTCACCCACCTGCCAGCCTGACCACCCCTTAACAACTCCCCTGCTGGCCTGATCAACACCTAACTGCTCCCCTGCCAGCCCAGTTGGCCCCAACTGCCCTCCCCTGCCAGCCATCTTGGGGCGGCCATCTTTGACCACATGGGGGTGGCCATCTTGTGTGAAGATGTGAGAGTCAATTTGCATGTTACCTCTTTATTATCTAGGATAGGATAACCTGGGCCAGGACCGGGCACGCTGTTTCTGGAAAGAGGCAGCGAGCACATATTCCAGCTTTTGTAGACCTTACGGTCTTGGCTGCATCTACTCAATGCTGCTGTTGTAGTCTGAGGGGTTCATCCCTAGCTTCCCCGGCTTTTGCAGCCTCAGTGGTCTCATCCACCTCGATCTGCTCCTCCTGGACGTGGCTGGTGTATTAAGAAGAGAAGGAGCGAGCGGACATCAAGAAGGAGCTGGTCTGTAACCACCGTAGGCAGATCGACCAAAGACCTGGGAACTCTGGGAGTAGCCGCTGGCTACGCTTCCCACGCTGGTGAAACTGAGCCGGGTCTCTTCATCTTCCAAGAGTCTCCTGTAAGCTGCAACGTCCATGTCCAAAGCCATCTGGACATGGAGGAGGCCCTGGTATTCTTTTAAATATTGGGCCGTTTCACTCTCCGTAGTTCTCAACTCATCTTCTCATTTGTTGGTTGCATCCTGAAGAGCACTGACGTCAGAGTTCTGCTGATCCTCCAGCTCTCGCAGCTGCTTTCCCAGAGCTCCGTTCAGGCCCCGGCATGCTCTGATCTCCAGGGTCTTGACCTTGAGCAGGCAGCGGCTTTCAGACACCTCGTCCTTGGTGGCGCGCACCCCGTAGGAGTTGTTGGCAGTTCTCTCGGGCAGCATGGCGAAGCAGCTCTTGTCCCATCCTTCTGCATGCTGCATGTTCCTGGCAGCCAGCTTCTCAGGCTGGGCCTGATGTCCTTGAGCGCCACAGAGAGGTCGGACCGGGAGAACATGTCCACCTCCACGGAGATCTGGGCATACTGCAGCTCGGCGAACTCCTCTTCCTGCACCTTCTTCAGAAAATCTATTTAGTCCATCAGGCTGTCCATGCGCTTTTCCAGCTCAGAGCCAGCGAGAGTCGGCTCGTCCGCGCCTCCATCAGCCAGCACCTCTTCCCGGTAGCAGGCCTGCAGGTTGCTCCCAGTCTCTTCCAAACCCTGGTGCCTGCTAACTGCTCACTGCCCTCTCCTCGCCAGGGACAGGGAGTGGGCCGGGCTCAGTCATCCCGTTTTCATTAAAATGTTCAACCCCGGCCTGCTCCACCCGTGCCCACAGGCAGCCCGGGGCAGACAGTGATCCCAGAGACACTGGCTATCTTGCCCTGCCAGGGTCCCCGATAGCCACCTGGACCCTATGGGGGGCGTCAGGCACTGCCCGCACAGCCTGCCCGGTTACCCATCATAATCTGGACCCTGCAGGCCAGGACTGCCGACCCCAATGGCAGCCTGGACCCCTCAGGTGGCATCAGGCGCTGCCCGCCTGACCTGCCCAGATACAGGTCATTCCTGGACCCTGCCGGTGGCTTCAGGCGCTGCCCACCCAGCCTGCACAGTCATCGATCACGGCCTGGACCCCTCGGGCGGCGTCACGCTCTGCCTGCCCAGACTGCCCGACCCCAATGGCAGCCCGAACCCCATGGGTGGCATCAGGCACTGCCCACCCAGCCTGCCTGGTTACTGACCACTGCCTGAACCCCATGGGTGGCATCAGACACAGCCCACCCAGCCTGCCTGGTTACTGACCACTGTGGGTGGCATCAGACACTGCCCACCCGGCCTGCCCAGATACCAGTCACAGCCTGGACCCCAAGGTGGTGTCACGTGCAGCCCGCCCCTCCTGCATATGCAAATTTACCCGCCATCTTTGTTGGCTTAATTTGCATATCACTCCTGATTGGCTGAGGGCGTGGGGAGGTACGGCCAGTTAGCGTTTTTCTCTTTCATTGGTGCAGATGGGCCTCTAAAGGAGCAGGCCTGGTGGTTAGCTGCTGTGCCAGCCTGGCCACACCAGGGCTCCACTGAGGCGCTCCTTCTGAGGAGCCGGTGCTCTTGCCACGCCAGGCACGGAGCGTTTTTAATATCAGTCCTGTCGACAATACGGGAGCCAGAGCATCAGAACTAAGTCTCAGGCGCATTTCATAATTACTTCCTTGGACTACAGTCCTGTCAAAGGATTTGCTGCTTCCTGAGCATCAGCCTTCCTGACATTTCAGACAAGCCTTGTAAAATCAACTCCGGAAAGGCGATGCCCATGTTTAATCCCACCAGCAGAGCAGAAGAGACTTCTCTTTCCTACAAAGGACATTCCTTACGATATATTTTTATTGATTTCTGAGAGGGAAGGAAAGGAAGAGAAAGAGAGATAGAAACATCAATGATGAGAGACGACAACTGATCGGCTGCCTCACCAGGAAACCAAGCCCACAACCCTGGCATGTGCTCCGACGGGGAATCAAACCACCCTCTCTTGATTTCTAGGTCGACACTCAACCACTGAGCCACAAAGGATGTGTTAATAATCAAGTTTCACAAGTGACCATGAATTATTTAACTCGTAAGGCATATCCAAGACCCGTGTCATCTGCACTGCCTCTTGAATGCTGCATAAACTCTCTTACCACATCCTAATATGCAACCTTCAACCTAGCCTTTCCCAGGGTTGTGCTCGGCCGGACACTGACCACAGGAGGCCTGCTCAGAAAGAGGACTCTGTGGTCAAATAAACGGAGGAGATGCTCAGTACTGCTGTCCCCTCCTCTGAGGGTCCAGAGCTCATTAAACACATCAAAAGCATCGAGAACGCCTGCTTACCACTTAGCTCTACTGAACCTAGAAACTTCCAGAGAAGATCCTTTCTTGAAGTAACGCCTGTCAGAGGCTCAACTGTCTACTTGTTCAGAACAAGTGCGAGGAACCTGGTCTACCGTGTGGCCGAAAAGCCTCAGCGTGCAGTTGAACAAGAGTAGAGTGTTCACACCCAATAGTCCCGCCACGAATAGCATGTGAGACATACAACGGAACAATGCATTGAGATTATTAGTGAGAAACAGAAACACCTGTATGAGAAGCCAAGCTCAAAGCGATGAAGACCACTAATTCTGGAGGGGGGCGTGGCCAAGGGGTGTAGCTGGTTGAGAAAGGTGCTCGTGTGTCCTGAGATAGGACGTAGAACATAGAGCATGAGGGACATTCTTTAACCTTCACCGGGGACAACCAAGTTGAGGCACTCATTACCCCCTCAAGTTCAAGGAACATTTAGGCAAATGAGTAGATGTCAGGTTCAGAGAGTGTCTGAGGAAAGCTAAGGGTTTGGGGGAAGAAAACATCTCTGACCTTTTGGAAACTGACATCCTAGGAGGACATGATCATGGTCTTACTTGGAGTCTACCGGTCATCACCTCGCCCTTTTCTTTCTTTTTATTTTTAATATATTTTATTGATTTTTCACAGAGAAGAAGGGAGAGGGATAGAGAGTTAGAAACAACGATGAGAGAGAGACATCGATCAGCTGCCTCCTGCACACCTCCTACTGGGGATGTGTCCGTAACCAAGGTACATGCCCTTGACCGGAATCGAACCTGGGACCTTTCAGTCCGCAGGCCGACGCTCTATCCACTGAGCCACACCGGTTTCAGCACCTCGCCCTTTTCTTAAAGGGCTCCCAAGGGAGGTCCCGCATCCCTCAGCCCCCCACTTCCTGCTCTCCCATCTTGAATCGCTGGCAGAGATCACCCTCACTCACACCCATGGCAACCCTTCACCTTCTTTCCTGCTTGGAGCTGAAAAATAACCATGTCCAACTCTTCGCTTCTTTTATGTGTCAATGTAAACAGGGAGGAGAGTGTGGGGAAGACCCTGACAATCCACTCCCACTGCTGACTTTCCAATCATCGTTGAATTTTGGAACGTGCAGCAAAACGGGCTTAGCGTTCACACGTAACAAAGGAAAAACGGAGACATCCTCCCGCGTTCAGCGATTCCTTAGTAACCAGTCCTTTAAGACACGTCCATCCAGGCGTGGAGGTCCTCTCTCGGGGGGCCCCTCTCCTCCCCGGACACCTCCCAGGGCACCAGCAGCCCCGGGTGGCACTAAAGGAGGACACTTCTCTGGCGGTCCCCATCCCGAGGCCTCTATGGAACGTGTCCACGTTCTCAGCCCGGACGGGCCCTCTCAGAAGGCTCGCCATCCCCTCCTGGGGAAGACGTCGTCTGGCCCAAGCCATCTCACGTCACGTCACACACGCAGGACACAGAGCGGAGAGAGGACGGTCCCCAGGAGCGTGGCCAGGATGAGAACCCCGCATCTCCTCCTCCTGCTTCTGCTTCTGCTTCTCCTTCTCCTTCCTCTGCTCCTCTCTGCCCTGGACCCTTCATGGTGACTCTCTAAGGGACAGTGGAGGGGTCAGACAGGTCTGCCAAGATGCCTCGATGGGAGAGGCATTCCGGGATCCCTGCAGAAGCCGGAGCGACGCCCCTCTGCACTTGGGGGCCTCTGTCTGGTGTGTGTGTGTGTGTGAAGAGTTAAAACTTCGGCTGCATGTGACCCCTGCCTGCACACACTCTCCCGCTGCCTACCTAGCAAGGCCCTTCCCAACACGCCCTCCTTCATGATGCGGAAAGCCTCTTTCTCGCGAGGCTGCCCAAGACGAGCATGGGCACCAAGGCCAAACTGGAAGTCCTTCCCTCTCCTCCCCTGGCCCGACAGCTCTGGTGTGGGACGCGAGATTGCTCCGTTCTCCATGGATATTGGCAATGCTGGATTAGTGATGCTAAATATATATATAAATATATATATATATATATATCTACAACCTATTGTCTTAGGCAAGATGGTATCAACCGCTCCAGATGGACCAATCTCTAAGAATAATTTCACTTCCCCTTATCACTGACAGGCATCACATTTACATATTCTACTGGTGGGCGAGATACTGCGGAGATGATTAATGTCCCGCGATGTCCCGATACCTGTAGACTGTTTGATCAATGTCTCCCCAAGAAGGTGTCTTTCATCCCGGGGGCTCCGAGTCTAAGAGCCCGCGGTGATTAATGTAACTAAATGTTTGGGGTCGGTGGAAGCTGCGGGCTCGGTTCTTGCCGCCCCGCCACGCTAAAGAGGGGTCACGGGAGACGGGATTAGTCATGTGGAGAAAAAGTTCTGGCGTGTGCGTGTGCGTGCGCGTGCGTGTGTGCGATTTCAAATGTCCCCTTAAAGCCAGAGGCAGACTCTCCCTGTGGATGGCTCCTCTGTAGGGAGAGAGACACGCTCCGTCTTCCCATGCACCTGTCAGTCCCGTTTAGGGACCCCAGCGGGTGGGAGGCTGTGCGCTGCCTTGGGGTTGGGAGAGATTCTAATTTATGCCGCACGTTCGTGAACCAGAAATATCTGGCTGCCTCCCGGCATCCCTCAGAGAGACGCTGACACGGGCTGGAATAAGGCGACAAAAGGCGTGGAGGTAGACAGTAGGCCTTGTGTCCTTGACCCTTCGTATTTACTTAAATACGTCCTCTGGATTCCAAGGTCGGGGTGCCAGGGGCCCGGAGTCGGGATGCCTCAGTTTCCTCATTTGTAACCCAGGGGTGATCCTGGGTGATCCTTCAGGGTGGGGGGCAAACTACAAGGCGAAGACAGCTTTCCGTGCTTAGCTCTGTGTCTGGCGTTTAGCGAGAACTCCATCAGCTCCCGCTCTTGTTTTTTTTTAATTAAATCTTTATTATTCAGATTATTACATTTGTTTCTCCTTTTTCCCCTCCATAGCTCCCCTCCACCCGGCTCCCACCCCTCCCTCTCTCCTGACCCCCCCCCAATTGATGAGGCCATAGGTGGATGATTTTTGTACAGGTAAACACCGACATTGCTGCCTCGACAACAATTTCAAAACTACAACTAAAAGACAGGACGGACAGCATCCGGAACCACGGGAAAGCTGGCGGAGTAGAAATTCTACAACTAGAGGGAAAGAGGGGGGCTCACGGAGACCAGAGCCCCCGCTCTTGCTGTTGTCATTATCCATCCTCCAGCCGGCTGGCCGTAAAGCCTCCCCCTCCGCCCGCCTCTCTCACGCTGCGGGCAAACAGCGGGCCTTCCTGCGGGTCCCACCTGACCCCTTCCTGCGGCAAGGCGCTCCCTCTCCCCTCGGAAAGGGTCTGGAAGGGAAATTAGATTCCACTCGCGCACATTTGCATAAACAGATGCGTCTCTGAACCCTGACTCGGCCAGGCTGGCCCTCGCCGTGGGAGCGGAGGAGGCCACATCTAGGAATGCAAATGACTTGGGGACCACGTCCCCACACCCTGGCCGGCCCCCCAGGAACACACGGAGGGGAGTGGGGGGGACGTGATGCCACGGGCCAACTGGAAGACGCCGGAGGAATGAAGAGATGAGTTCCAGAACCATGAACAGTGGTCCAATCCAGAAGATGGCGTTGGGGAAGGATGCTTTTGGGGTGAGCGCGTGGGAATGTTTCCAAGGAGAGAGTAAATCACTAGACCCGCACATTCCTTCACCCCCTC
>JAAGEH010000452.1:2670110-2681817 GCA_011751065.1 Lasiurus cinereus | reverse complement strand
AATATATTTTATTGACTTTTTACAGAGAGGAAGGGAGAGGGATAGAAAGTCAGAAACATCGATGAGAGAGAGACATCGATCAGCCGCCTCCTGCACACCCCACACTGGGGACGTGCCTGCAACCAAGGTACATGCCCTTGACGGGAATCGAACCTGGGACCTTTCAGTCCGCAGGCTGACGCTCTGTCCACTGAACCAAACCGGTTTCGGCTCACCCCCTCTTTCATTCGGCAAATGTTTACTGAGAGGCCAGGCACAGTTCGGGGTGTTGGGCTCGCGTGGCACGCAGGTCAGGCCCAGGGTCTGCTCCCCCGAGGTTGGCCTCCTCGCGAATGATAAGGAAGGTGACCCCGGCAAAGCGTGACCGCGTCCTGTGAGGCCCGGGCAGCTGGCCTTGGCCTTGTCCCCGGCTCTCCGAGCATGCAGAGATGCTCCCTGCACAAGCTCTCTCCGCGAGCCTGTACAGTGGAACCTCGAGATACGAGTTTAATTCGTTCCATCACCTTGAGGCGTGGGAAACTATGAGACGCTCGAGTCGCGGTAAACGGGTGGGTCGTGTGCAGCCGGCCGATCTGTGCGATAACTCCTATCTCAGATGTGGCTCGTATTTCAAAGCAAAAATCGCTCGCTCGACAGCTCGTATCTCAAAAATCTCCTATGTTAGGGCACTCGTATCTCGAGGTGCCACTGTGTCCTCCTCCCCTCTTTTCCGTCCTGGGTGGCTTCGGAACAGTCACACCCTCTCCAAAGCCTTGTTCTTTTTTTTTTTTTTTTTTTGACACGTGACACCCATAATTCCAAGTGCCCAGCACAAAATGGTTTCAAAGGCCGGCCACCCCACAGTCATCTAGTCCAGCTCAGGGTCCACAAACACCCAGTGTGCCCGCTGCCCCCGTCTGAGGTGCTGAGCCCGTGGCAGACATCACCAATCCACGCTGATGCTGCCTCAGACGCAATCCAACTCCAGGCAGACCCTCTGAATCCATCCCAGCCAGCACGAGCCGGCCCGCCCTGGGCCTCTGCACGGGATGGGATCGCAGACAGTAAGAAGATGGAAGCTCTCCTGCTCATGCACACCATCAGAGGACGTCCTTGCTGAACTAACTGCCCGGGAAACGGAGAGACCGCTGGGTGACGGCACATGTCCTATCCAAGCTGGTCCTGCCGACAGCCACACCCCCTTCCTGTGCACCTCCTCCCTCACCAAGGGCAGCTCAGGTCCCCACACCTGGACCCCCAGGGGCCTGCGAGGCCAGACACTGGGGCCCACCAACAGCCCGCTCTCAACTGTCTGTTTTGGTGAGACCCTTCCCCTAAAACAACTACTTCCGAGGTCTACACTCTCTACTTCAATTCTTTACTGTTAATAGGCCTACCACCCTTCTTATTTCTCGGAATAAAGGCAACAACAGTACAGAAAAGTAGGTTCTCGATCTTAACCAAGTTTTATTCTAAGCAGAGCATCGAATTAAAAGAGTACAAGTCAATTCACAATCATAGCTCACCAGCCTGGGACCTCCCCCCTACAGACGCAGCTGTGTACTGTTGCCTTTATTCTGAGAAATAAGAAAGGTGGTAGACCTATTAACGGTAGAGAATTGAGGCAGAGAGTGTAGACCTCTGAAGTGGTTCTTTTAGGGGAAGGGACTCACCAAAACATGTCCCCCCGGGGGCGGCATTCCATGGGCTTTGGAGTCCCATCTGCCGGAGCATAAACCTTGATTCAGTCCTTGCCAGCGACGCGACCGTCCCCTCCCTAAGCATTGGTCTCAGCATCTACACTGAGTGGTCAGATGATGACGATCTGGTCACTCAGTGTGTGTGTGTGTGTGTGTGTGTGTGTGTGTGTGTGTGTACAGTGTTACCTCGAGATACGAGTGCCCTAACATGAGATTTTTGAGATATGAGCCATCAAGCAAGCGATTTTTGCTTTGAAATACGAGCAACATTTGAGATAGGAGTAATCACGCGGATCGGCTGGCTGCACACGACCCACCAGTTTACTGAGACTCGAGCATCTCATAGTTTCCCACGCCTCAAGGTTACGGAACAAATTAAACTCGCATTTCGAGGTACCACATATATGTATGTATATATATATTAGAGGCCCAGTGCATGAATTCGTGCATGGATGGCGTCTGGCCAGCCTGGCCAGGGGGAGGGGACATGGGCGGTTGGCTGGCCTGCCTGCTGGTCCAACTCCTGGTCGAGGGGACCATTTGCATATCAGCCTTTTATTCTATAGAATAGACATGGAGTGCCCCGATTATTATGCGTTCAGAGATCATCATCTGGCCTCTCAGTGTATAAGATGGGGGAAGGGACAATTCCCGACCAACAGGGCGGTGGTCATGATAGCTGGTGCTTGCCCAGCCTTGCACAGAGTTCGCTCTCCAGAAAGGGCATTTCTGGTCAGCAGGACTGTTGGTACCCGTTCGCAGGAAAGCAAGCGAGCACGCGAGTGAGGGCATCACGGGGACCGACAGCCCGCTGCCTGCTAAATAATGCAGAGCCCTGGCCTTCCCGACGGTGAAGGCTCAGAGGAAGGTTTTTGTGATTTTTTATTTTTCACCGACAGGGAGAGAGACCCCGGAGGCTGGGCAGCAGCGGGGGGAATGTGTCTCTGGCAAAAAATAAAAAATTAAAAAAAATACACATTTGCTAAATGGGAAAATTATTTAAATAAACAAACCTGCGGGAGAAAAAAAAAAACCACGGGAGCCAATTTTGTTCATAAAACAACTGATTTACAGCACTCTAGCTAAGAGCAGCTTTTAACTCGAGCCTCTGAGAGCCTATTCATTATTCAGCAAAATATTCAAGATTAATAAAGGTATCTTTAATACTAATATAGCAGCGAGAGCTAATATATGTAAAATAATTATTATGAAAAGTATTATCAATATTTGGGGGAATAATGTACATGCATAATGAATGAATTTTGCCCCTGGGTTTAGGCTTATATCTCGGCCTGATTTTGCATGGAGAAATTCTGCATTATAATGAAAGGCAAAATGATCACACATTATAACTGCGAGGTTTTTATCACTGCTTAGAAGGATCCTAAAACTGTCAACTAAACAGCAAAGGAATATTTATATTCCACATAAGCATGCATATGGTGAGATTGATCATTCTGGGAGCGGTGGTTCATACTCGAGCACCCAAATGTCCTCGAGATGACAACTGTTGGCCGTGGAGAAATAAACAGAACGTTTTAAATAACCAAAGACCATAAAAATGTACCAAATGTGAGGCAAAGCAACGGCGGCTTAGTTTTTTTGGTTTTGTTTTGTTTTCAGTCTTCACATTCCCGAGACTGAAATCCTCACGCGTCTGTCTCTCAGACGGCCTATGCAGACGAAATCAAATTAAGAATTATTTTCATTTTCACGAGCCATGGCGGACCTTTCAAAATTTAGCGGAAGCACGTTCCCCACCTCCACCCTCACTCCAAACTTCCAGAGGAAAAATAATAAAATAAAAATCACATTCTATTCCATAAAGCATACGGGCATCTCTCCCTGGATCAAACCCCATGAAAATAAACCAAGAAAAACGAAGCGATTCTTGCCTTCGAGAGCGTAGAATCATTACAGAGTATACGAACGAGGATCTCCGGTCCATTTCCCTTCCTTTCCAGATGAGGAAACCGAGGCCCCAAAGCGGCGAGCCCACGCAAAGCCACAGTTGCTTACAAAACTCTCTACCCGCACCCCTGCCCCCTGCTCCTCACGTTCACCAGGGCAACCAAGGCAGGGGCAGTGTCTGCTGCTGACGTCAACCCTTCCGCACAGGGGCAGGGCAGAGGAACCTCGGGGGGGACCACGTGGAAGTTGCCCTTCAGCACCCTCAGCGCAGACCCCGAGTGAACCCCAAAATCAACTGACCACAGCTCAGTCCTCTGTGCACGTCACGACGCTGGCTGCACCCCATCGAAATGGCAACCGTGCAGGCTTCTACCTGGCCCGGTCCCTCCCGGAGACGAGGCCGGAGTGGTCAGCATCCTCGAAAGCCAACAAAAGCTGCCAAACATCGCCAGCCTTGGAATTTATGTGTGAGGACTCGTGTTGGGGAGGCCTGATATTCCGTGTGCTAAATGATGGCACCGTAAATCTCGTGAACTGTATATAAATCAGACTGGACCGACGTCTGGTAAGTGAGGCCGGGCCGATTTATGGCGCGGACCAGGGAAGAGTCTCGCGGCCTGTTCGTTTCGCCACCTGGTGTGGACGGGCCAGGGGGCAACCCACGGGCCACAGTAAAGCCACCTGTGACTGGCAACCCACCTTGGGCGACGAACTCCAACTCCAATACCCACAAAGTTAGGCTGTTCTGGAAGATTCTTGACTCTGGCAAGGGACGGGCTTGGATTGGAAGCCCCGTGTGCCAGAGGCCATGTCTTCCTGGCTTCAAGCCCTGCTGGTTATTACGACTGATGGGAAGAGTCTTCTGTGGATGTCTCCCCGCCTTTGCTGTTCGGAAATCCGGGATTAATGTGAAATGCTTTAACTTTGTACATTTTGCAATGATGGATGTTGGCCTTCGAGAATCCCAAGTCATGAAAGGCCTCCAAGTGAATCTGATACCAGCCATCCACTAACCTCGTCTTTAATGAATACCTACTATGTGTCGGGTACCTCCTCTTGTGGGATTTACTCTCTAGTGGGAGAGACAGAAATGTTAAAAAAAACACACAGGTCAGATGAGAATAGCTGCATTAGAAAAATAAATAAAGTAGAGCATGATGGGGTGGGTGTTTTTTTTTTAATATATTTTTATTCATGTCAGAGAGGAAGGGAGAGGGAAAGAGAGAGAGAGAAACATCCATGATGAGCGAGAAATATCAATCGGCTGCCTCCTGCACGCCCCCTCCTGGGGATCACACCCACAACCCGGCCATGTGCCCTGACTGGCAGTCGAACCATGACCTCCTGGTTCAGAGGCCCACGCTCAGCTCCTGAGCCACTGTGGCTGGGCACGATGGGGTGTCTCATTAGACAGGGTAGTCAGGAAATAAATCCTTAGCCAGTGGACAGTTCACAGGAGACCTATGGGCAGCACCTGAGCCAGTGCCAAGGCTGGAGGTGGGAGCGGAGAGGACATCTTCTGGGAACCGCAGGGAGGCCGGGCAGCCGGAGCGGACTGAGTGACAGAGGGACACAAGATGACATGAGAGTGGCCAGTGGGGGGTGGGGGAGGCCCAAACCCGTGGAAGGATCTGGCCTTTGCGGCTGAGCGAGCCGGACCGTTCAGGAAAAGCTGGGCAGATGCGTGGCATGATGGGACCTACGTTCTGAAAACATTGACTCTCCCTCTGGGGGACAGAGAGGTGGGAGGCCAGGATGGAAGCCAGGAGGCCGGTCCGCCTACTGTACCCAGCGTCCAGGCCCAAGGCCATGGCGACGGGTGACAGGGTCCCTTATTCTACGTCAGTCTCCACTCACACCCCGTGCACCTTCCTCCCTGGCCGTCGGACCCATGTTCGCAGCTGAACTCGCTCTGGATGATGTGGAGAAGGCGCGCTTTCTGCACACGCCGTCTTACGTCCGGAGGATGCACGTCCTTGTCCTTCAGGGACCAATCCCAGGGCCTGCGGTCCCCTAGGTCACCCGATGTCCCTGGGACCGGGGTGCATTCTGGGATGACAGCCTCCTTTCCGATGATTCGCTCGAGGGCAAGTGGTTCTATTGGTTGCCCGGCGGTCTCGGCTCCTGGGGACCAGGGTGTCGAGAAAATCCTAGTGGAGAATCTCACCAGGGACCCCATTAAAGCCAAACCAGACTTGGTGGCAAGAAGAGAAGGGACCTGAGCACCCAGGGGAGAGAGAGAGGGGTGGGGTCCCTCTCCCGATCCTCTTCCAGCAAATTGGTTTCCAGTCCTGTGCGCGCGCGGTGAGGGAAGAACACTTAGGGGTGATTACGGAGAAAGGAAGGTGGTCGGGGGGTGCGCCGCCCCGACAGTGAAGAATGGGGCCAAATGGGAGCGAGTGGACAAATTAATGATTAAGGGAGATTTTTTCGCCTTCCCGAGCCCTGTCCGGCCTGGCCTCCCAGATTTGAGCCATCGTTCACTGTCAAGAGAGGCCGGGAGATTGATTCAATTAAGATTAGCGGCGTCGGGGAAATGGCATGGGTTAGCTGTGATTAGCGGTGTCTTCTCTCTCATCTCTTGGTGGCGGTGGCCCGGACACGGGGGAGTGCGGCCCCCCATCGGGGGCGCGGGGACGGCGGGCGAGGCGGGCTGCCGGAGCGGGGGGCACGGGGAAGCGGCAAGCAGCCCCGGTGTTCCCTCCCGAGGTCTCTCTCCCGCGTTCTTCGTGGCGGTGACTTCCTGCTAATTAGCTCCTTCCACGGAAGGAAGAAGCAGGACGGAGGTGGGGGCGACGCTGAGGAGGTGGGGGGTCACCGCAGGCGACACCTCCTGGAAGCAAATGAGTGTCATCGGAGGTCTCATTAATTCCGCCGCGATGCCCCGGCGCCCTCTCTGATCCTGCGGAAGGGCGGGGGGCGGGAGTTAGCTCCCCAGAAGATGCGAGCGGGTCTGAAACAGAGAGGGGTGTCCGCCCCCCCCACCCGCTCTGCCCGCTCCCCGCCCCCTGCACTGGCTGGCTAAGAGCCCCACAGGCTCCAGGGCCCTGAGTGGAGTGACAATCGGGAGGGGACACAGCTCTGTCTCCCGTCCCACTGACACACAAGACACCCATGTGCCCGGGGCCTTGGCACAGGGGGGCAGCTGGCAAAGGTCTCAAATGGATGCGCCAGGTGGCATACTCCCGCCTCTCCATCCCGACGCATCAGTTTAATGAAGGGGGTACTTCCCTCGGGGTGCCTGGTGGCACTGGTTCCCATGACAAAATCATCACACAGCCTGCGGCACCACCGCCCAGAGAAGGAGCTGAGGCGACAGGTCTGGGGACAGAGGTCCCTCCAGAGAAGGGTGGGCCTGGGTGGGCTGGGGGAGGGGGAGCGGGAGAGCAAGGCCGGCCCCGGGGAGCACTGGCGACTCAGAGGCCCAGGCACGATGCTCCATGCATTTTTTTAAAATATATTTTATTGATTTTTCACACAGAGGAAGGGAGAGAGATAGAGTTAGAAACATCGATGAGAAACATCGATCAGCCGCCTCCTGCACGCCCCCTACTGGAGATGTGCCCGCAACCAAGGTACATGCCCTTGACTGGAATGGAACCTGGGACCCTTCAGTCCACAGGCCGACGCTCTATCCACTGAGCCACACCGGTTTCGGCTCCAAGCATTTTTGAGGCCTCTCCCCATACCACCGACCCCCTTGATTTTCAAGGGGCGGGGGGGCCACTTGGGGTTGAGCTTCTGCCCTCCGGCTTCGGCGCCTGCTTCTCCCTGTGCCCACAGCAGCCCTGTCCCAGGGCGCTCTCCTGGCCCCGCCACGAGGGAATCGGTTGCCCCTGTCGGGTGGGTGGTGGTTCTGGGGTGGTAGAATGCCTCCGGGGACGGGGAACCCAGCTCCTGGGTGGCCTCCATTCTGCCGGCAGGTCCCTCTCAGGATGACGGATCTGAAGCCCCTCCGCATCATCTCTGCTCACGGGCCTCCTTCTCCTCCTGGTCCCCCATCAACCTTCCAGACATCCAGGGTCCCTTCACTCCACGGGGGCCGAGACGACACTACCCTCATTCGCTGCCCCATGCCCCCACCTGCAGGGCCCACACGTCGCAAGCACCTAGGGAATCCGCGTGGAATACACGGGGGACTACAGTGTTACCTCGAGATACGAGTGCCCTAACAGACGAGATTTTTGAGATACGAGCCATTGAGCACGCAATTTTTGCTTTGAAATACGAGCAACAGTTGAGATAGGAGTCATCGCGCGGATCGGCCGGCTGCACACGACCCACCAGTTTACCGCGACTCGAGCGTCTCATAGTTTCCCACGCCTCAAGGTCACGGAACCAATTAAACTCGTATCTCGAGGTACCACTGTATTTGCAATGGAACGCCAGCGCTCGAGGAGGCAGCAGGGAGTGTCAAGTTCAACGTCCCATCTTTTACAAAGGAGCCAGCCAGGGCTCATCGGCCACGGCAGGGAAGGGCCCGTGGTCACAGGGCCAGGGCGTCGATTAGAAAGGGCTTCCGGGAGCCGGGGGCTCTCTGGCCAACCCCGATCTGCGTCCAGATGATCCGGGTAGGGAGTGGCCGGTCCCTGCCCCGCAAAGGCCGCGCGGGGCCCCTGCAGACGGAAGCCCAGGCCCGGCCGGTCCCGGTGGCCGCATCCTTCCCGGGGTGGGGCGGGGGGGGGGGAAGGGGAGGCAAGATGGATGAGCTCCTAAGCGGTGTCATATTCTGGGCGCTCCTCGCGGGGACGGGGGGCGCAGGAAATCCTGCCCGTCGTCTCCCCGACGGAGACAGATGTGCCTGGAAAATTCCCGGCGGGAAGCAGGCCATGGCGGGGAATCTCCGTCCACCCGGCGGGCCCCTCGGGCTGGTTCCTGGACCTTCCAGAAGTTTCCCGAGACCAGGGAGTGTGTGGGGCGGAGCCTTGCGGATAGAGGGCAGGAGGAGAAGTGGGCGCCGGGGATCGGGGCATGGGGCTCTCGCCCACCAGAGAATGGCTGCACCCCACAAGGCCCTCCTCGGGATGGGGTGGGGCTGGCCTACAGTAACAGCCTTAGATTCCCGAGCGCTGTGAACACGCAGTCGTGTTCGTGGCTTTTCATTCTGCAACACTGTTTGTACCTCTGAAGACGGGTCCCACTGGGCTCTGTGACCCTGTCCTGGTCCCCAGCCCCGAGGAAGGTGGCCTGGGAAGACCCGTGGTTTCTGATGTCCCTGGGGAGAAACTTCTTAACCCAGGCCTGCTCACTGCCCCCCACCCCCTCCCCGATGGGCTCCATCAAACCCCCTCTCCTCCTCCGTCCTCCTCCTCCGAGGCCGAGGCTGGCTCCCAGAGCCCTCTGGCTCCATTCAAAATCCCCTTTTCAGAGCGCTGGCACTTTTATGGCCTTTAATGACCCCCTATTGTACCCTGATTGCCAATCAGGGCCCACGTCCTGACCGCCCCCGCGTCACTTAGCCCCGATTCCCGATGACAATGGCCAGAGGGCCGGCGCGCTGTTTTGACATGAGCTGAGCTGGCCGAGCTGGCCGGGGTCGGGTCGCAGGGAAAGTTTTCAGGGCGGGTGATTTAAAGAGGCCTGGGCCAGCCAGCACCCTCCACACATCTCCTCCTTCTTCGTTGCTGGGACTTGGACAAAGGAATGAACTCTGAACTTTCCCTTTGACGGATGGAGGTCATTAAACGCGGGGCGGGGGCCCCCTTCAAAGGCAGGTGTGGGCCAGGCTGTCCCTCAAAAGCTGCCCTAATAAAGAGAGCGCGGGCGATTGTCTGGGGTTCAGAGAACCGGGGAACTTCTGAGGGATGCGCTCCAGTGGTTCAAAGGAATCAATGAGCTGGCCCGGCCAACGGACAGGGGCCGGGGCGGGGGCCACGGGCTGCCTCTCCCAGCCCCTGAATGGGTGGCTGCCCCGATTGTTCCCACACAGGGGGCACCGCCATAAATGCTTGGGGTCCTTTCCCCGGCACCCAGGGCTCCGGGGTCTGACACCAGCAAAAAAAAAAAAAAAATCTAAGAAAGGGAACCTCACCGGCTCCCACTTCAGATCCCGCGCCTTTTAATGGAGCGCCGAGAGATCTCCGAGCAGCTTAAAATATTAAAGGTTTCTTGTAAACATCTGGAAGATAACGTCTAATTACGAGATAGCGCTCGGGGTTATTAATATGTAATCAGCGCTAATCCCCACCCCGCACCAATCAACAGCAAACAAAGGCCCGGCCCGAGCCCGAGCGCCCCCCAGCAGTACCGGGGAGAGCCCCAGCGGAACTTCCAGACCACGCACCCCTGCCCTTCGGCCCCCCTGGCCCCCCCACAAGCCCCAGCTCCCACTCCCACCGCCGCACGGCCAGCTGGGACCACATGCCGTCCGTCCCGGGAGGGGCCAGCGCAGCCGGGCTGACCTCCCGGCCGTCGGCGGCGGGACACGTCGGCCGTGAAATAAATGGCCTGCAAGTGACTGGAGTTGGCAAAGTTCAACCTCGAGGGGAAATGAGAGCGCGGGCAGTCTCACCTCCTCCCGCTTCTGTGCATGTATGTGTGTGCATGTGTGTGCGTGCGTGTGTGTGTGTGTGTGTGTGTGTGTGTGTACTGAAAGGTGCTTTGCTTGTCGTCCCAGGGTCAGGGATGCTGCTCCCCGAGGCCTGAGCGCCCCGGAATGCGGTGGGTTTGGAGGGGCTGGAAGGAAGCCGGGTCCCGGGGGAGTGGCCCGCTGGAGGCATCCACAGGGTCCCTCGCCCGGCACAGGGTACCCGGGCCCAAGGGGTCCAGCCCGCGGCGCCCCACTCCTGCCAGGGCGGGCGATGGCTCCGAAGGGTAACGTCATCGGAGGAGCAGGCCGCCGGGGCCAGCCGCCCGGCCGAGGAAGCAGCTGTGGAGATGGGTTCCCGAAGGCCCCGCCTCCCTAACAGGCACCCACCGGGCAGAGCCACTTCCTGCCTGTGGTCCAGGACGGGTCAGTGTGGCTCCTCCGGTAGCGGGGGGGAGGGGGGAGTGTCAGCCGGACGGACGGGAGGGCCGTGATGACTCGCAGCCCCGGTGAGGGACGGCCCAGATGGCCCAGACACGCCTGGCGATGGGAGTCGGCGCTAGCCACGGCGTCCCCCTCCTCCAGCAGTGACCTGGCGCAGAGGGCAGGGAGCCCTCCGAGCCGCAGAGAGAACAGGAGGAGGAGCCACGAGCCAGAAGGAGGACTCGCCTCCCTCCAGGCCCCGGGAGAAGGCTCCCACCATGCGGCGGGAGCCTGTGGAGGAACAGACCTCCTTCCAGCACCTTCCAGCAGCGTCCTGGGACTGGGGTTTGGTGGGAACGAGAAGATGGAAAAAAAGAGAGCCGATAACAACCCGAATCATAAATGTGCTGAGAGAGGCCACGAAGGGTCACCTGAGGTGCTCTCAGAACCTACGACGGCTGAAACCAGTGTGGCTCAGTAGATAGAGCGGCGGCCTGCAGACTTAAGGGTCCCAGGTTTGATTCTGGTCAAGGGCATGTATCCTGGTTTCGGGCACAGCCCCAGTGGGGGGTGTGCAGGAGGCGGCTGATCGATGTCTCTCTCTCATAGATGTTTCTAACTCTCTATCCCTCTTCGTTTCTCTCTGTAAAGCATCAATAAAATATATTTTTTTAAAAAGAAGAAGAAGAAGAAGCAGCTATGACAGATCTGCCCAGCCTGCTGGCTTGGAAAAGATGGGGGGCGGGGGAGGGAAACGGGCAGCCTGGGCTGGGATGCTGGGAGGACGCCCCTGTGAGCAGAGGGGGTTCAGACAGAGGGAGCAGCACTTGCCGAGACCCTGAGACACGCGAGGAGGTGGCTTGGACTTGCACAAGGGATTGGAGCGGCAGGGACGCTCTCCGGCTTCTCCGGTGTCTCCTTAGGTTAAACATCGGGTCAAACAAAGGCGGGCACCGGGGCACGGAATGGACGGGCAGCTTCTACAGATGGGAGGACTGCAGACTTCACTTCCAGCTGAAGGAGGGAGGAGGGGGAGAGGTGGAGGAGAGGAGGAGGCAGAGGAAGAGGGAGAGAGGCAGAGAGGAGGAGGAGGAGGCAGAGGAGCAGGAGGTGGAGGAGGTAGAGGAGGAGGAGGAGGCAGAGGAGGAGGGAGAGGAGAGGAGGGGGA
>JAAGEH010000452.1:2626804-2661392 GCA_011751065.1 Lasiurus cinereus | reverse complement strand
GGGCTCCGCGGGGTCCCAGGCCACAGCCGGGGCCTTCCCCAGCTGGCTCCCCACCCAGGGGACAGTGGTCCCAACGGGGGCCAGGCGCCGTGGACATCTCCTGCCTGAAGGCCGGGGAAGACCCCAGCATTCTATAGAGTGAGCAGGGCAGCCCCGTCCTCGGCCCCATCCCCCCACCACAAAGCTGGATCCACCCCCACGTCCGCAGGGCCACGTCCCAGAGCCCCCTCTGCTCCCCTCACCCTCCCTGAGGGAGACCCCGACTCTTCAGCCCCCTCTGCACCCCAGAACGCTGGCCCCTGCTCTCAGTCCCACCCTCTCCTCCCCTGCGGTTCCCCTGGTTCACGTGTTCCAGAAAAGGGCGGCTTCCTTGGAATTTCCAAGATCCATGTTGTACTCGCCACGTCCTTGAGGTGTGGGGCAGAAAGAGAGGAGGGTGGGGGTTCCTGGGAAGGAGGGTGGGGCCTGCATGGCCTCCTGCTCGGGACCGGGTCTCCTCCCTGGTCTCACCACAAGGTCACCCACCACGATGGCACCGTTGGGGACATGGATGTGCTGCCTTCGAGGCTGTGCGGAGGGAAGGACATGGTGAACCCGGCGCCAGGCATATGCGAAGCGCTCGAAAGGAACAGAGGAGAGAGAGAGAGAGGGGTGGGGGGGGGGAGAGAAAGATGGATTTGGAGATAGAGATACTGAAGGGAGAGGAAGGTGGGAGGGACGGGGGAGAGAGAGAAGTGGACTCCACCTGGTGTCAGGCACCACGCGGGTAGGGCCCCCCTGGCTGCCACCCCAAACGTCTATGGGGTGACCATCGCACCTCCAGGGGCGACAGCCACTTTCTAGTCCTCCAGGAATAAAGCTCCTGCACGAAGCTCTGGAGCATGATCAGCCCACCATCTGCCAGGCCTTCCTCTCCTTCCCCCTCGCTTCTCCACCTGGATTCCAGAAAGAGGGGGCGTCTGAGGCAGGGACCCCCCCCGAACTTCTCCCCCCGCCCCACGGGCTCCCTGGCTTCCTCCTCCTCCTCCTCCTCCTCCTCCTCCCCGGCTGGGTCTGAGGGCGCCGCTGGCTTCCAGCAAAGCCCTTCTCGTTTTCCATGTGAATTTCAAATCGCGCTGATCCGGCCCCTTCTTAGCGAAAGTCAGCTTTATCAACCACCGGAGAGGTGGGATTTGGGAGAGAGCTGAGCAAATTCACATTGTTTGGATAAACTCATTCCGGGAGCTCAACAAATCAAAGCCGCAATGGATACGTCTCCCCGTCTTAGAGACGGAGAACGGCTGGGAAGGAGGGGAGCGGGGGGAGTTACCAGGAACATTTTCATTTCTTCAAAAAAATAATTAAAAAAAAAAAAGCGAGGTTGCTGAGACCAGTTTGGCTCAATGGATAGAGCCTTGGCCTGCGGACTGAAAGGTCCCGGGTTCGATTCCGGTCGGGGGCATGTACCTTGCTTGCGGGCACATCTCCAGTGTGGGGCGTGCAGGAGGCGGCTGATTGATGTCTCTCATCGATGTTTCTGACTTTCTATCTCTCTCCCTTCCTCTCTGTGAAAAATCAATAAAATACATTTAAAAACAAAAAAAAAGCGGGCGCTCCCTTTTTAATGAGTGTGTTCACAACCTCTTCTGGAACCCTTACCAGGACTCCTGGGGACCCCCAGGGGGAAGCGATGGAGGCTGGGAGGCTGTGGGCAAGGGAAGGGAGGTGTCCTGGGAAAATTACCCCCTCTAGGGCCACCCCCCACTTCCTCCTCCGCTCTCTCTCCCCTACTCCCATCCTTACCCCCGCCCCCCGACGGTGGCCAGCCAGACGGCTCTCGGATACGGCCACGGGTGGATGTCCGCACGGCCCCGCAGTTGAAGGAATGCGTGTATCACGTCTGTTTAAAAGGAGTTCTCTGTCCTTGTCATTATCTCCGTCTGCAGGGGCCGGAGGGAAAGGCAGGCAGCCCGCTGACATCAGTGTCGGGGATTTTGCTCCCCGACAATTTGCATGGGAAAGCAGGCTTTCCTGGTGCTTAGCAGAAAACGGGGGCATTTGCATCTCATTGGCTCCCCTGGCAGTGTTCTGGCTTTATCTGAATAAAGACACTTCAGCGGGATTGGCAGCGTTAAGCTGATGGCTGGGAAAGGCGACGCCGAAAGCACCGGCGAAACCCAGCCGCGCTGGGAGGCGGCGCCCCGCGTGTGCCGGGACCCCACTCTCACCCGCCGCCCCCGTCCCTGGGCGACTTTAACACGGTAGCCAAGCGTCTTCTTTCTGCACAGGTCGGTCAGGACAAGGTTTTTCACGAGAGGCGTCTTTACTGGGGGACCCCTCCCTCTTCCCCAACAACACCCCAAGTGTGCTTGGCTTAGAAAGCGGAATGAATGGGGGTCCAGCCGGCGTGTCAGGGGCTGAGCAACGACGTAGGAACCAGGAGGTCACAGTTTGATTCCTGGTCATGGCACATGCCCGGGTTGCAGGCTGGATCCCCAGTTGGGGGAGGGAGGGGGCATGCAGGAGGCAGCTCATCAATGATTCTCTCTCATCATTGATGTTTCTATCTCTCTCTCCCTCTCCCTTCCTCTCTGAAATCAGTAAAATTACATATATATATATACCCACATATACATATAATTTTATTTATGTGTGTGTGTGTGTGTATACATACATATATATATATCAAAAACAGACTGACAGCTGTCAGAAAGGATGGGGGTTGGGGGATGGGGTGAAAAGAGTGGAGAGATAAAGGAAAAAGAAAAACAGCTCATAGAAACAGACATAGGATGGTAATTGCCAGAGAGGAAGGGGGTGGGGTAGAGAAGAGAATAATAAAGCGGGGAGGGGCAGGGAGATAAATGGTGATGGAGGGACACTTGACTTTGGGTGGTGACCACACACACAATACACAGATGGTGTATTATAGACTCGTACTCCGGAAACCCACATAATTTTATCAACCAATGTCACCCCCAAAAACACAGTAATTTTTTTTTTTAAATGAGTCGGTATCAGCTAAGCACTGGAGTAGCGTCCAGCTCCTAGTAAATACTGGAAGAATGTCAGCACCATGACGATGGATGATGATGATGATGATGATGATAAAAAAAAACACCATGAAGCACACACCACCGGTGAACTTCCCATTTCTGCGCTCACTCTGAAGACTCCACGGTCAAGACCAGGCCCGTGGGTCCAGGCGGAATGGTCCCCATGATTCTCTCTGGCTCCACAGACCCGCGCATGACCCCTGCATGGTGGGGGGGGGGGCGAGGCAGGGGTGCCAGTGCCTGCTAGCCTTGGCCTGCCCGTTCCCGCCACACCCTCTCCCAGCTGGCGGGGAGCAGGAATCCCAGGCTCGCCGTAGCCTCAGCAGCTGGGCACAGATTTCTGTGGCCCGGAGGCCTCTTGGGGGCCCCTCTCCTCCTCCTCCTCTGCCAGCTGGGAAGCCCGTGCCCACGCAGAAAGGGGGCACGACGCCCCCCTGTGTTGGCTTCCCCGCCTCAGCACTCCCCGAGGAGCCCACCAGCCGCTGCCTGAGCTCCTGGCACCCCACTGCACGCCAAGGACCTGGATGGAGGACTATTTCCTGCAGGAAGCCCTTCTCTCACTTTATGTCTTCACTGATGTCAGAGAGGAAGGGAGAGAGAGAGAGAGAGAGAGAGAGAGAGAGAGAGAGAGACAGAGAGAGAGAAACACCAATGATGAGAGAGAGTCATGGATCGGCTGCCTCCCGCACACCCCACACTGGGGATGGAGCCCGCAATTTGGGCATATTTTCCAGCCAGAAATCAAACCATGGCCTTCTGGCCCAGAGGTGGACGCTCAAGCCCTGTGCTGACACCAATGTCCTGCAAGCCCCGCTCCGCCCAGGTTCCCGTCTCCTCCCCTGCCTCAGAGCAATTGGGGTTCACAAGGGGCCTCTCCACTCCCCACTACTGCCGTAAGCCAGCTCCCACACTGAGCCTCGGTTTCCTCATCTGTAAAACGGGAGTAGGAAGCACCGCCCACATCTTGAGGTTCTGCTGGTGTAGAAGTGGCCGGCGGCCCATGACAGGGAAGGGGACAAGGCCGCTGTCCCCAGCCCCAGCTCTGCAGAACGGACGCCTGCCGCCAGCCACAGGCCAGCGGCCCCAGCCCTGAGCCCTGACAGCGTCGCGGAGTCTGCAGCCCCTGCGGCCATTCCGGAGGCAGGTCACCGAGCCGCTGCCCCATGGAGATTTCTGTGTCCATGGGAAGCACCAGGCCTTCCTCCCCCTCCCCCAACCCCACCCCTACGCTTCCCATTGCCCGCCATCTGGGAACACGGGCAGGCTGGCTGCAGATTGTCACGTTTTCGGTGGAAAAAACGCTAAAAGCCTCTGCCATTTCACGGAGCAAGCTGCGCGGGTCCGGGGCGCAGTGGCGTGCAGCTGGCGGCTTCCTCGTGGTGGGCGGGATGAGGTCACCAGACTGAGCGCTGGCTGTTCCCAAACAACTCGGGGGGCGCTCCCCCGGCCACCTGCTTTCAACCCCAACGCGCCTCGGTCCCCTGGCCCCCAAGCAACCAAAGGCCGCCTCAGCACGGAGCGTGGGGGCTCTCGGAGGCCGTGGACCATGTGCACACCTCACGGAGCGGGCGGGGTGCCCGTGCTGATTGGGCAGAGGGTCTCAGGAGGCACCGAGAGGGGGTGGGGACGGGGGACGAGAAAGAGAGGGGAGTCCTCACGTGTGAATGAGCGGGTGGCCAGGGCGGGCCACGGGGCTCCCTCGGAGAGACTGTGGAGGCCTCAGCCTGGTCCCACCCACCGAGGGCCAAGACGATGGGGACTGACCCCCGACTCCGTGCCTTCCTGCCCCAAAATGGAGCATTGCTCACTAGACACGCCTTCCCCTCTATCCCCCCGAAAGAAAGCATTGAATGGCCCCCGAAAGAAAGCATTGAATGGCCCTCCCTGGCTTGGCTCAGTAGATAGAGTGTCAGCCTGCGGACTGAAGGGTCCCAGGTTCGATTCCAGTCAAGGGCACGGACCTCAGCTGCAGGCTCCTCCCCAGCCTGGGCCCTGGTCGGGCGCCTGCAGGAGGCACCCAATGGACGTGTTTCTGTCACATCGATAGATATTTCTCTCTGTCTTCCCCTCCCTCTTCCTCGCTCTCTGCACATCAATGGGGAAATACCCTTGGGCGAGGATTTTCAAAAAGGAAGCACTGAATGAATGGAGGGACCAGCTCTTGGGCATGTGTCTGTCCTGCCCGTGCTCACTCTAAGCCACTCCGTGAGCAGAGCCACGGCGAGTCGGGGGAGGAACCAGAGCATCCCGGGGGCTGGCTCTCACTGCCCGGTCCCTCAGTTCAGCAAACACCAGGAGGGGAGTGAGGCCCACCTGATGGCCGCCGTTTACCCCGCTTCCTGCTGCTTCTCTGCCTTTGTTTCCTGGCTCTAGGACTTGGCTGAGACCCCTGGCATCTCCGGGTGGCACAGCGGAGGGCACAGGAGGGAGGAGGTGGAAATACATTGAAACAAAAAAAAAATGGGGGAGAGGTGGGGGGAGAATGAACGGTGTAAGGCTGGTCTCGCACCTGCCATTAAGTCCAAGCCAAATCTCGGGGCTTGTGTGAGGTGGCATTATCTCCCCCTTTTAGCCGGGGAGGCTCTGTGATCCACCAGTCAAGTATGTGATTGGATTTCGGCTCAACAAAACCTGAAATTACACACCTATTGTGCCCGCGCTAAGCCTCGTGGCACAGCCGTGGGGAAGGCTTCTCCGGGCCCTGGGCCCTGTTCGATCCAGCGCCCCCTCTCCTAGCCCGCGGGCGGGTGCAGGCGTAATGGGATTAGCGCCTCCTCCACAGCCACTGGGACCTGTCCCGGTGGGGCGGGGGCACAGGCCAGGGCGATGGATTCGGCTGCCTCGTGGAGCTGGGCCTGTTCCCTCACCTGGGCCCATGGTCAGAGAGGCACAGCCTGGGCATTTGCTGGGCACCTTCGGGGAATGGATCTATCCCATCCTGTGCTCAGAGGTGCGCCCCAGGGACTCCTCCTGCCCAGGATCTGTTCCCCACTTCTGGATAGGAGAACCCAGAACCACCCCATCCAACGTTCAGAGCGAGGTTCCAGTGGGACTACCTTTACCTCCAGCTCCTGGGGAGGGTATGTGACCACGCCAGGCCAATCAGAGACCCTCGGGCCCAGGAGAGACCAGCTGCCAGGGACCCCTGAGAAGCGTGCTGTGTCCACGGGGCCAGTGAACGGGCCGCACCAGGAAGCGGTGGGGAAGGAGACGGTAGCCATCGGGGGAGACAAGGAGGGGCAGCAGGATTTGGAAAGATGGTGCCGTGCTTTCTCTTCCTGCCAACACCTCCGAGACGACACAAAGAAAGCCAGGAAATGCCCGCTGGGCTCAGGATGCTCCTCCACCTGTTTGTGGGTCTTTCCTGCCCAGTGAATTCTCATCCCTTGTACCAATGAGGGCACCCGGCTCTCAGAGGTCAGGCCGCCACCCCGAGACCGCCCAGCTCGTCAGTGGCAGAGCTGGGTGTCGAGCCCGAGCTGTCCCCTCCGAGCCCTGCGTGCTTGCCCCATGCTGTCCCTTCCCACCGATGTCGGGGCCTGCCACAGACGGGCCCACAGACCCTCTGCCAGGAGGGAGCGAGAGCCAGCAGCCCCGGAGGCCGGGTGGGGAAGTCAGGACGCGCGTCCCCTCTCTGCTCAGCCCTGTCTGGCCGCTGCGAGGTCCTTTCCCTCTCGGAGGCCCGAGTGGACAGAGGGCTTGGCAGCGTGCAAATACTCGCCACTTCCCCCGTCCAACGGAAGACAGAGGACGGGACGGGAAGGGGAGTCATTCCTTCCCTCCCCAATAGGATGAGTGGCCCATATCCCTCCCTGCTCCCCGAGTCCCCAGGGACTGAGACATTCATTCATTCATTCATTCAATCACATCCGCACCACGGAGTGCTGAGCGCCTCCTGCAGGTCGGCCGAGTCCTAGGGACCGGGACTTCACGCCGGGAGGAAACCATGCTTAATTCCAGGCAGCTTGGCGAACCGGTGAATGAGACACATCCCCACACCACCGAGACGTGCACCCAGCACCCCGACCCCTGCCTCCCTCCCCGCTGCACAGGTCATCCGGTCACGAGCACCGCCTGGGGCCCGTCCCCAGCCCTCCACTCGGCATCGGCGAGGGTGCCTGGGACCTAACGGCGGACGATGACAAGTATTGGCGAGGATAGGGTAGCGGGGCACTCACATGTGGCTGGTGGCCCCGCTGTCAAAGGGCGAGGCCGCTTTGGACGCAGTCTGGCAATTACTGGGAGGTGGAACACACAGTCACCGTTGGACACTGCAATTTTACTCCCGGGTAAACGTATGTCACGAAAAACCGTTTACATAGATGCCAGGAGCAAGGTTACCCAGAGAGGGCAAGAGGCAGAGACCATCCAAATGCCCATCCACCGACGAATGTGGAAGCAGGACCCAGCCACACAGGGAGCTTCTACAGCAGCAGTTCTCAACCTTCCTTAGGCCGCGACCCTGGCATACAGTTCCTCATGGGGTGGTGACCCCCAACCATGACATTTTGCTACTGTGATGCATCGTGATGTAAATATCTGCATTTTCCCATGGTCTTAGGTGACCCCTGTGAAAGGGTCATTCGACTCCCAAAGGGGTCGCGACCCACAGGTTGAGAACCACTGCTCTACAGGCTACCACATGCATGATCCAGTAAATGCTGTGCTAAGTGAGAGAAGCTGGCACAAGAGCTCACGCAGTCGAAGATCCTAGTTCAGTGAAACACCCAGAAGAGGTGAATCCTTGCAAACAGGAAGTGGATTCGTGACTGACCGACCGACCCGACGGAGGCTCAGAGGAGGAGGGGTTAGAAAGTGATGGCACGGGGGCATGGGAGTTTCTTTGGGTGAGAAGGGGGTGCTGATAATGTGGGGGGTGGGGGGGATGATCAACTCAGATCATGGTGATCGTTTCTAGTATGTTTACATGACCATGTGTAATGTGAACGTCCTCAAAACCACCCAATGCTATGTTTTAAAAGGGTGGGTTTGATGTGTGAACTATAAAAGAATTCTTTTTTTTTAACTTCCCCAGAAAACGAACGTTACTGGAGAGGCCGCCGCTGACCCGCTGCTTGCTCCGGGGATGGGAGCCGCATGCTAACGCCGCGCTGGCCTCCTGCGGGCCCCGGGCCGGGCCTGGCTGCTGCTGGCCTCCCCGCCTCGCCCTCCGCCCCCGGAGGACAGCGGCCGTGTCCTTGGGAAGGACGTTCCGGTGGCAGCCTTGGTGACATCCTGACACCGGCCGGCTTTGCCTGACGGCGCGATCCCAGGAAAGAGAAGAGGGGCCCGGGGCAGCCCGCAGGCGGCTTCTGTCCTGACCCTCGCCCCCATCAGAGCCGGCACACCGGTGTGGAGGAGACGGCGGTGGAGGGGGGAGAGTATGGTGGGGGGGACCATGCTCAGATCCTCTTCTTTTTTACATGCTCCTAGGGACACCCTGCAGCGGGAGAGGTGACCCCGCGCTTTTCTCTCCTGCAGAACGCTGGGGTGCCACCGTCAGAGCCTCCAGCTCTCGGGGAAGCCAGTTTGCTGGCGCAGCCTCCTTTGGAGCCACTGCAGCTTCCAAGTAGCACTTCCCCGTCCAATGGGATGAAGCGTCTTTGCTTGTCACTCTCTAGCTGTCCCGGGGACGAGGAGAGAAACCCCAGTGCCAGGATCCCCAAGGTTCAGGGTTCCCTGCTTCCTGTGCACAGACTCCCGGTCAAAGATGCCACCGCGCCTCACGGTCCACCTGCAGGCTTGCGTTGGACCTCCTGACCCTGTAAAGGCTGGGAAGGCCCGGCCCGTGTGGCTCAGTGGTTGTCCATCAGCCTATGAACCAGGAGGTCACGGTTCGACTCCTGGTCAGGGCACAAGCCCGGGGTGTGGGCTCGATCCCTAGTCGGGGGCATGCAGGAGGTGGCCGATCGATGATTCTCTCTCATCATGGCTGTTTCTGTCTCTCTCTCCCTCCCCCTTCCTCTCTGAAATCAATAAAAATATTTTTTAATAAAAAAGCATAAAGGCGGTGAAGACCTGGAGCTGTGAGAGGGTTGGATCGGGAAGACGCTTCTAATGACTGCCCACTGCCCTCGGGTTCAATAGGACACCCCTCCCCCCAGTCTAAGGAGGCCCAGCTCCACCAGGTGGATGCTGTATTTGAACCCAGGAAATGACAGGTCAAGTTGGGCCAAAGGGACCCATCGTGGCCTCCGGGGGCTCAGCCAGATCTAGAGGAAGCACGCTCATCGAAGGAAAAAGCTCCAGCCCCCCAAAAGCGAGGCTCGTCACCCCGACTCCGCTGTGCTCTCCCGGCCCTAACCAGCATCCTATAAGGAGATGTTTCACCCGGGCAGCACCTGCTGCATCTGGGGGTGGTGGGAGGGCGGGCACCCCGAGGCCTCAGGGAGGCCACTGTCCCCTAGGAGACGTCTGCCTCGGAAACGAGTCTCTGGCCACCCAGGGCCTCCTCCCGAGAGGCCGCTTTCCCACCTGACCCTCTGCCGCCCTTGCCCCCCAACTCCCCCCCCCCCCGCACAGGTGTGGGATGAAGGGGATCGCAGTCGACCAGCACACTCCTGTCCCGGAAGGCCGCAGGTATCTGCCTCCCGGGCTGACCAGGCCCTCGGACGGACGGACAGACGGACGGACACTGCTTTCCAGAAGGTGCCGAGCCGCGTCCTGGAGCCAGAGATCGACGGCGCCGATACCCGGCCACCAGCCGCGCCCTCCCGCTGCCAGACCTGCTCTCCCCTCGCTGTTGCGTAAGCATCCGCCGCAGGCCAGGCCCCGAGCCAGAGGCCGGGCGGGGGACCTGAGGCCAACGCCGTCCCCGCCGCTTGGAGCAGGACAAATGTCATTTTCCAAGAGGACAGTGACCCAGCCGCCGCAGGCGAGGCCCTGGAATGACGGCCAGGGGTCAGGGAGGACACAGTACGTGCTGGGAGGCAGCCAGCCGCCGGCAAGACGTTACACGGTGAGGTTTCAAACACAGCGTGTGTGAAGGAGTGACCAGGAGGGGTGACGTCCATGCTGCCAGCCAGGTGTGCCCTCCTGTGACACAGAGGTGAGACCAGCACCCACCGCGCCAGGCCGGCAGGAGGGCTGACTAAGCTACGGGTGCCCAGTGGTTCAGAGGGTCCCTGCTCCCTAGTAAGTGCCCTTGAAATGGGACCTAGAGCCCGGCTGGTGGGGCCCAGTGGGTGAGCCTCGACCTATGAACCAGGAGGTCCCAGTTTGATTCCCAACCAGGGCACACGTCCTGCTTGCTGGTCCAGTCCCCAGGGTCGGGCATGCAGGAGGCAGCAGATCCATGATTCTCTCTCCCTGTTGATATTTCTCTCTCTCTCCCTCTCCCTTCCTCTCTGAAATCAATAAAAACATATTTAAAAAATTTAAAAAAATAGCTGAAATCGGTTTGGCTCAGTCTTAGGACTGAAAGGTCCCAGGTTCGATTCTGGTCAAGGGCATGGACCTTGGTTGCAGGCACATACCCAGTAGGGGGCGTGCAGGAGGCAGCTGATAGATGTTTCTCATTGATGTTTCTAACTCTCTAGCCCTCTCCCTTCCTCTCTGTAAAAAAATCAATAAGATATATTTTAAAATAAATAAATAAAATAAATAAAATAAAATGATAAAATGATAAATAAATAAAATGATAAAAATAAATAAAATAATAAAATATAAAATAAATAAAATGAAATAAAAATAAATAAATGAAATGAAATGAAATGAAATGAAATGAAGTTAAATAAATAATAAAATAATATAAATAAAATAAATGAAATAAAATAAAATAATGAAATAAATAAAACAAAATAAAATAAAATAATTAAATAAAATAATAAAACAAAATAAAATAAAATAAAATGGACCTAGAGAAACAATGCTATGCTGATGCTTGAACAGTGACTCCGTGTTGGCCATGGGGGGACCCAAGTGGCGTACGGGCAGATGAAGGCGGGTGATGTAGTTGAGAAAGACCCCAAAGCCTGGGACCTGGCTAATTGTTTTTCTCCCTAGACCGCGCCTCTCCCCCCGACCCCCACTCAGCTCCTGTGTGCGCAGCCCCGACCCGGACAAGCCAACAGGACGTCACCCGCCAGGCTGACCCCTCCCGAGGGAGGCTGCTCCACCCGGGCCTCAGAGGCTGTTGCACCACCCGGTCAGCCCCCAGGGGCGGGACCGACACCTCGGCTCCCTGTACCCCCGCCCGCGCCCAGAACTGGGCCACGCCACTCCTCGGACACCGCAGTGAGGGGTGAACCGGTTCTGCCCCCGCTAAATGCATGTGTGTGTCCAGCCCGTCCCCGCCCCACGGCCTCTCCGGTCCGACGGGGGAACAGGGGGTTGGACAAGGGACGCCGGAAGGAGACGGCCCCATGGATGAGGGGTGCCTTGGGGGCTGGGAGCAGGGGGCCGGCACCCCCCACACACACACACACACACACACACAGACGCATTTCTCCTTCCTCGCCGCGTTCGTGGAATAACTTTCCTGGAGAAACCTTCCTGGGGCATTGCGCCACCCCTGCTGTTTCTTGGCAGCGGAGCCAGCTAATCGCCCTGTTGACCTGGCACCCAGACCTGGTAGCACAGGACGGGGCTGGCTGCCTCCGCCCGCCTCCAGCCTCCCTGCACGCACCGCCCAGGGCTGCCGGCTCCCCGGAGCGGCCGGGTGGGGCCCAGAACCGGCTTGGGACCCAGGGCCACCCAGGCTGCCTGGCAGCTCCCCGCTCACCACGCCCCGTCCCTTCTTCCGGGGACCCCTCCCGCCCGTTCCCAGTCCCACCCACATGTCCCGGGCACCTCGGCAAAACTCCGGGTGATGACTCGCCGCCCGCCCCGACGTGACCTCACAATAGCGCAGATAATCCTGGGCCGCTCGGCCACCTGTTTACAAGGCCTGTCCGCCGCGGGTGTGCAAAGCCCGACAAGTCAGGGGAGGTGTCGGCCTCGCCCCCGTCCCAGGCGCAGCCAGTTCGCCAATTGCACGTCATTGATCCCAGGAAGTTGTCAGGAATTTGGGGGACAAAAGGCGGCGTGCCTCCTCCCTCCCAGCCTCTCCTCGGGGAGCTCCCCCCCAGGAGAGCCGGCTGTTGGTTCTGAGCGGGGAGCCGGCTTCCTGGTGAGCGCTGGTCCGGCAGTGGGTTCGCTCACGGCAGCCTCTGGCACCTCCGGGGGCAGTGGAGGACCCTCCAACGCCTGGACGAGGCTCTGGGTGTCCTGGCCCTGCCCCGTGGCGGGGGCCGGCTGCCTCAGTTTCTCCAGCCTGTGAGTGCCCTGCCCCTTCCTCGCACAGACACAGACTTCCTGTGGCCACCAGACCCCATAGGGCCGTGGTTCTCAACCTTCCTCAGGCCGCGACCCTGGCCTACAGTTCCTCATGGGGTGGTGACCCCCAACCATGACATGTTGCTACTGTGATGCATCGTGATGTAAGTATCTGCATTTTCCGATGGTCTTAGGCGACCCCTGTGAAAGGGTCGTTCGACCCCCAGAGGGGTCGCGACCCACAGGTTGAGAACCACTGTCCATAGGGGAAGCTGGCTAGCCCTTCTGTTCCCAAGGCTTCCCAGACTAGACGGGCGCATGCACGCGTGCACACGCACATGCACACACACACACACACGCACACACACACACGCACATGCACACACACACACAGGCATAGCACGGGTCTGTGCTCCCGCCGGGGTGTGCACGCTAACACACACTTTAGGAAGAACCGAGGTGCACAGCCGGAGGGGATCAGACACACACCCCGGGACGCGCACGGGACGCGGCGGGACGAGGCCGGCGTTCACCAGGAGAAGCTGGGACACAGCCCGCGCCACGGGGCAGTGCTGGTGACAGGATGTCGGTGCGGTGGCCACGCGATCGCTGCAGTTAATTCCATCGGCCTGTGTGATGCAAACACTCGCTCTCCGAGTACGTCTGTGTGTAGGGGCAGAGGGGGGGAGGGGCGTACCCTGCAGGCAGGCAGACGCCTTTGGGGGTTGATCCCTGGGCGCAAGGTGACCTTGGACATGTCATACAGCCTCTTCCTCGGGGCCTGGGCGTCTTTTCCAGGAAAACGCGGAGAATTCCCACGTCACCGGCTGCGGCGAAGGTCGACGGCCAGCCGCCGCGTCAAGTACTTGGCCTCACACCTGGCACCACATACAGGTTCCCCCCATGGCGGCCATCCCCGCTGGCGCTCTTCTGGGGAAGGGGTGACTCCGAGGGACACAATTATAGGGTTTCTTTCTCTTTTCAAATGTTTGGCTGTTCTCACGTCTCCATTTCCTTGGACCGTGGTCGGCAAACTGCAGCTCAAGAGCCACAGGTGGCGCTTTGGCCCCTGGAGTGTGGCTCTTCACGGGCCGGGCGAGTCCATGTTGAAGAAGTGGCGTTAGAAGAGGTTTAAGTTTAAAAAGTTTGGCTCTCACAAGAAATTTCCGTCGTTGTCCTGTTGATATTTGGCTCTGCAGACGAACTAGTGTGCCGACCACTGTCCTAGGAGGTATGACTATTTGCAAGGACCAAATTATTTTTTTAATTTTTATTTATTTTTTATTTTATTTTTTAAATATATTGTTTAAATATATTTTATTGATTTCTTACAGAGAGGAAGGGAGAGGGATAGAGAGTTAGAAACATCAATGAGAGAGAGACATCGATCAGCTGCTTCCTGCACACCTCCCACTGGGGATGTGCCCACAAACAAGGTACATGCCCTTGACTGGAATCGAACCCGGGACCCTTGAGCCCGCAGGCCGATGCCCTATCCTATCTACTGAGCCAGACCGGTTAGGGCCCAAATTATGTTTTCAAATGCATAAAGGTGGGGTTGAGGAGGTGTTGCTGATCTTAACGAGCGAAACTGGGACTAATGTCAGGCGAGGCCCGGCGGTGACCTCAGTAGGTGGGGCGGGGGACCTGGTTCTGGCAACGGGCAGCTGGCCTGCTTCAGGCGCTTCTAGAACACGCCACGCCTGCCCGCTGAATCAGGGGCGGCGCCTCTTTCCCCACGGTGGTCAAACTAACTTTAAAAAATGACTGCAACCAAAACAGCAATAGCCAACCAGTATGAATGAATCCAATTATACCTCTTTTTTTTGTCAGATCAGCAAAACATACATATTTTGGGTGCGCTGCAGGATTTAGTTTTTAGAATGAATCCAAATTATACTCTTTTTTTTTTTTGGTCAGATGGCAAAACATATATATTTTGGGTGCGCTGCAGAATTTAGTTATTAGAATGAATCCAAATTATACTTTTTTTTGTTTTTTGGTCAGATCGGCAAAACATACATATTTTGGGTGCGCTGTAGAATTTAGTTATTAGAATGAATCCAAATTATACTTTTTTTTGTTTTGGTCAGATGATAAAACATATTTTGGGTGCGCTGCAGGATTTAGTTATCAGTTTCTGCATGCCATGAGAAGAGAAAGGTGGAAAATCACTGTTCTCATAGACCCTGCCACCCAGGGGGGAGAGCAGAGGCCCACGGGGCTTTTGGGGATCCACCTCTAAAATGGGGGGCTTGGCGGAGGCAGGACAGAGAGAGTCCCTCTGGAGACAAGGGGTGCGCATCTTGGTGCCTCCCCTCCCCGTCCCCCGACAGGGATTTAGGTGCAGAGGAGCTTGAGGCCTGTGTAGGGTGCCAGGAGGGGTGGGGGTGGGGAGAGCTTATTTACAGAAAAGGTGGAGGAGGAGCAGAATTGGGGGACACCACACGATGCGGGGCAACCTTGAAAAAATCATGTCGCAGCCGGGCCGGCGTGGCTCGGTGGTGGAGTAGCGGCCTGTGACCTTCCATGACACAGCCAGAGTCAGCACAGCTCGTACCTGAAAGCAGGGTGGTCGCTGCCTAGGTCTGGGGTGGGGGTGGGAGCAGGACGTGACTGCTCAATAGGTCTGGAGCTCCCTTTGGGGGTGATGGAAGCCATTTGGAAACAGGGGTGAGGGTTGTGCGGCATGTGAACGCACCGGAGCGGAAGGTTCGGTGTGAAACGGCTACGGGTCTGCTGGGCGCATTCCCGGCCTGGGACGTGGGTGAGTCAGAGCCAAGGATGCGCGCACGCTGGGCCCGGTGCTTCCCGGGATGAGCTCATGTGTAAGCAGCCCGCCGGCCAGGTTTCTGACCCCGTTTCACAGATAAGCACACTGAGGCTGGGCAGGTGACGCCGTGTGCGGGGGCCGCAGAGCCCGGGCTGGCGCACCGCACAGGCTGCACAGAGGTCGTCCCGGGCTTGCCTGGCAATTCTTCACAGCTGAGTCAGGAGGCTCGTGGGGGACAGGCCTCCTGGTCAGAGTGGCCAGGGAACGGGGGAGGGGGACAGTCTTAGGGAATCCGTGCAGCTCTGGGGTGCTGCGATGCTGGGAGGGAGGGCGGGGGACTGTTCAGGGGAGGGATGTGTAAGGCTGATCATGGCCCGTCTGAGCCGTGTGGGGTGGGATGCTGGGGCCGGAGGAGGCTGGGGAGATCAGGGCCTCCCCAAAAGGAACCGGACATGCTAGGTACAAACCACTGCCCACCATGTCTCCCTCCACGCTCCGGCCTCGGCGAGGAAACCTAGCTCAGGACAGAGGCCGCACGTACCAGGGGGCGGCTCGGATGTCAGAGCCACTGAGTTAGTTCCCTTTAAAAGGGGACTCTTCCCCCTCCCCCTGCCCTTCTGCCTCCTCTCCCTCTCCCTCTCCCTCCCCGCTCCCCCCTGCTTCTTCACGATCGCTGCTCAGATGGACGGAGCACTTACTAGGTGCCATTCTCGGTGCAGAGCATGCAGACGGGGGTCTCCACGCAACCCTTTGATGTGGGGAGGCAGTCACAGGGGTCAGCTTGACATCATCCCCCCCCGACCTACCCACTGTATTTAACTGAAACCAGGCATGGCCGTCCCATCCTCCGTCCTCCTTGGCATCTACAGGATCCTGAATACGCGTGGGGCTGACCAAGCAGGCCTCCAGAGGAGAGCGCTGGGCCGTCCGTCCCAGAAAGCCTTCCCCATTCCCCCCAGGGGGGCGGTCACATCGTGTGGTGACCCTGGAAGCAGCGGAGGCAGGGATTCCACCTGAGTCTGGGGGTGAAATTCACAGGAAGGAGGCGGGCAGAGCAGGGAGCTACCCACTCACACCCTGGCTGCCCCAGCCAGGACCAGGAGACAGTAACTCCCTGGTGACTGACGCTGGGGTTGGCTTCTGCTTGCAGCCAAAGGGGCCCTCACCGGCATTTCTACGCTCCACACGGGGCAGCAGAGGCCCAGAGAGGGAGAGCGACTGGCCTGAGGCCCCACAGCGGGTGGGACCCGGACTTGAGCCCCATCCTTCACCAATGGGAGACCCAGTCGACCCCATCGGTTTGCCATTCCTGCAAATGAAGAGCTGGCACGAGGGAGGGTAACATGCCGCCTCCACGGGGGAGGGGGGGACACAAACGTCTCCCCCCAGGACACACGGAGGCCCAGAGCCCAGGGGGTGTCGATGCCCAGGAAACCCACACCCCGGCAGTGTTCAGTCCTCACTGTGCCTCGATCCCCAGCGGCCCGGAGGCCAGGCCGCCTCCATACTCCTGGCACGTCTGTCCCTCCAGGAAGAGCCCAGCTGCCCAAATCCTGGCCCCTGGCTGCTCTCCTCCTCCAGGCAGCTCTCCAGGATCCCCCCGCCCCCCGCATCCCCAACCCCTCAGTGGCCTGCTTGCTGGACCGCACGCACTTCAGCACGTCTGCGGTCACTGGTTATCCACACCACAGCCCGCGGGGTCTTCTGAAATCAGGGCAAGCTCGCCTCAGACCCCTGCGACCAGCCCTCCTCCCACTTCCTCCTGGTGCTGCGGGAATAAAACCCAGACTCACAACCAGGACCCCCGCCCCAGGCCGCCCATGTCTTACCCCACCTTGCACCACGCTCCTCCCTACCTGAGTCCCTGTGTCCTCCCTCGCTCTTCAGTTCCCCAAACCGGAGAAGGTCACTGCTAGCACGGGGCCTGGGGCCTGGCAGGGACACACTCTTCCTCTAAAGCAGTGGTTCTCAACCTTCCTAAGGCCGCGACCCTTTAAGACAGCTCCTCATGTGGTGGTGACCCCCAACCATAAAATTATTTCCGTTGCTACTTCATCACTGTCATTTTGCTACTGTTATGAACTGTCATGTAAATATCTGATAGGCAGGATGTATTTTTGTTGTTACAAATTGCACATAATTAAAGCATAGGGATGAATCACAAAAACAATATGTAATTATATATTGTGAAATATTTATTTCTAATTACAAATAAATGAAATGTTGTCTTGAATCGTGGTGTAGCATGGATAACAGTCTTCATATGACAACAGTAAACTACATGGCTACACTTGGCTACACCGAGGAGCGGTGTGTTGGTTCCTAAGACCATGGGAAATAGGTGTTTTCTGATGGTCTTAGGCGACCCCTGTGAAAGGGTAGTTCGACCCGCAAAGGGGTCGCGACCCACAGGTTGAGAACCGCTGCTCTAAAGTCAGCTCAGCTCCACCCTCAGGACTCTGGCAAGAACCCCCCACATGCACTACCACCACCTCGGCCTCGGCCTCCATCACATCAGCCGGTCAGATTTCCCCACACCGCTCCCTCGCTCTCCTCCGGCACAGCTGAGTCTTGTTCATATCACTGTGGGCTTCCTTCGTGCCCATCACCCCTCAGGAATGCGCGCTCCGTGCAGTGGAGACAATCCCCAGTGGAGACGGTCCCTCTGACCCATGGCCAGGCCCTCAGCACCTCGGACAGGGCCCGGCACACACAGGTGCTCACTAAACGTGCCAGGCGGGACTGGAGCTCCCTGGCACCAGGGCGCACCCCTCTTGACATCCCGGAACCTTGTGGCTGCGAGAACATGCTTTTCTCGGGCTCACGGTCCAAACCAGAGACCCGGAGGTCTCCGCTCCCCGCTGCCTTCAGCCAGCCCCTCCATCTCCGTGGGCGGGCCTCAGTGGTCCTCACGGTCAAACAGGGCTGCCCTGGCGTGACTGCGTGAGAAGACACCACATTCAGCACAGAGCGTGCTGCCCAGGGAGCCGTCGATGGAAATGAGTTACTGTCTGCCTTGAGCGTGTTATCTGTAATAATAAACGCAGAATATGCTAATTAGACCGATGTCCTTCCGGACATCCTTCCGGATAAAGCTGCGGTGAGTTTTGTGCATTGGGCCTCTAGTATTGTTATGTCAGAGTGTGTGGAGAGAGAGAGAGAGAGAGAGAGAGAAGGTGAGAGGAAGGGAGTCACGGAGGGAGGGAGGGAGGGAGAAAAGGAAGAAGGAGTGTAAAAGCTGATTGGAATCCTAGCTGTGGGTTCAAACGGCAGCCTGCCTCTGTGTCCCGGGGAGCATCCCCCCAGGGCAGCCCCGGGGGGGAGAAGGAGGCAGGAGGTCTGGGCGGACCCTCAGCTCCAGTGGGTCCCCTGATGGGGCCTGGTGCCAGGACACAGCACCTCCCGGCCTTTCCCTCATCTGGGGGCTGAGCACTGAGGCACCGGGGAGGCAGGAGGAAATGGCCCCGCGTCCCAGATCCTGTGCCTGCTGGGGAGGTGCTTCATGCCGGGATGCGCCGGGTCCTAAGAGCAGCTAATTGGTCGTCAGGCAAATGGGGGCGGTATTAACGAGCAATCCATTGGCTCCAAGTGAATGGGCCGCAACCCGGAGGGTTTTATCGGCCTGTCTCGCGCTGTAAGAGTTTTCATTTCGGCGGCCGCTTGGTCCTCAAACAGCCCACGTGACCTGGCTGGGCGGTGGTGGGGAAATACCTGAAGACGAGAAGATTCAATGCCCGCTATCACCCCCACCCTGTCCCCCATCTTCCTGTCTCCCTGCTGAGCGGATCGTGAGGTCACCATAAGCCTAAGACCATCCTATCCAGGAATGGCAGGCCCTTCTCCTCACCCCCTCGAGGCCCCTTCCCAGGGAATTTTCCCCCCAACAGAAGAATCCACCCTCCCCTCCGAGGGGGGCCCAGGACGGTGGAAATGCCCACTGCATCTAGCATGCGTGGCTCACGAATGTCCGTTCTTCTGCCTTTTCTTTTCTTGTTCTTAAGCCCTAATTCCATGAAGATGGGGCCAAGGCAGACAGATGCAAAGTGGAAAATGAAAGAAACTGGCCCCCACAACCTTACTCCTCAGAAATAATGTGTGTGTGTGTGTGTGTGTGTGTGTGAGAGAGAGAGAGAGAGAGAGAGAGAGAGAGAGAGAGAGAGAGGAAGAGGAGGAAGGTGAGGAGGAGGAGGAGGAGGAGGAGAAGGAGGGGGGAGGGGGGGAGGAAAGAGAAAAGGAGAGAAGGTGGGGAACAGAGGAATGGATGCAGGCAGGGAGAGGAAACTAACACTTGGATATGAAACCTGCCAAGTCGCACTTTCAGACTCGGTATTTCAGAGGTTCGTGCGATGAACATCCAAGAACGCACCGTCCCGTTTAAGAAAGAAAACGGTCCAGACAGCACTGCACGCCCCAGCTCTCTTCCTTCCTGGTTCCCCACCTCCCTCCCTCCCTCCCTCCGGCCCCAAAGGCAACCTGTGCCCGGAAATAATGGTTTCCGTGCCCCTGTGACTCCCCCACGCCAGGTACTTGCACCCACAAACAACACGTGACAGTGTCTTCTGTAACCTTCCTCTCTACAGAAACAGCACCACAGCGGATGCAGCCATAAGCAGCTTTTCTCCATACAGCAGTGATTTTCCACAGGTGTGCCCACAAGCATTTTTAAAACATACCGTACCTGCCCTAACCAGTTTGGCTCAGTGGATAGATAGAGCGTCAGCCTGCGGACTCAAGGGTCCCAGGTTCGATTCTGGTCAAGGGTATGTACCTTGGTTGCAGGCACATCCCCAGTAGGGGGTTTGCAGGAGGCGGCTGATCGATGTTTCTCTCTCACCCATGTTTCTAACTCTCTCTCTCTCCCTTCCTCTCTGTCAAAAGTCAATAAAATATATTTTAAAAATAAATTAATTTATTTAAAAAAAACATACAGTATCCGATGCTTTAGCCGGGGCACTGACCTCTTTTCCCTCAGATTGTCCAATAAAAACACGACAACAGCCCACATGACAAAGCCATCCGGTGTGAGTGAATCAATATGTTCCCTATTTTTTGTCAGATCGGCCAAAAAAAAAAATCTATCCTAATAAAAGGGTAATATGCTAATTAGACTGGACATCTTCCGAACATCCTTCCAGGGACCGGGCCTACACGGGCAGTGGCTACACTCCCTCGGGAGAGCCGTTTGGCGGTAACCAGCGGGGTGCGCCAGTTCCTCTGGTTCCGGATCTCACCAAAGGGGTGCTGTCGGCATGCCAGCTGGGCGTGCTCAGCTACCTCCTGGCGGTTCTCACCGCATTGCTAGGAGTGACACCGAGCACCTTTCATCGGTTTGCCGGCCAGTCAGTCCCCTCCTCAGCGAATTACCTGTGGGTCCTCTTCGTCTAGTTCCCGTAGACAGGTAAAGAGGTAGATGATAGACAGGTAAACAGTTAGATGGGTAGATCTTAACACTTTCCAAAACGGCACACCACAGAGCCCTTCCCTGACATATAAAAAAATGCCAAGTCCATCTCCTACATACCTGTATTTTCTGGTGTATAAGATGACTGGGTGTATAAGACGACCCCCAACTTTTCCAGTTAAAATAGAGAGTTTGGGATAGACTTATAGGGCCCATGTTACAGGCCCTATAAGATGACACCTGGCATATAAGACTACCCCAACTTTTGAGAAGATTTTCCTGGGTTAAAAGGCCATCTTATACACCAGAAAATACGGTAATATTCTGCAACGTGGTTATTCTCCTCTTACTATAACTTGTACCTCTGACCAGGCTAGAAACTTTTCCTGGATTTTGCAGTTGAGTGTTACGGGTCTATTATGATTTTGCACAGTTAGAAGATTTTCATTTTTTTCCCATTATAAATGGTGAATATTTGGTAGCAAAATATTTAGGTACCAACATGGCTGTTTCTATAGGAGATGGTCAGCTCTCAGTGATCTATAACCAAGAGGGGATTAGGATTCAATCGACGTACAGCAAAATCAAGTCAGCATGAAATCTCTTCTAGACCTAATGTCTCCTCTTTAAAAAAAAAAAATATTTTTTTTTAACAACAGTTCAAAAACGTGTGCATCACCCCTTGGGGAAATACATTTGGCAAACTCTCCCGAAGCTAAAATGGACCTACGTGTGACTCAGCAATTCCACCCCCGGGTACTCATCCAACGAAAATAATCCCTATGCCCATGTAAAGGCGTGGAGGCCAGTGCTTCCTCGTGGAGGAAGATATTTACACGGAGGCTTTAATCGTAAGTAACTGCCCACTGGCCAGGGACCAGGGGCATTCACGGAGCCGAACAAGAAGGGGAGACAGAATGTGGGACTGAAGAAGCCGGGCAGAGCGGAAGGCAAGCTCTCTCTCTCTCTCCCGAGTGCACGAGGCTCACCAACGGGCAAAACAAACGCCTGGCATTTGAAATCGGGGTAACAGTCACCGCTAGAGAGACCGCAGGGAGGGGGCGCAGGGGAGCAGTCTGGGCTGTTGAAAACATCCAGGGTCACGGCCGTATTTGTGAAAATTCATTGAGTTTTACCATTAGGAGATGCATACTCTACACTCGTGATGCTATGCCTTCCCCTCCCCCACAATCCCTTAAAGGACTAGCCTTGTTTGGGGTTGTCTTTTTTTAAATATATTTTTGTTGATTTCAGGAAGGCAGAGAGAGAGAGAGATAGAAACGTCAATAATGAGAGAGAATCACGGATCAGCTGCCTCCTGCACGCTTTATCCTGGAGACTGAGCCCGAAACCCGGGCCTGTGCCTTTGCCCAGAATCGAACCCAGGACCCTTCTTCAGTCCGCAGGCCGACGCTCGATCCACCCAGCCAAGCTGGCCAGCGCCAACCTAGTTATTTTAACTGACCGGTTGTTTGGATTCGGCCTCGGGGAAAGGAAAGACCCGGATTTTATGGAGAAGCTGCTTAGGAGCTACAACGGGACGAAGCATGTCTGGACACTTTTATAACTTTTCGCGGTGATCTTTACAACCACCCCCGGGATGCGGGGTGAGCGCTCCTCTGCTCGCCGATGAGGAAACCTCGGCCCCGCCCGAGGTCACGGAGCCATTCGGGCTCTTAATAGCTGCTCCATCGTGACTGTGGCAGCCACGTGAGGAGGGAGGCCCGCGATAAGCCAGGCCCGGTCTGGACGCCTTCCGTGTCATTATCTCCTTATCTGCCCGGCGATCCTGCGGGACAGGCACGGCCACCGTCCCCATTTCACAGATGAGGACGCCGCGGCCCCGTCTGTCACGTCCCCCGGGCCGCCCGACACGTATGCGGGAGGCCCAGCATTTCATTTCTGTCTGACAGCAGCCCCGGATCGGCCCCGGGTTTTGGAGCGGGGAGGCGGTGGTGGAGCCGACCCCTGACCTCCTGGTTCACAGGCCGATGCTCAACCGCTGAGCCACACCGGCCAGGCGAGGACACACACCCTTCCTGGGAAGTGACCAGCTCCCCGTTTTCCCCAAGAAGAAACCAGAGCCCATGGTGACCCAGGGAGCCCGCCCCACGGCTTCTGGTCCAACCCCGAGTCCCCGCCCTTCCTGCCCGCCATCCTGGTCCTCCTGGCGGGTGGCAGGAGGAGCCACGCCCGAGAATGGGCAGAATGCCGGGGACTCCCCCACCCCCCAAAAGCGGCTGCTGAGAGGCCCTGAACGCACAGCCCACGTTCAGCAAGAGGACGCCTGGCCAGCTAATCAGAATCCATCACAGCCGCGCACGCCCGGGGCCGGCTCTGCCTGCAGCCTAAGTGGCACGGTCACCCTCTAGCCACGGGGCCACCGCCACGCAGGCCCTTTAATGAATGCACACAGGAGAGGCTGCCGCCAGAGGGGGTGCCCCCACTTCACGTCCCTGGGGCCCCCCGCCAGCTCCTTCCCAGGCTTGCTGCCCGCCAGCGGCGGTGCATCCCCGCTCTGCATTTGGGCCTCTGCCCCCGCCCCCCACAGCGCCCAGGGCTGATGCAAATGGATTGGACACGAACACGGAGCGGCTCCCTCCCCGCGGGCTCCCCTTGTTTGCAGACGGTTCCCAGCATCCTCCCTGGACCGCTCGCCCCCACCTTCTGTGTTTGTTTAGGGAACAGCCAGGTAGAGACCTCGGTTAAGCGTCTTCCCAGATGCCAAGATTGGGAGCGTTTTCTGTCTGATCGCTCCCCCTCCGCCCCCCGCCACCAGCTCACCGCCTGCTGTGTTCGCTGCGGCATCCAGGCCAGCTCGCTGGCTGGTCCACACTCCTTTGTGAGTCTGGGACGCAGCCAGAGGAATGAGGCTCGCCCATCTGCAGGGGTCTCCCGCTCGTTTCCAGGCCGCAGATGCAGCCAGGGACCCCACCTGACCCCCTGGCTGCCTATGGCTCCGCCTGGGGAGCCAGTGGGAGGAGGATTCTCTGCACTCCCCAGCCTCAGGGGCCTCACACACACCAACACCTCGAAGAGAGTCAGTTCCCTTTCTCATTGACCCACTATTCCCCTCTTTCCTCGTCCTTTGGGGGTGAGTTTCCCTTATTATAATGAGACTGACTTTTCAAAAATGAATCTAAGTTTTCTGCGTCCCCTAAAATGAGCCCACGGTGAGGGGCTGAGGGGGGAAGGGCTCTGTGCTTGGCTGTTGGGAGATGGGGATTTGGGGGGGGGCAGTCATGTGACCCACAGGATAGAGCAGTGGTTCTCAACCTGTGGGCCGCGACCCCTTTGGGAGTCCATCGACCCCATCACAGGGGTCGCCTAAGACCATCAGTAAAACACAGATATTTACATTATGATTCACAACAGTAGCAAAATTACTGTTAGGAAGTAGCAACAGAAATAATTTTATGGTTGGGGGTCACCACCACATGAGGTACTGTATTAAAGGGTCCCGGCATTAGGAAGGTTGAGAACCACTGGGATAGAGGCTCAAGTCTGGCTGCAGACGGGGCAGGATGCTACCTGCCTACAGGGGTCAGGGGTCAGGGGTCAGGGAGCCACAGTGGCCACAGAACGATGACCTGCTGGTTGAGAGCAGCAACCCCTGGGTCGGGCAGACCTGAGTCCACACCAGAGTCCCCCCACCACCATCTGCCCCTCCTGTGTGGGCCGCTCTGCGCCTGTCTCCTGGGCTGCTTCCGGGGTGTGAGGCTGCAGAGAGCATCCAGCAAAGCCCTGAGCCCAATTCCAGACAGTCATTTCCGAGCCCCATGAGGACATGGGTGCTGCCTCCCCGGCCCCCCTCCCCCCCTCCCATCTTCCTGCCCTTTCTTGCTCGCTGGGAGACCTCCAGTTCGGTTCAGGGTGGCCGTGTGCCCAGCTTCTGGAGGGATGGAGGCTGGCTGCTGGAGGGATGCTCTCCCAGCATGCCCTGCAGCTGGGATGGGCCTGTGCCTTCAACTGGCCCAAGGACGGGGGGGGGGGTGGGGGGGGGAGGGGTGCCTGCTTTCAGAAAAGCTCTCCCCTCCCCTCCCCTCCTCTCACCTCCACTCTGGCAGGCCCTGTGCGGCCGCCCTGCGAAGTCTAGGAGAGCGAGGCCAGCTCGCTGAGAGCAGCCAGAGAAACTGGACAAAGAGCCCCGGGCGGCTGCATTCCTCGCCACACGGCAGGGATAGCGACAGCCAGCGACAGCGGCCCTTCTCCAGAGAAGGCCCCTTCTACACCCCAAGTCAGCACCTGCTTACCCCCAGCCTCAAAGGCCTCCTCACCTAGCGCCTCTGACTTCCTGGGTGCCATCCCCTGCCACTCACACAGGCAACTCCGCAGCCGGCCACAGGGAATTCCCTCAGGTGCTCAGACAGGCAGGCGTCTTCACCAACGCTGCCTCTCCTCCCTCCCCAACCTCCCCCCAAACCTGGACTACTTACTCCCTGCCCTCACCTGGCTGGTCCCTGCTCCATTTCAGCCTCAGCTTTTTTTTTTTTTTTTTTTTTAAAGAGAAAGAGAAGGAAGGAGAGGGAGAGAGAGATAGAAACATCAATGATGAGAGAGAATCATGTACCGGCTGCCTCCTGCACGTCCCCCACTGGGATTGGATCCCACAACCCAGGCATGTGACTTGACCGGGAATTGAAACCTGACCTTCTGGTTCATAGGTCCATGCTCAACCACTGAGCCATACCAGCCGGGCCGGCCTCAGCTTAAACGTTGCTTTCTCCTGGAAATTTTCTTTAACCCCACTCATACACACACACACACACACACACACACACACACACACACCCATAAATCCAGAGGTGGGCAAGGTTAGTGAAAGTGTGAATAAATCATACACAAGAGTAAACTCTGGGTTTTGCATCCTCACAACCGGGAGCCTGGAACAACGTTGCCTGGGTTTGAATTGCAACCGAGCCACTGAGGTGCTGTGTGACCCTCAGAGCCGCTGTGTGACCCTAAGAACCGCTCCACCTCTCTGAGCTTCGGTCTCCTCGCCTGCCCACGAGATTCCGAAGAAGAGCCACCTTCCGGAGTTCTCGCGGGACCTAACCACGTGGGCACCCTCCAGCCCTGGGGCGCGCTCAGAGCTAGCTGTTAGGATCATCCTCAACACTGTCCCTCTGTGGGCCAGGGACTCAGCACCCGGACCCCGCCATCTCCATCGCTGCCCCGTCCGCCCCTCCCGGTCCGTGGCCCACCTCCCATCTGCTCTCCGCCAGCCTTCCCCGCGCGGCCACCGGCGGCCACCGCCGCGCTCGCTGACGGCTCAAGTCCCCGCCTGGTCATTTACGATCTGGCTGCTGCCGAGGCCGCGCCTGCCAGCTCGGAAAGCAATTAATCTGCAGACAAGCTGGGCAACAGCAGGCCTGGGCATTGCCGTCTCGGGCCGCGGCCGCCCGGAGAGCCGATAAGGCTGCAGCCGGCTCTTTATTGTACATTTTAATTAAGTGCTTGTTAACGACAGTTATTTTAACAGTCATAAAATTACTGTTGTAATGCGTTTGGTTGGAGGGAGCGCGAAGGGGCCGGGGGACTCTATGAAAGCAACCGCAGATTGCCTTCACTTTAAATCAGAGAATAAATGCTGAAGAGGAGGGCTGGAGCCGCGGGCCGGGCCGGACGCTAATGGTTATTTAATGCGCTCATCAGCGTTTGTGAGTCCCGAGCATACGGCGCGGACACAGCCGCCTCCAAACCCTCTTTAACACTTATTTGAGATGACAGGAAAAATGAAACAGTTTGTGTTTCCAGTGGAAAAGCAATCACGGGGACATTATATTCGCCTTGCCCTATCATGCTAATGCGCGGTAAAAATGTCACCAAATGTATTTAAGGGGCTGATGGACGGTTGCCGTTGAGTCCCTGGTCCTGGGCTGATTAATAAAAATCTTCAATTTGTATGTAAATGCGGCGAGGCCTCATATCATCCGCATACCTGCGCCCAGAGAAAATAATAAACCGGAGTTTAATGCGGCAATTATCGGCATTTATGGAACCCTTAAAGCGGCCGTGGCCCTCGGCAGCCGGCGGGGAGGGTCAGGCGGGGGATGGCCGGGGATGTTCTCCCCAGGGCCAGGGTCTGCTACGCTGGTCATGTCACCCCGACGTACCCCCACTCCGAAGGGGGAGCCACGCGGGAGGGGGGTGGGGGGAGATGCTGGAGAAGTTGGGGCGGCTGCTGCCGGGAGAGGTTCCCAGGGGTGTGGCTCCTCTGCAGCTCCCACCCCCCTCTGGGGACAGGAGGTGCCTGTGACTTCCCCTGCTAGGATCTGCAGGAACGTCACGTGGGTCAGGCCCCCTGCTGGACCCCGACACACGTGGCGATGACATGGAGGCCGGGCTGCCCCGGGCACGCGGCCACAGCCACAGGAGCAGCCACCGCCGGCATCGCTGCGTGTCAGACCCAGAGCTGGGCGCCGTACACGCGACCCTGATCCTCTTCCTGTCTGTGCCAGACACCACACCGGCTCCCTGCTCCCCAGACGCACTTCCTTTCCCTCCCGGACGCAGATAAACTACATTTCCCAGGCTCCCTTGCAGTTGTATGTAGTCAGGTGCATTAAGTCCTGTTGGCTGGGAAGTAGACAAGGAGATGGGATTATTCATGCAAGAGGTGATTTGGTTTGTGGGGTTTGTTTTCAGGGGTGGTGGGGGCGGGGAGAAGAAGAAAGCAGGGAGAGCCTTCATGCCCTCAGAGGGGCTGACTCTTGGGGGGATAAAGTGGGAGGAAAGGGGATTGAGCAGGAAAAACATCTCAGAATACATCACCCTTCCCAGAAAGTTTTGGCCAGATCGACGAGTAGTCTTCAAGCCAGAACTGCCCGTGGGAGGAGACCCTGGTCTGTCAGGGAGAGTCCTGGCCAAAGACCTCTGCTGGGGGCTCCCCTCCAGGTGGAGGTGAGGGTCAGCACAGATGGACAGCACCCCGGGCTGCCAGTCACATAGGCCCCGCCCACAAGGAGCGATGACAGGTGCCTTCCCAGGGCAGCCGAACCAGCTGGCTGCCCCCTGTCCGTGCTCATTCCCCCCTGTCCAGTCGAGTTGACGCACTCAGGACAGGATCCTGGGAGCGTGTGCTGAGGAGGTAGAGATGAGGAAGCCTGGCCCCTCCCTGGAAGAGAAGCCACCACCCTCCCCCTCCCCCCCCAACCCCCCACCAGAAACACCCATTTGAGACATCATTGAGTGAGAACTAAAGTTCGGCTGTGCGAAGCCATCGAGAATGAGGCTGGCTGTTCCCGCAGTTTGGTGAAGGTTAGCCCGGCGCCACCACGGCACAAAGCACGTATTCTGCCCCCCACCCCCGCCCAGGAGGCAGAAAGCAAGTCTAGGGGGACGACGTGGGAAACACACAGATGGCTCCCTGGGAGGCCCACATTGTCCCTGGCAGGAGCGGCCAGCGTCTGAGCAGCTCAGGCCGGGCATCCTGACCACCGTAGTCAGCGAGTGGCTGCGGACCACGCCCGCCACGGGGGCAGCCTGGCCGGGTGCCGCCCGGGGGCTCCAGAGTGACCCCACCCCCAATTCGCATCAATGAGCTCATTCACGAGGACCTTACATGGGACATGCGTGCACACACACACACTGAAAACATGTATGCACTGCGTCCAGACCTGGGGGTTCTGGGACTGGTGAGGTAGATGCAAGTTGCTAAGGCAGCATCTTCACTGGGGGTGACCCCACCCCCAGCAGCACGATGAGGCGGGAAAGGGAGGAGCCCATTCAGGCAAAGGTGGATGACTCACTCCCCTGGGGCCTGGGACAAACCCTTATCGGACAGGAGGGGTAGGTGTCCCCATCCGACTGCCAGCTGGTTGTAAACGGTGGGGGGTGGGGGGGTGGTTAAGGGGTGGAGTGGGGATAATAAAACCCTCCCTGCCTTCAGGAACGTCTCCAGGAACCGCGCTCTTTGGGAACCCTGTGTCTGCGTCTCCACTCTTTGGAATGATGGAGGGGCGCAGGACAGCAGAAGGGGCGGGGGGTGAGGAGGACTGTCTGCGGACAGTCCTGGGCCCTGCTGCTGGGACGGGGGAGGGGGGGACCCTGGGTTTCCAGGGACGTAACTCGGGGAACATTCTGGTAACTGCTCGCGGGTTCGGATTTTGCCCGAGTCTCAGATCCCCAGCAGCGGCAAGCTGGGCCCCAACAGCTCTTGACACAGCGGCTGGACCGTCAAAGAGCAGCAGCGATGACCCAGGGTCACAGCCCGACAGCCCGACCCCGGTCATCAGCCCGTCTGCTCCCCACGCTACCCCGGCTGCCCTGGGGAAGGTTCCACTTCCCTCCCGGGAGGGGCTGTGTTTGAAGTCCAAGGGCCCACCGCTCGACACCCTCTCCTGTCCAAGTGCTCTTCCTTCCTTCCTCCCTCCCTCGCCTGCACAATGGAGGAAGCCGTCACCATTCATCACCAGCCTGGATGGCAGGGCCCCTGCGCCGCCGAGCGCGCCCACATCCAAAGCAGCGCTCCACTGGGTCTGCCTGGCGCTCAGGAGAGTCTGAGCCGGGGAAGGCCGTGGTCCCCAAACCCGCCTCCCCCGGGCTGTCTCCACTGCCACACCCCACCCCAGGGACGTGCTGTCCCATGTCCGGGGTCATTCTCTTCGTCCGTGTTACACGCTCCACAAATACTTGTTTCGATTTGTTGGTGTCCGTGTTTCTATCTGAATCACCCAGGATGGTGTAAGCGTGCAGGGGGCAGGGATCCAGCCACGCCTGGATGCCACTGGGTCCCCAGCAGCCGGCACGTGGCTGACCACGCAGGGAGGGCTCAATCCACGTGCTCCATCCACGTTTGATGATGAGCAGATGAGCTGCCTGGTCGCGCCTGATTCAGAGCGCGTGAGGGGCTCAGTGCCAGGCTCTGCCCTCGCTGGGAGCAGGGCCGCGTCAGCCCTACAGGAACAGGATGTCTGCGGAAATGAGGGGAAGGTGGGTGCTGAACAGAGCCCCCTACCTAAGCCCCTATGCGTGCCCGGGTGACACTGCCTACTTCTCAGGCGGGTCAGGTTGGATGTCCAGTCAATGGCCAGGAAGGGACATCACTTACGGAGTGTCCAGCCCCACCTTCATCCCAGCACCGCCGCACAGTGTCCTGGAGAGAACTTTGGCCAAGCGTTCGGCAGTGTCTACTGACGTGACACAGACACAGCCTAGGGTCCCCCCCCAGGTACACAGCCAACGGAACTGCGTCTCTGTTCACCGAAAGGCAAACGCCAGAATGTCCCTAGCGGCACTCTTCATGAACACTACCCAAATGCCAATCAATAGTAGAGTAGACAGACATTGTACCTGGGACACTGTGCCACTCCCACCAACAGCAGACAGACATTGTACCTGGGACACTGTACCACTCCCACCAACAGCAGACAGACATTGTACCTGGGACACTATATAAATATACGCAATATATGTGTGTGTGTGTGTGTGTATGGCAAGTCACGTTCCCAAGGTCCCCCCGGAGAATGAGCGCCAACACTGGGGTTGGAGCACAAACTCTGAACCATTCACGCCAGTGAAGATGGACCCTGGACTGCAACCCACACCCAGGTCTTGACCATACAGGTAGACCCAGGTAAGGAGACAAAGGGTTGTCCTGGCAACCAGCGAGCCAATGAAACAGTGCTCCCGAACAAGAGCTGGATGGAATGAGGGAAGGACATCAAAGCTACTAGAGTCCTATGCGGGCAAGAAGGAGGCAAGGCCCTAGCTGGTGTGGCTCAGCGGATAGAGCCCCGGCCTGCGGACCAAAGGGGCCTGGGTTTGATTCCGGTCAAGGGCATGTACCTTGGTTGCAGGCTCCTCCCCGGCCCAGGCCCTGGTCAGGGTATTTGCAGGAGGCAACCAGTCAGTGTGTGTCTCTCACATCAGTGTTTCTCTGTCTTGCTCTCCCTTCCACTCTCCCTAAAAAAGCAATGGGAAAATATCCTCTGGTGAGGGAGAAGAAGAAAGAAGAAAGAAAGAAGAGGAGGAGGAAAGAGGAAGAGAGGGAGGAGAGGGAGGGGGAAAAGGAGGAAGAAGAGGAGGAGGAGGAAGAGGAGGAAGTGGAGGAGGTGGAGGAAGAAGAGGACTATGATGACGACAACGCATGCATCTGGGAAGAGGAAAGAGTTAGTTACCCAATTAAGATTTCGCTTTCAGGAGAAACCCCCAAAGTGTAGGTGGCAGAGGCTGGCGCGAACACTGTGAGAGCCTGGGCTGTGTGTGAGTGTGTGTGTGTGTGTGTGTGTTTCTTCCCTTTCCCTCGGAGCCAGGAGGAGCCGGGGCGGCAGAGAGAGGCTAGAACCCACACACATCCCAGCATGCCCTCTGTGCCCTGCCGAGCAGCTTGACTTGTCTGCTGCTTCTGAGCAGCTGGAAAAATGTCAAACTGTCACCCGTGATTAAAGTGGGATTTTCCAAAGGTTTCAGCAACGTTTCCGAATTCAGGGCCTTCTTCCTCCTGCCGAACACGCATCCTCGCAGCATCCCCTGAACGGCTGTGTATCGACCCCCGGTTTCCCAGGCGGTTCTCCGCCCCGGGATGCCCAGGGAACACAGGGGTTAGCTTGGCCTCGGCTGCGGTCTCCCCTGCAGCGCCAAGCAGGTCCTCTCGGCTGCTGCCACCCGCTAAGAAGCGGGGGGAGCGCGTGGGAAGGCCCAGGGCGTTCCCAGAATGCACAGAGCTCTGGGCTGTGATGCTGGGGGGTCTTCTGCCGTCCAGCGGGCCTGCCTGGCCGCCTCGTCCACCTCTGCGGGCAAGGTCAGTGACCTCACTTTCAGGGCTCGGCGCAAAATGAAAATGTGGCCCCTTGGTTCAACAGTTGCTTAGCAATTTCAAGATGGCCACCTCAGAGCATTAAACTGCATGAGGGTTGCTTCCAAGCACGGGGGGTGGGGCTGACAGTGAGCACAGGGAACCCCGACATAGAACCAGGCCGTCTGCGTGCAGGGACCCCTGTCAGCGCTCACACACCACACCCTGGAGGCACAGGTGCCGTGACCGTGACCCCTCTGAGCTTAGTCTTCGGGCCCCACCCCCCCAAATATGTCTGTGGCCAGAGGCCACCCCTGAGTGGCCCCCTCGGGTGCAACGCAGCTCCTGTGTCTTCGCGGCTCTGAAATTTCCGAAGAGAAAGCAGGTCGCTGGCGGGTAAAAGCATGAAGGGAGATGGAACCAAAAAAATAAATAAATAAAAGGCAAGACGCGGGTCCAGCCACCCACAGCGAGGCCCTCGCAGGGGTCATGGGGCCTGACCTGTGTGTCTGCCCGGTAACCCCCAAATACTGGCGTGAAGTGTGAGGCTGACGGGAACACCCAGGAGCCTGGTGGGTCAGACCAGGGACTAGTGTTCCTGTATCCTCTGCCCCAGACACCTCAGTAAAGCCTCCCCCAAAGACCCTGAGCCTCTGCCCGAGGCACAATAGTTAAGAATCTGCCGAGACCGGTGTGGCTCAGTAGATAGAGCGTCGGCCTGTGGACTGAAGGATCCGATTCCGGTCAAGGGCATGTACCTTGGTTGCAGGCACATCCCCAGTGGGGTGCAGGAAGCAGCTGATTGATGCTTCTCTCTCTCATCAATGTTTCTAACTCTCTATCCCTCTCCCTTCCTCTCTGTAAAAAATCAATAAAATATATTTTAAAAATAGTTAAGAATCGCAGTCTGGGCTTTGCCAAGCGCTCTAAGCCTCAGTTTCCCCTTCTTCCTCCTGCCAAACACGCATCCGCGCAGCATCCCCTGAACCGCCGCATCTCAACCCCCGGTTTTGATTTGCTAAGATAAGGGCGAGGTCATGCCCCAACTTTGTACAAACGGAAGGAAGGTGTTTTCCCTCCGATGTGACTCTTGGAAGGCAAGGCGCTCAGTCTGAGGAGCACAGAACGACTGGACCCCGGACCGTCTTACCCCTCAGCCGGGCGCCCTTGTCCAGGGAGCACCCCACACAAGGCCACCCCACACAGCCTCTGCCTTGTGGGCGGAGAATTCAGAGTGAAAATGCTTGACACAATTAAGTGATAAATAATAGTCAGGCAACAGGCCGCTTTTTACCTTCCATTTTTCACATACGCATCAACAGAGCATGACATGGGTAAGCCCTAAGCCAATGACAATGCCGCTTTTAGCATCCTCACCATGTGGCCTTCGGTGGCGTGGAGACAGAAATAACTCGTCTATTGAACAGTGGGAAACATTCCCTCGTCAATTCTTTCATTTCTCCTGAGGAAAATTCCGTGTTGAATACGTCTAACACTCACTAACCTACATACACACACACACACACATGCACACATACACGCATACACACACACACACACACACACACATGCACCTGGTTCTGCAAAAGTCATTTCCAAGCAAGCAACATGGCTCAAATGTGTTAATGTTGTTTGGCTTTAGTTGTTTGTTTGTTGTTGTTGTTTTTTTAATCTTTTACAGTTTTCTTTCCTGGTGACTAATAGCTACTTTTCAATGTATAGCAGTCGTATCAAGTTTTCTTTCCCCAAAACACGTGTGTGAGAATTTAAAATGAGTCCGTTTCAGGGGAAATGTTAAGCATTGTGGAGTGGGAGCCAAAAGCTGGACGGTGGGGAAACTTGACAGGACAATGTTCCAGACCAGGCCAGATCTGGGCATGGCTTGTCCTTGAACCCGGAGCTCTCCTCTCTCCTCGGGTGCGGCTGGAAGAGAACGGGGTGCAGTACAGCCCTCTGATGTCCAGAGGCGCCCCCTAGACTGCGTGCAGAGCCAGGGTTCCACGCTCTGACGTTCCAGCCAGGAGCACTGCGGGTTCTCTGAGCTCATGGCAGAGTGGGGCCTGGAAGCTCTCACCCTTTGGACTTCTCCGTCCCCCTTGAATGACAAGTCCTCCTTGCAGGGCAGCTCTGTCCACTGAGCCCCGGCTGGAGAAGGCTCCCCACCACTGAAGGGCCTGCGAGCCTCTCCCCTGACCAAGGGATGGCCATGGCCTCCCAGATCAGCCAGGAGGGCGCCCAGCAGTACACAAAGCGGCTGCTTTTGATCCGGTCCGTCACAAGGAACTCGCAAACAGTGTGTTGGCATCAGATCGCGTGGTCAGGCACGCACTTCCTGGTGGCCTCCATCACCTGCCTGGGAGCACCAGGGAGGGGGCTCAGAGGCCCAGGGGCTGGGGCAGGAAGGCACCTTCCAGAGAGGCGGGGTTTCCATGATGTGGCTTTCAGGAGGGGAGCTAGCAGGCCTTTGTCGAGAAGCCCAAGGGGGTGCCGCCTGGCTCAGCCCTGAGAGGCCACTTCTTCCGGGGGCGGGGGGTGGGGGGGCAGCACCCAGGAGCCCCTTGAGGGCCAGCTGTGGCCACCAGGATGGGTGCCCACCTCCGGGTTTTCTTAGGCCTGTGCTACCTGCCACCCTAGCCCTTCAGAGCTTCGGCAAGAAACCCAGCATTTCCATGCAACGATGCAAATGCCCTCATTACCATCTCCTCAATATGCATGAAGAAAGGGAGCTAGGCTGGCCAAGCCCCCTCACCCCTCTCTGGCCTTGGCATCCAATCAGGAGACAAATTCATCTACTCAGACAGATGAGGAGGGGGGGGCCCTGAGGGAAAAGCCAGGTTCAAGGAGGGAGGGGCAGATCTGGGGCAGGGAGAGGAGGAGAGAGAAAATACATTCGAGAAAAGGAGAACCTGAGAGACAGACCAAGACGTGGCAGAGGAGATGGAAGAGGGTGCCAGTGAGAGAGGAGGCAAGACAGGGCCAAGGATGAGGTGGGAGAGAAGGACACGGGCCCAGGGTCAGGGAGCGGAATATGGGAGGATATAACACAAGGGAAGAGGAACGGGGAGCACAGCAGAGGGGAAAGAAATAACTGAGAAGGGGTCCAGAGGGGGGGGGATAAAACAAGGAAGGAGGGAGTGGAGGGAAGGAGAGAAAAATAAATGCCCCCGAAAGGAAGAGCAAGGAAGTGGGGGGAGACAGGCAGACCTTAGAGAAAAACAAAGAGGATGAAGACTCAGGTTTAAGGGCAATCCCCGCAGAGGAAGAAGGAAGAAAGGAAGGAAGGAAAGGAGGGAGGGAGGGAAGAAAGAAGGGAGGAAGGGAGGAAAGGAGGGAGGGAGAGAAGGAAGGAAGGAAGGAAGGAAGGAAGGAAGGAAGGAAGGAAGGAA
>JAAGEH010000452.1:2578544-2626794 GCA_011751065.1 Lasiurus cinereus | reverse complement strand
GAAGGAAGGAAGGAAGGAAGGAAGGAAGGAAGGAAGGAAGGAAGGAAATCACTCCTGCTGAGGGCCAGTGCCTTTCAATCCAGGCCATTAAGGGGTGTTTCCCCTGGCAGGCTGCTCCGGAGACCCTGTGTGGCACCAGTGGAGGAGGCACAGGAATGGGGAGCATGGCATGCAGCCCTCAGGCTAGCCTTTCGCCCCAGGAGGGGCGGCCAGGCCTGCTCTAGGTGCTGGGGCCTGGCTGGGAACCCTCCTCTGGAGGCTCAGCTGCCCGACCAGGGCCATTGGTTCTGGCCTTTCGCTTCCTTGCTGGCAGCCAAGTTAGCAAGTTTCTCTGTGGCTTCTGGGGCCCAGGGCAGGGCTGAAAGTCCAATGCCAGCAGCAGCCTGTTCTGTGGCTGCTCTGCAGGCGCCTGCCTAGCCTCCTGGGATCTCGGGGTCCAGATTCCTGGCCAGATGCAAATCCCTCCCCATGGGGACACCAGGCCATGCATTTTGGAGGGCCAGGCAGCTGCTAATCGCAGAGAGAGAGAGAGAGAGAGAGAGAGAGAGAGGAAGGGAGAGGGAGAGAGAGAGAGAGAGAAGGAAAAAAAATATTCTCAGCTCAATTTAAGTCTCATGGAAAGGGCTTACAACTGTAATTAAATCATTAAATTCTTGTCTACGCTTCACAGAGCGGAGAGAAATTAACTTCCCACCAACCTCATTTTCTATTTGAACATGAAATAATGATTTTCTGCCCGTCTAATTACAAAGCCAACATCTGATCAAGCCGGCATCCAGAGGGGATTATCGCATGCAGGAGTATTAGACCTCATTACCAGCTTGAGTGCAAAATTATTACATCTTGTAATTGGATGGTGAGATTTATATACAGATCGGCCCGGTTTCTGTAAGATTGTAATTACAAGCTTCGTTGGTTAGCTACTTATCAGAACTTTGCAGGAAAACAAAACAAATGACTGAGGAAAACGAGCATTTCATTAACCTGTAACCCGAGCGCGGGGGGGAGGGAGCGGTGGGAGCGCGCGCCGAGCCGCGCCGGCGTCTGCAGGCAGCGCAGGGAGCTCTGGGCCGCCCCGCAGCCCGCGGATCTCGGGCCTGCGAGGCAAGGATGGATGGAAGGCGGGCCTCCTCGGAGAGACCCCAGAAGGCAGCCGGCGAGGCTGGGCGAAGAGGAGGCAGCCGGCGGACCCGGTGACTCGCGGCTCTCCGGTGCGGTGCCTGGCGCAGCCCCCCGAGGGCCTGGGTTTTCCGTCGGGTTCCAGGCGCGCATCCCGCCGGCGCTCGTGTGCGCCACGCGTGTGCTCTGGCCAGACCCCTTCCGGGTGCTCTCTCCACGCTCGGGGACCGCGAGCCTCCGGTGCGCTTTGCGCGCGGGGCACCTGGGAAGCAGGCGAGGTGGCGAAGAAGGGTTGGCGCGCGGCGCGTTGGCGCGCCCGCCTTTTCCCCACCCAGTCCACGTCCCCCTGCACCTGCTCCTCTGCCCCGGGCAAGCGTGTCCCTTTGACCCCCGTCGCCTGGATTGAAAGGCTCCCCCGGAGGAAGGTCCGCTGGTCCTCGGCGGCGTCGCGAGTTGAGTCTGGAGCCAGTGGAGTCGGGGAGCCAGCGCCTCGTTGGGGTTCGGCTGCCTTGGACGCTGAGTCCCGACGTGGGGCTTGGAGGATCCTAGCGGAAGGCGAGGGCAGCGGAAAGGCTGCGTCTTCTTGGCGCCGGGGCTGCCTGGAGAGACTCATTCATCCACGGTCTCGGTCCCCACCTGGGTCCGGGTCTGAAGGCTCACCCTGGAGGCCGTGGCCGAGCCCTGCCCTGCCTGGCCGGTTCCCTGAGCCGGTTCCTGGGCGTCTCTCCCGCCTCCTGCAGGTCCGAAGCTGCTCTCGGGGCTCACGATTCCTCCTCCTCCTGCCAGGGCTGGGTTCCACTGCGGGCATTTCATCCGGGCACTTCCCGAGCAGCTCTGGTCTTCCTCCCTGGGACTCGCTCCAGGCCCTGCCCTGGTCCGCGCACCCTCCGGGGTTTCAGGCTGGGGTCTGACCCCCCGGGGAAACACTCTGGGACATGACGGATGCCAAGGTTGCCCTCCCTGTTGAACCCCCCGATTTTCCCTGGGGCAGTGAGCTCAGGACCCCTTATGCCAATTCTCTGAGAGTTTTAACTGGAAACGAAATCAGGCGCCGGGGAAATAGTTCCAAACCAGAGCTCCCCCCAGATACCGCCTTCTTCTGGGGCGCCTCCAGCTGAGGCCCGCGCGGGCGCTCGGCCACATCAGACAGGGGGTGGGGGGAGGGAAGCAGCGGGACCCTGCTTGAGAAGGCCACCGGTCAGTTTCCCCCATGGAACCCTGCCCCTGATGGCCCCCCAACTTCCTCTGGTCCCACCACCCCCGTGTCCTAGGCGTTCCCACCTCCTGGGGTGGCCTACCTGTGCAAAGACTGGGGAGGAGAGGACTGGAGGGAGGGTGGGGTGAACACTGAGTGCCCCCCCCGCCCAGGAATTCACCCCCTAACCGGGCTCCCCTAGAGCTGTGGAGACCCCAGACAGCCGGAGCCAAAACCCTCCGCCCCGAGCCTCTGCGGGAACTGGGATCCAGTCCCCTCCCCATCAGGGCGCAGCGGCCTCTGTCCGCCTCCAGGCAGCGCCGGCCTCTCCGCCGCAGCGTCGCCGCCGCCCTCGCGCCATCCCCGGGGGGTCCTCCCGCGGATCCGGCCTGTGCGCCCCGGCCCCGAGGAGGCCTCCAGCGTGGCGCCCGGAACCAGCGCAAGGCCGGCACTGCCATCCCGCTCCGGCGGCCACGCGCCCTCGCCCGTGAAGGCGCGCGCCAGGGTCCGAGGGCCGCGGCTTCGCTTCTGGATCTACCCTTCCGCCAGCGCCCCGTCTGGCCTCCCAGCCCCACCCGAGGCGGCGCGGAAACCCACGCCGAAAGGGCACCGGCTGGCGCGGGGAAGGGAAGAGAGGCTCCGTACAGAAAACGCCCGCAATACGAACTTCTGGAAGCGCTCTCGAAAGTTCCCGGAGCCTCAGCCCCGGGCTCCTCCCCCATTCCCACGCCCATTTAGGGCGCTGGCAGGCTCCACGTTCACGTCTCCGCTCCCCGGGACCCCCAGGGCGTCCACCCGGCCGCCCTCCACCCACCCACCGCCGCCCCCAGCCCTGCCCTCCCCTCCACTTCCAATAAGTAATTCGCACCCGGACCCCGTAAAAGGAGGCTAATCGGGGGGTTTGGTCCTCTTGGGCGGGGGGCAGCCTCGCCCCCCAGGGTGCTGAGGTCCCTTGCAAGGCACGATGCACCCCCTCACCCTCTTCTAGCTCCCTCCCAGGCTGCTGCGAGTGGCCAGGCGCCAGGGGGTGCGCGCTCCAAAGGGGGCCCGGGACCCAGGTCTGGTCCCGAACCCAGGCTGGGCACTGGGGCCCGGGGAGAGGAGGAGGAGGAGGAGGAGGGGCGCGCTGACCTGGTACTAACCCCCGGTGCCCGCGCCGCGGCCCGGTGCCTCCGGCGCAGGCCAGAGGGGGCGGGCAGGGCCGGGCGCGCGGGGTCCGCCCCCGCCCCGCCCCGCCCCGCCCGGCGCGCGGGGTCCGCGGGGGTGGGAGGCCTCGCCGGTCAGCCTCCCCGGCGATTGGCGACCGGGGAAGGAGACGCTGGGAAAAGCCGAATAAGAGGGCGCGACGTCAGACCTGAGATTTGGGAAAGGGCGAGGGAGGGAGGAGGGAGAGGGGGCGGGGACGGACACACGGACAGATACGTACACCTCGGCCCCGCCACCGGCACCCGACCCTGTCCAGCACCCGCCGCGGCCGCAACTTTCGGCCGGCTCGCCTGCGCCCCGGGCTCGGAGCCGGCGTGGGGTGGGCACGGCGCGGTGTGAGCAGAGAGGCAGAGAGAGAGAGAGAGCGAGGGGGAGGGGGGGGGCCGGGGGGGCGGGCGGGCGGGCGGGAGAAGAAAGGGGAAGGAGCAGCAGAGGGAGGAAAAGGAATCCCGGGAAAGAAAGAGGACTTTCCTAGCGCCCAGAAGAGGTAAAGCGCCCGGAGGAGCGGAAGCGATCGTGGGGAGGTGGGGGGGGGGGAGGAGAGGAGCGAGGGGAGGGGAGGGGAAGGGCGAGGAGGGGGAGCGAGGACTAGAGGCGGCGAAGGAAGCCGGGCGCGACACTGCCCGGGAAGCGGAGGGCGGCGAGGAGCCCGGAGCGGGCAGAGGCGCCGGGGCCGCGGCGAGCGGGGCGCGCGGCGCGCCGAGGAGGGGCTTGCGGCCCGTGGAGATGCCCGTCAGGGCCCCGAGCCCCGGGAAGCTGCGCCAGTCCGCCCGGACCTGACCTGGCTCCCGGCCGCCGCCCCGCGGAGCGGATCCCCGGGTGACCGCGGAGCGCCGCGCCGCGCGGCCCGACCTCGGCCGCAGCCCCCGATGCGCGCCGGAGCCCGCGGGCGGCGCTGAGCAGGGCGGCCCCGGCCGCCGGGCCCCCGCTCCGTCCGCGCCCCGCGGGCCACCATGTCCTTCCCCCAGCTCGGATACCAGTACATCCGCCCCATCTACCCCGCCGAGCGCCCGGGGACCGCTGCCGGCGGCGGCGGTGGCGGCGGCGGCGGCGGCGGCGGCGCTGGGTCCCGCGGCGGCCCGGCAGCCGGCGCCTCGGAGCTGGCCGCCTCGGGGTCCCTGTCCAACGTGCTCTCGTCCGTGTACGGGGCGCCCTATGCCGCCGCCGCTGCAGCGGCCGCCGCCGCCCAAGGCTACGGCGCGTTCCTGCCCTACGCCGCCGCCGAACTGCCCATCTTCCCGCAGCTGGTAAGCGCCGGGAGGGGAGCCGGGAGTGCGGGTGCGGGGGTGCGGGGGTGGGGGTGGGGGGTGCGGGTTGGAGCGGGGCCTCCCAACTCGGGGAGCGCGCGCGAGTGGACGGGCCGGGGCCCAGGCCGGGAGGGGGCCGGCGGCCGCGGCCACGGGGGGCTCATCCGCGCGCGCCTGTCCCTCCCTTCTCTCCATGTGCGTTCAGGGCGCACAGTACGAGCTGAAAGACAGCCCCGGGGTGCAGCACCCGGCCGCCGCCGCCGCCGCCGCGTTCCCGCACCCGCACCCCGCCTTCTACCCGTACGGCCAGTACCAGTTCGGGGACCCGTCCCGTCCCAAGAACGCCACCCGCGAGAGCACGAGCACGCTCAAGGCCTGGCTCAACGAGCACCGCAAGAACCCCTACCCGACCAAGGGCGAGAAGATCATGCTGGCCATCATCACCAAGATGACCCTCACCCAGGTGTCCACCTGGTTCGCCAACGCGCGCCGGCGCCTCAAGAAGGAGAACAAGATGACCTGGGCGCCCCGCAGCCGCACCGACGAGGAGGGCAACGCCTACGGGAGCGAGCGGGAGGAGGACGAGGAGGAGGACGAGGACGAGGGCAAGCGCGAGCTGGAGGAGGAGGAGGAGGAGCTGGGCGGCGAGGAGGGGGACGCGGGGGCCGAGGGCCTGGCGGCGGCGGCGGAGGAGGAGGAGGACGAGGAGATCGACCTGGAGAACGTGGACGGCGGGGCCGCGGCGCCCGAGCTGGTCCTGGCGGGGGCGGCGGCCGCGCGCGGGGACGACGGCCTGGGCCTGGGCCCCGGTTCCGACCCCAAGAACAGCGACTCGGACGACAGCTCCGAGGGCCCGGAGGAGCGCCCGCCGCCCGCCCTGAGTCTGGCCCCGGCGCCGCCCTCGCCGCCCTCGCCCCCCGCGGGCCTGGACCCCTGCGCCCCGGCCCCTGCGCCCGCCTCCAGCCTGCAGAAGCCCAAGATCTGGTCCCTGGCCGAGACGGCCACGAGCCCGGACAACCCGCGTCGCTCGCCCCCGGGCGCGGGGGGCTCTCCCCCGGGGGCCGCCGTCGCGCCCCCGGCCCTGCAGCTCTCGCCGGCCGCCGCCGCCGCCGCCGTGGCGCACAGACTGGTGTCGGCGGCGCCGCTGGGGAAATTCCCCGCTTGGACCAACCGGCCGTTCCCCGGCGCGCCGCCCGCCGCCCGCCCGCACCCGCTCTCCCTGCTCGGCTCGGCCCCTCCACACCTGTTGGGACTTCCCGGAGCCTCGGGCCACCCGGCCGCCGCCGCCGCCGCCTTCGCAAGGCCCGCGGAGCCCGAGGGTGGAACAGGTGACTGCGGGGCGCGGGGTGCGGAGGGCGGGGAGCGGGCCTGGGGAGGCGGCCCGGGCCGGCCGGAGGAGCCAGGCCGGACCCCAGGAGCGCGGGGCCCGCCCTGGGCGCTTGCCTCCCCCCGGCGGCACCCAGGAGGGACCGGGCTCTAAAGGCGCCCCTTTTCTCTCCCCGCTGCCCGCAGATCGCTGTAGTGCCTTGGAAGTGGAGAAAAAGTTACTCAAGACCGCTTTCCAGCCCGTGCCCAGGCGGTAAGAGACCCCCGAGGGGAGGGGGTGGTAATGGCGAGAAAAAGAAAAAGGAAATAACTGGAGCGGAAGCCGGGCTTTTGCCCCCTCCCCCAACCCCACCTCCCACCCCCGGGGTGACGCAGCTGGGAAACGCTTTTCAAAGGGGAGGAAACACACCCTCCGTGGTCCCCCAAGGGCCTGGAGCTGGCCCCATAAGGCTACCCCAATCCAAGCCCTCCGCCTGCCCAGCAGGCACCAGGACCCCGCTCCCCGCTTCCCTGCAGTCCTGGACCTTAGTCCTGAGCCTCACCCCATCTCTCAGTTACATAGGAAGACCCCCATCTACGCTGACCTCCTTTTACCTGCTCCCCGCCCCAGCCCCTGTGGGGTCTCCCAGCCCCAGGGAGCAGGGGTGCCCCTGGCTCCCCACTCCTTTGCTACCACTGCCTCTCTCTTCCAGGCCCCAGAACCACCTGGACGCCGCGCTGGTCTTGTCGGCCCTCTCCTCCTCTTAGTTCATTTTTTTTTAATTTTTTTAATCGTTGTAATAATTGTAAAAAAAAAAGTAATCGCTCTGTATAGTTATGACTTGTAAGCATGTCTGTGTATGAATACCTTAAAAAAAGAAAACGAAACAAAAAAAAGAGAAATAAAAAAGATACAACAAGTCCCCCTGGGTGGAGTCTCCCCAAGTCGCTTCTGTCCCCACCCCCCACCCACATTTAGCCCAGCTTGGGAGATGGGGGTTTGCGAGGCTGACTGTGGGGAGTGGCGTCTGGTGAGAATCAGCGTGTCTGACTTGTTTGTATATACACAGGAGAAATGTACATATGTGTGAACCGAACTGTACAAGAAAAGTATCTATTTTTGGCTAAATAAATGAGCTGTTGCCACTTTGACTATAACGGCCTGTCTGTCCCCGGAGGGGTCTGTTTGCTGTTGGTTGTTCTGTTCCGTCCCCCTCCCCTCCACCCCACGCCACCCCACCCCCCTGTTTAAAGAGTCTCTGGAATCAGCAGAAGAGACCCAGAGAGAGCAGTCTGCACCCTGGCGCAGAGGAAGGCGGAGGCGGAGGCGCACTCTCGGTGAGGCTGGGGCTCCCCTGGAGAAGTGGGGGCCCAAGGAGAAGGGTGGGCCACCAGTCCACGGACCCCACCTCGGGGTCTCGGGGCGTCTGCTGCCGCAGCAGACCTAGAGGAGGGTGTGGACACAGAGCGGTGAGGTTGGGAGGTGCTCACCCTTCCTGCGCCCCCATTCTTAGGCAAGGTGGAGATTGGTTCCTTCTTAGAGAAGGGGGGTGTAAGCCCAGCATCAAGCCCCCTTCCAACCACAGGGCACCCCCAGACTCTTAGAGAAGCAGGAGTGGGGTGGGCGGGGGGAGAGGGAGGGTAAGGAGGAGCCAGGAGCCTCGGGGAGCTCAGCCTTTCCTCCTGGTGACTGTGTCCAGCCCACATTGAGAGTTGGGGGCCTGGTGGCATCTGGGCATCTTGGCACCCCAGGGGGTTTCCCCGGGTGCCCTGCAAGGGCAGCCTGCGGAGGTCAGGGCGAGGGCGGCTGGGACCCGAGCAGGGATCCAGCCCAGATTCCTCAGGTTCGGGCGGCCGGACAGGGGCTGGTCAGCAGGCAGGCCGGAGGAGGGAGCCGGGAAATTTGGGGCTAGAGCTCCCTCTACAGGACAAAGAGGCCGCTGGGCGCTGGCCACCTTGGCCTCTCCACCCTGCTCAGCCTCCCTGCCGCACCCCCTTTTTCTCTTTCAGGACCCCGCCTTGCCCCGCTTTGATTTGAAGCCGTAGGGAATTCTGGAAGAGCGTTGAGAGCACGTTGGGGTACAAAGTGGGGGACCTGTTTTGAGCCTCCCTCCCCACCTGGAACTTGTGTAGCTATACAGATGCTAGTGTGGGCCCCCACCCGTGAGGCGTGTGACAATCTCGTGGGTCTCTGAGGAGGTTTGGGCAGAGCTTGCATCCATCCCCAGAGCCACCTCGGAGGTTGGGCAGGAGCAGAGGCTGCCCCACAAGGACTGGTCTAGATGGGGGACAGCTGCCAGTCTACCCCCCCCGCCCCCCAAGCTGCTCCGGGCCCTCCCAAGTCACAGAGGTCGGGTGAGCAGAGAAAGGGCCGGCCTCCAGAGCACCAGCCTCGGCCTGCTCCCCGCTCTTTCTTCGCTTTTTCTCCCCCTAAAGTTTGGGTCCTTCCAAACTGCCATGGGGGTTCAACTCTGATCTTGGGCACCCCACCCCCGGATGCGGAGCCAGTGCCCACTGCCTGGGCCTTGAACCTGGGTGGCCAGGCCTCAGTGGCTGTGCCGGGGCCTTTGGTCAGCGGGAGTTGCTTTACATGGTCACCCCCACCCCAGCCCCCGGAGCCCCTTTTGTGAGCTGGTGCCTCCCAAGCTTCTGGGGCACAGGCCTAGCACCCCGGCCGGCCCCCCTCCTGTGACACTTGGGGGGGCGCGCGGATCATTAACTGCTCTGTGTCCTGTGTCCTCCTCTCTGAAGGAAACAGCCGCCTGGTAGGATGTGGGGGGCTGACGCATGTGGGGAAGGGCTGGCCTGCGGTAGGTGCACGTACATCACCCTTGTCTTGCAATTATTCCAAGAAAGGGAGGTGTCTGCACCTCAGAACCTAGGAACAGGGCAGTGCCCCGGCAGGGGTGCAGCAGGGAGAGGGGGCGAAGGCCAAGCCAGACACCCTCTCCTGAAGGCCCCCAAGGGGGAAAATTGACTCTGTGCAGAGGGAGCTGGGGGAGGAGGGAGGGAGGCAGGCAGAGCCCCAAGAGGTCTGAGCGCCTGTCCTGCTCTCTCTCCAGTGAAAACCCAGGGTTCCCACACTCTGCAGCCCTCGTGGGCTGGGAGAGGGGAGAGGGGCGGCTCCCTTGGGCTGCACTCGCATCGCTGGGAAGCGGACTCTCCGTCCTCCTCCCCGAGTCCTCCCCTCCTCTCCCTCCTCTCAGGGACCCTAGGAACAGCCCCCATCCTTTACTGGCCGGCTCTAGGCTTTAAAAAGGAGACAGGAATCTAGGGGCGAGAAGGAGGGGAAGAGAGAGAGAGATGGGGGGGGAGGATATGGGAATCTCATCCTCGGTCCTGATTAAGCTTCAATTAGAAATAAAATGTGTCAATCACTCGCCTGGCAGGGGCTCCTGCTGTCGGGGCTGGTTATGCAAAGCGCTCCAAGGTGTGTGGGATAATCAATTAGGTCAGAGGCAAGCGTGTATGTCACCGCTTCCCTCATTATCCGCATGGAGCCCGAGGAGGCGTGCGCAGCCAGGCCAGGGAATAAAATTATCTCCCTAAGTGGTGGCCCACCTCTGGGACCCGCGCCTTCGCCGGCTCCAATTGAATTTATTTTCGGGGGGAAATCAGGGAGGGGTAAGCGGGCTTCGGTGGGAGCAGGCAGGGCTGCGGGAGAGCCAGGGGTGCCCGGGCCCCTGGCCTGCTCCAGGCGGGAGAGGGCAGGGCCGCACCTGCGGGGCCAGTGTCCTGCGGGGAGAGAGGGGGGTCCTTTGGGGCCAAGAGGCCGCTGACATGGGCCTGAGTTCCGGAAGTTTGGGAGAGAGAGAGAGAGAGAGAGAGAGAAGGATTGGATGCTTGGGTCCGAATCTCCTCTCGGGAGATTCCATCGGGAACTGGCTTTGGGCCTAATTATTTGTCTCCTTCCAGAAATGTCCTCTGCTTCTGGTGGTTCCTGTCTGCATACCCCCTTCTCCCTCCATCCAGTGAAAACGGGCCATCGTGACAGGTGTGTGACGTGGTGTCTGAGGCTCGAGCCTCCTCCCACCTGCGTGGGACCCCACGTTCACCGGCCGCCACACGGAGGGCACCGGATTCGATCCGTTCCTCCAACCCGCCTGGCAGAGCCCGTTGGTCTGGGATGAGGCAACCGTGCAGAGGGGTGGGTCGAAAGGTCATGAGGGGGGTGACCTCTCCAGAGAGGGCCTCCTGGTCCTCCCTGACCACCGTCCCCCGATCCAGCCGGCCAGCCTGACCCCATTACAGAGGTCCGTCTGGTGTGCGACCGGCACGGTCACTGCTCCCCTCTGATGCTCCAGGCCCTGGAAGGGGCAAGTCGGGGCCAGAGAGTGCACACAGGACTGGGAGAGAGGCCTCACCTCAGCCCGGGGGGGAGTCCCAGGGGAGAGGGACAGAGTGAGCCCAGGGAGGACGTCTGTCTGGGAGGTTGGGGCCTCTTTCCCTGGACATTTGCCTGAGGAGCAGGTTCTGGAAGGTTCTCCCAGATGCAAGCGTAACTCAGTGCGGTTTTGCTTCCTGACTGTTGCTGCCTCTTCAAGGCTGCCAGCTCTCTGTGCACAAGTACGTCTTTATTTACTTGCTTGTGTGGCCCGGGAGTGCCTGTGCGTGTGTGTGTGTGCATGTGTGTGTGTACATGGACACACATGTGTGGTGGTGTCAGGGAGTCCAGAGTATGTGTGTGTGTGTGCAAATGTGCATGTGTGTGGTGTCAGGGAGCCAGGTGTGTGTGTGTGTGTGTGCGTCAGTGCATGCATGTGTGCATATGTGCATGCGTGTAGTTATGCCAGAGAGCCCGGCGTGTGTGCGTGCATATGCATGTGTGTGTGCATGCATGCATGTGTGTGTGTGTGCATGTGTGTGGCGGTGTTAGGGAGCAGGAGGGAGACAAAGGCCGGGGGAGGTCTTACTCGGGCCCCGCGTCGGGCCGGGAGGGCTGGGTTCCAGTGCTCTTGCTCCAGCGGCGAGCCTCCTTCCCGGCTGCCGGCCGCTAACAAGTGGGCCCCGGCCTGCGGGCTTTGGAGTGCACTCATCTGCGAGATTGCGCTTTTCTCCGCCGCTCAGATTTATTTCGCCCAAGTTACAGGGCAATTATGGAAATGCGCCCTTTGAAGCCGAGCTGCTTTCTCTTTATTTCCTTCTCCCTGACAAAGCAGAGCGCCCGGCCGCTCTGAACCTCCCCACCCCCCACACCCGCCCGCTCCCTTTTTCTTTCCTCTCGCTTTGCTCCCTCATAATTACTCGATCGGGGGAGTTTCCAGGGGTAATTTGGAGGAGATCTTTTAAGCGGTGATAGCGATGTGTGGCGATGAAAATGATGTTCCTCCTGCCTGAATGCTGCCTCTTTTTCACGGGAAGAGGAGGGGAAGCGGGGGGTGGGGGGGATTCCTGACTGCCAGAGACAGACACCTCGTGGCCAGACATGGGTCCGGGACATCCTGGCCAGCCCTCGTGGCAGATCCAAGGCGAGGAGGCCTCCTGGGTGGTGGCTCACAGACCGGCCTCGCCGCCTGGACCCCCCCCCCACCCCCCAAATTGACCAGGATGAGAGCACCCTGCTCCCCCCGCCTCGCTCCCTGGGACTCAGAGGCCTGGACTGGCAGAGCTGTGATTTCCAGGCCAGGCTGGACGGGGTACATTAGTTACCACCGAACCATGGAATGTGGAGGCTCCGTGTGAAGCAAGCCCACGCGTCTGCCCTGCTGCCCTGCGGCCCCACTTTGCTTTGCTGCATGCTGGGGTGTGAGGCCATGTCCCCCTCGGGGCTGGGGAGGCCTGCGAGGGGGATGGGGTGGGTCCTCACTGTCTACATTTTCTCAGATGGCTGTGAAGTTTTCGTTGTCCGAATGCCTGTGTGCTCCTCACCTCCTCCCTCCCGGCTTTGGGGGGTGAAGGCTCATTATCTGGGGGCAAAACCCAACAGGAAGTCTGGGCGCCCTGGGGAGCGGGCGGGCGGCCCCAGTGGCCTGTCGGAGTGCAGGCCGTCCCGCCTCTCACTTCCTCTCCGCTGTTTGGTGCAGAAGGAGATGAAATAAAATGGAACGGAGGTGAGTGAGTGCGTGTCCTCTGACAGCGCTTCCCGTGCAGTTCATTTAGCGCTCGCAGCCTCCCTTGGGGAAGGCACTGATGAAGAATTTAAGGCTGAAACGGGGTGGCGGGGGGAAAAATCCAGGCAGGACGCCCTGGGCCTGCTCCCCTCTGAAGGAAGTGGGGAGCACACACGTTGACCTGAGAGGCTGGGGGTCAAGGACAGAGGGGTACTTGTCCGTCTCTATCCCTTCCTTTCTTTTGAACCATGTGAATGTGTTAGCTCTTCAAAGCGCCCTTTTGTTTTTAAATAACGAACAGGCAAGGGAAGAAGAGAGGGAGGGGGAACACAATTTTTCTGGATGCCTCAGTGGCATTGAGAATCTTCATTCATTCATTCACTCATTCATTCCTTCACTGGACACCCTAAGGTATTCCTGAAGTACCCACAGGTGCTAGGTGGGGTCTCGGATGTGGACATGGAGGTTCCGGGGGGGGGGGCTGCAATCCGCCTGCCTTGTTCGGATTCCAGCCCCTGGATCCTTGCCCGGGAGACCCTGAGTACGGGCTGCACCTTCCTGAGCTTGGCTTCCGCATGAAACAGAAAAAAAAAACACATACTTGTAACTTCGCCCCTCATTCTGAATGGATATTCGCATCTCCAGCCCTCAGAATGTGTCAGAACGCACACCAACACCGAGGTGTGACATTCGAAATATTTAACGACTGGGACCTGGCTGGCGTCGGAATGGGCGGAGTCCCAAGGCCTCCCGGGTGACAGACACGGACAGGTCTGTCCATGCGGATGTCCAGGCGGTCCAGGGAAGGCAGAGCAGAAGAGGAGCACTATTTACCCACCGGCATGGAATGGGGTCTATTTTTTTTTTAATAGAGACAACTGCATATCCAATACAACAATGCGGTTGGAGCCCGTCCTCGCTGCATGCACAAGGATGAACTCACATGTTCCAAAGACTGCACCGTGAGAGCCAAAGTTCTAAAACTCTTAGAAGAGAGGCCTAGATCTTGGTGACCTTGGGCAAGGTGACACAGATAAAGTGAACTTGATTGAAACCTAAAACAATGTGCCACGAAGGATGCCACCAAGAAGGTGAAAACTATCAGCAACAGAATAGGAGAACATTTGCACATTCTACATCGGATAAGAGAATTTTATCTAGAATACATAAACATACTTCAATAATAATAAATAAAAATCCAATTTAAAAACAGGCCACGGATCTGAGCAGACATTTCCCTACCTCCTCCCCAAATGATGTGCCACATTGACCACTAAGCCCTATTAAGAGATGATTGCCCTGGCCAGTGTGGTTCACTGGGTAGAGCGTTGGCCTGCAGATTCAAGGGTCCCAGGTTCTGGTCCGGTCAAGGGCATGTACCTTGGTTGCGGGCACATCCCCAGGAGGGGGCGTGCAGGATGAGGCAGCTGATCAATGTTTCTCTCTCATTCATGTTTCTAACTCTCTGTCCCTCTCCCTCCCTCTCTTAAAACATCAATAAAATATATATATATTTTTTTTAAAAAGAGATGTTCAACGTGGTGAGGCATCAGAGCAAGGCAAACCAGAGCCACAGTCAGAGGCCACCTCACCCCCCCCCTCGAGGGTGGCTGTAATAAAGAAGACAGAGAATAACAAGTGTTGGCGAGGACATGGAGGAATTACAACCTTCAGAATGAACTGGGGGTGGGAATGTGAGAGGGGTGTGGACGCCTTCCCGCTGGGTGGGTGGGGGGGGGGAGCGCCCTCCTGTCTAGGGGCAGCTACGTGCACTGGGCGGCCTCTGCTTGAAACGCCAATGTCCCCCTCCACCCCACGCTTCGCTTCTCAGCCGGGAAAAGCCACAGTTTATTTTCATTCCCGGCCCCATGTGAAAGGGCCCGCATTCCATTCTAAATAAGGGACCAAGGGCTGTTCGATCTGATTACGATGATTGAGCATCACATGCTCCCCCACCCCCACCCCATGGGGCAGGCCTGTCACGTCACCCCATGCCCTGAGCTCTCATGCCAACCGCCTGGCACGGCAGCGTCTGCCCACCCCACGGCTCCCCAGCTTCCGGCTCCAGGGGCAGGGTTGGTGGAGGGTCCCCGGTCCTTTCAGGGGGGCTGCTCATTGGGAGGGTGAAGGGGTCGCAAGGCACACCCCCCTCCTTCCTGCTCAAACCTTTGTGGCTTTCCTCTGTGCCAGGCTCCGCCCATGCCCCAGACAGGACGGAGGGGAGGGATGGAAGAGGGGGCTCGGGTGATGTTAAAGCTGCCACAGCCCGGCCGGGGCCCAACTCCTCACGCATCCCCGAGGGCAGTGGTCGGCAAACCGCGGCTCTTTGGCCCTTTGCGGGTGGCTCTTCCACAAAATACCAAGGCCTGGGCGAGTCTATGTTGAAGAAGTGGCATTAGAAGGAGTTGAAGTTTAAAAAATTGGGCTCTCCAAAGGAATTTCCATCGTTGTCCTGTTGATATTTGGCTCCGTGGGTGAACGAGTTTGCCGACCCCTGCCCCCGGAGGCCTGGGCCACGGAGGAAGGTCACCTTCTAAGCTTTCCTCCCCCGCGTGGCCTCTGGGCCAGCCTAGCTCACGCGCCTGCCATGGGGCGGTGTTTGCAATGCAGGCCCCACCCGAACGCGTGCCCAGCAAGGCCTGCAGCTCTGCCCCCCGAATACTGGCAACCTGGAGGTCTCCCCACCCTCACCGTCCCCGAGCCCCGGGTCCAGACACCTTGGCTTTCCGTGCTGAGTGGCTGGCCACAACGGTACATGGCTCCTCGCGCAGACACATGCGAGGCCTCGTGTGTGCCGTGTTCCTCTGCAGCGTGCACACGGGACACGGCAGCCCATGAGGGGCCCCGGGAAGTCCTGGGCTGGAGGGACACGTTGGCTCTTTGGTTCGGCGGCATGCCCCCCAAACCTATTGGACCCAAAAGACGCTCTTCGGGGGACACCCAGGGTAGGGGGCAGATGGTGGGAGACCGCATCCTTCCGTGCAGGAGAGACACCCGCCCCATCCCTTGCCTCTCCTTCAGAAAAGGCAGCGGCGGGGCCTCGTGACGGTGACATACGTGACGGTGACATACCTCTCAACCACCTAAGACCTCAGGGCATGCAAATCAGGCGCCTATTTCTCGGTGACAGGAAGCCTTACGCCAACCCGCTCGCACTGGGACCGCGCCCTCGCCTCCTCCGGATTCCAACCTGATTCCCACGGTCACCTCCGGTCAGTGTGCCCCTCCCGGCTCCCTGACAGAACACCCCCGCCCCCCAACAGCACCTCTGCTCCCCAGCTCAGAACGGAGCCTGCCCTCCCCCTCCCCTCGGGCCCCTCCCCCCGCCCCCACCGCCACCGAGGCCCCTCCGTCTCCCCACTTGCCGAGTCCACTGTATCTTTCATCTCCGACTTGTCTTCCAGCTCCTCACGCCCTGCTCCTTCCCACTGTGACTAGCCTGGCCCCGCGCCCCCTACGCGCCTCCCTGCCCCGCTTTCCCCCTCGTTCACCCGCTCCCTGCAACGCGGAGGCTCGCTCAGTGCCCGGATGTGCATCTGTCCTTCTCCCACAGCATCGCCGCAGCGTCCTCCTGGGGTCCGTGCATCGAGCATTTGCTTTCTTCTACCCCTAACACAGTGGTACCTCGAGATATGAGTTTAATTCGTTCCGTAACCTTGAGGCGTGGGAAACTAGGAGATGCTCGAGTCGCGGTAAAGTGGTGGGTCGTGTGCAGCCGGCCGATCCGCGCGATGACTCCTATCTCAACTGTTGCTCGTATTTCAAAGCAAAAATCGCTCGCTCGATAGCTCGTATCTCAAAAATCTCGTCTGTTAGGGCACTCGTATCTCGAGGTACCACTGCATTCTCTTCTCATTTAAAATTCCCCGTTCTTGATGTCAAAGAGGAAGGGAGAGGGAGAGGGAGAGGGAGAGAAACATCCGTGAGGACAGAGACTCAGGGATGGGCCGCCTCCTGTATGCCCCCTCCTGGGGATGAAGCCCACAACCCGGGCCTGCGCCCTGCCAGGGAATGGAACCGGGGTCTCCTGGTTCGTGGGTTGACGCTCAAGCACCGGGCCACGCCGGCCGGGCCGATCTAATGCTCTCAGTCCCACTTGGAAGAGAGGGGAAAGCCAGGCACAGGGAGGCTGCGGACCCGCCCTGGCCTCGAGTTTAGTGACTAGACAGCCGGTCCAGGGGACTCCGTTCGGGCAGCGTGGCTCCAGGGGCTGAGGCCTCCCTCGGCATGGGGCATGGCGCTGCCTCCCTCCGTGGCCTCTGCCAGGAGGGCTCCCCGGCCTCCCACCGTCCTCCTCCCCCTCCTATCTGAGCCGAGCCAGGCGCACTGCTGGGGGGGGGAGGGGGATGGCATTCCCCACCAACGTCCTCATGGAGTCTTAGCGCAGACACAGGTGCTCCCCCAGAGCCCCGCTCCCCAGCTCCCCTTATCCGAGGAAGCCTTCATCACCCCCAGCAGACAGTCACCTTTTTCTCCTTAAGAAATATTCATTCATTAATTTATTCATTATTGACTTCAGAGAGGAAGGGAAAGGGAAAGAGACAGAGAGAGAGAGAAACATCCATGAGGAGAGAGAATCATGGACCAGTTGCCTCCCGCTTGCCCCCTACTGGGGACTGAGCCCCGCGCAGCCTGGCATGTGCCCCTTGACTGCCACTGAACCGGGACCCTTCAGTCCGCAGGCTTACAACGCTCCATCCAGTGAGCCATCCTGGCCAGGGCAACGGTCAGCAGCTCGAGGCTTGCCTATCTGTGCCTGCCTTCCTGGGGCTTCCCAGCGGGCAGGGGCCCCTCTGCCACAGCCCATTCCTCACTCGGCTCTCAGCATCTGGAGAGCCAGCCGGGCCAGCGTGTTTCCGGGGCTGAGCACGGACCCACAAAACCAGAGGTCGCGGTGGGATTCCTGGTGAGGGCGCATGCCCAGGTGGCGGACACCCTCCTCTGATTCCTCTGAGGACCGATGGGGGGATATCGTCCCTTATTGCGGGCCTGAAGGGCGTCCTGGGAACCCTATCGGCAGGGACCCGTTCCTTGTTCCCCTCTTTGGCCAGGAGGCCCCTCTCCTGGACTCGCCAGGACGCCGGGAAGGGTCTGGGAAAGGCGGCCCCCAGAAGATCTCCTCACAGCCCAGAGCCCATTTGGTCCTCATTTGCAGGCCGCGTTTGTCCCGAACCCCGGCCAAAGCCCCGGTCCCCGCGCGGGGACCCCGTCTTGGCCTCCATCTTCCTGCCCGTGTCAGGGCAATTCTCCCAGCCACCTTGTCACGGGCCCGCGGCGCGGCTGATATTGGTTACAGATGACGGCAATTAGGGGCCGAATCTCCCTGGCTCCTGGTAGAACCCCGAGACGGAGCTACAGCTATTTTAAGATTTTAAGCAGATTTATACTCCGTGCTTCAAAGACGGCCAGCCAGCAAGGAAAATATGGTAACTGTTGCTTTAAATTATAGCTATCATTACTTCAAAAGGAGATTCAATCAGAAACCACTGAAGACTAAAACTATTTACATCTCCTGACACTTAAAAGCAAGCGAGCAGTTTGAGCCTGTCAGCCCTGGACATCTTGGCTACAAAGAGACAGGCACCTCGCTGGCCGGCGAAGGAAAACATTTCTGAGGGAGCAGGAATGAAGGGCGGATCTTGGGGGACCTCCCTCTTGGAGCTGGCCTGCTCCCTCCCTCCCTCTCTCTCTCTCTCTCTCTTGGCCGAGGAGGGATTCGGGGAATGAGGCAGACCTCTCCCCACACAGATCCTTAGGCAGCAGGCGCCAAACCCCTCCAAACCCTTGGCTCTCCCCAAGATAAGAGGGCGGACTGCCCTTTCCGTCTGGCCTCTGGCCTGCAGGCCCCTGCCCTGGGGAGATCCTGTCTCATCCCATTAAATCGAGTCCCGGGGCAGGGCTGTCCCCTGCTGCTTCTGGGCTTCGACTGCCCGGCCGGACGGGAGGGCTGGGTTGTGTATCGGTCGGCATCGGGGCCAGACGGCGGTCAGAAGCCCAGGCTTTGCAGATGGAGGGGGCAGACGGCGGTCAGAAGCCCGGGCTTGGCAGATGGAGGGGGCAGACGGCGGTCAGAAGCCCGGGCTTTGCAGACGGACGTCTCCGGGTTAGAGTTCGCGCCATTTCACTGACTCGCCGGGTGACCTCGCACCAACCACTTAACCTCACGGCGGCTCAGCTTCCTCGTCGGTAACATTGGGGTGGCTCGAGGCCCCCCGTGTCACGGGATGGCGGAGAGGTTTAGGTGAGACGGGGTGCACCGAGGCAGGGCGGCGCTGAATGCCGCCACCGATCGGCCCCCCTGTCGAAGCCGCTTAACCCAACGGGACTTGGCTATCGCTCACGTCACAGTTCATTGCGGGTGGTTCCAGTCTGCCGGCGGCTTTTGTCCCCGGGATATAGGGTCCCGCCATCCTGAGCCCAGGCCATCTCCTCGAGTCTCAGAAAGGGGAAGGAGCGGGGTGCCCCTGAGGCCCAGGGCACACAGACCAGCTAAAGCAGCCGTCACCTGGCCCTGGGTGTCAGCCCTCCCAGAAGCCTTCCTTTACCCCCCAGTCTGCCTCAGAGGTCCCCCTGCACGCTCCCTCAGCACCTGTGCTGATCCGTAGATGTCACATCTGCTGGGGTGTCATTTTGTGGGCAGAGCCTGGGCCTCTGTGGTTCACAGGCAATTTCCAGAAGAACGAAACACCCGGCACATGGGGTGGGGGGCAGGGGGTGGGGGTTTCAGCAAGCGTTGGTGGGAAGAACTGAACGGTAACATCAGAGCCCTGCCCCATCCCTGCACGTGGCAGACACAGGGTAGGGCAGGCTACTAAACGGGTGCTTAGCAAATGCTGCTAATTAGAAAATCTAGAAAAGAGATAGATGGACATGCTCCATATCAGAGGCTAACTCCGGCCCCTGGGCCACATTCAGCCCACCACCCGGCTTTGCAAATAAAGTTTTATTGGAACACAGATGCCTAGGCACACCAGGGATGCTGGGAAATGTAGTCCCCTGGCTGAGTTCCTCCCTCCCAAGGAGAACTGCCCATTGTGTCAGGGAGAGGTCAACGTGTTGGTGGACAGGCAGCTGCCACCTGCTACACGCGCTGAGTGCCCGGGTCTTGGCGGCAAGTTCATCTTAGTTAACGAGGCGTGTTTGCTGATGCAGTCTGGTCGGTGCACAAATGTGACGTACACAGGGTTTGGGCTAGTACGCACCAGACAGGGGATTGGTATGGATCTCTCTTGGCCTCTGACCCCCCCGGGGAGCCGGGGAGAAAGAATAAGAAGCTCCTTCTCTGCGCTGCTTGCTCCCGATGGGCAGGGACTTTGCAGGTTCACCTGCAGGTGTGCGGAAGCCAGCATTTCACGGCTGCTGTCCGTTTTGCAGCCTCAGGGGAGGGTCAGCCTTGCTCTTCCGCTGGGTTCTGGAACCAGACCTTCCCCGCCTGCTTCTTTGGAGCCCCAAGCCCAGCGTGACGCCTCTCCACACACTCCACACCCTACTTCCAGGAAGAGCCCCAGCGGGCACCGGGGCTGGGCAGAGAGTCGGTCCCTGCCCATCCCTGACAAGAAGCTATCAGGAAAGGCACCTTCCCACGGCCCACTCTGCTGCAACCCGAGGTGGGTGGGGCCTGTTCCCGGTTGTCCGGGGCTCACCCCAGCCCCTCCCTTGCCAGTCCGGCCCGGGGTGCCCTGAGCAGGCACACCCAGGCTGCGTGGCCTAAAGGAGGCCAGGCGGGGCGGGTGAGGGCACGAGAGGGAGGTGGAGGCTGGGGTTCCTCTCTAGGTTCCTCTTGCTCCTCCTCCTCTGCTGCTCGTCCCCTGTTCTGTCCATCCTGGGGGTGTGGACACACATTCTGGATTCTGGGTTCTGGCAACCACGCCCTCCGCTGCTCCCTCCGGGCCTGGCGGTGGCACCAGCTCCGCTGCCAGCCCGTGGGTTTCTCCATGTCCTGCCACCTCTTGGCCAATGACCCTCTTTGCTGCCGCGGGCCTGCCTGCTACCCCACAGCATCCCCGTGGCCAGGCCCTGTTCCCCATCACAGTCCCCACTGTCGGAGCACCCCTTCCAGCTACATGAGAGAGCTGGCCGTGACATACACCCCATTCCGATGGGGCTTGGGGAAAGACCCCTATTTCCCCGCCAAGTGGTCAGGAACCCCCGGCATCCAAGGCGAGCCGGTCCTCGGAGGAGCCCTCTGTCTAGAGCAGCGGTTCTCAACCTGGGGGTCGAACGACCCTTTCACAGGGGTCGCCTAAGACCATCGGAAAATGCAGATATTTACATCACGATGCATCACAGTAGCAACATTTCATGAGGAACTATATGCAAGGGTCGTGGCCTTAGGAAGGTTGAGAACCACTGGTCTAGAGGGCCTCGGAGAGGGTCCCAGCTGGGGCGAGCATGGGGAGGGGCAGGTCGGGCGAGGGCAGGAGGAGGCAGCTCTTGGTTCCCCCCTCTGCTTGCCCGGGGATTCTCTCTTTTCCGAGGGGCCATAAATACTCGCCAATTTGGGAGGAAATGGTGACAAAAGCCGCTGCTTCGCCGCGAGCACTTTGCACCAGACGGTCCTCCCGATTCGTCGTCGTCGTCATGGAGGGCTTAAAAGGTTGCTGACATTTTCCGTTATGTATCTTTTCATTAGAGGTAACTATCCCTTTAAGCAAATTGTTTCGGAGCCTTGGAATGGAGCAATAAGTGATCTAATTAGCGTCGGCTGTAATTTAGAAAGGTTCATTATGTCACAGACATGGTGACTCCGGAGTATCACTGAAGGACTCATTTGTAGCCCCTGCAATGATTTTTCTCCTGAGCACACATAATGCCGCCCGAGGAACTGGGGTGGAGCCTTCGGAGGACGGGACATGGAGGAAACCCCAGCTTTCCTGAGAAACTACATTTCAAGACCATCAACAAACAGGAGAACAAATACAGTGGTACCTCGAGATACGAGTTTAATTGTTCCGTAACCTTGAGGCGTGGGAAACGATGAGACGCTCGAGTCACGGTAAACTGGTGGGTCGTGTGCAGCCGGCCGATCCACACGATGACTCCTCTCTCAAATGCTGCTCGTATTTCAAAGCAAAAATCGCTCGCTCGACGGCTCATATCTCAAAAATCTCGTATGTTAGGGCACTCGTATCTCGAGGTACCACTGTAGTTCAAGGAAAACCGGCTTTGACCAGAGTGACACTGGACCCTTCTTCGACTCTGCTACCCGATGTCAAATAAATCGCTTGGGACAAATGGGACATGCAGGGAGACCAAGAACCGCAATGTCTACCTATTTTAGAACTCACGGAGCCAGAATGTCTGGGTGGCTTTGGGGGTTTTATTTTGTACCCCCAGCCCCACAACGGAAGCATACCTGCGATAGCCATAGTCACACCAATAAGACATGCTGTCAGCGGAACCACCAACACAACATGTGTTAAGTGTGTTTCTGGGGCGTGGCAGAAACTAGCCGGCTGCTCTCCATCTGCATTTTTCCCCTTTTTCTTCTGGGCATCCAGCTGGACTACATTTCCCAGGGTCCCTTGCAGTGAGGGTAAGCCACGTGACCTCATTCTGGCCAATGAGATGTGAACAGAAGTGATGTGCATCACTGCCAGGCCTGGTATGATCAAACCTCTAGTATAGCGCCATACTCCACGTTTTCTCTTGCCTTGGCTTGCTGTCAGAACACAGAGCTATTGGGAGGGGAAGGGAAAAGGGGAGCAAGAGAGGGCTTGACAGGTGCAGGCGATGATGATGATGATGATAAAAAGAACCTGGACTTTTCCAAGTTCATAGCTTGGGAGAGTCCTCGCCTACCCACAGGTCATGGATGAAAACCAGACGGTGTGTGAAGCCCGGTGAGCATCACGCATTGTATTTTACAGTAATGGTTAGTTCCCCACGAAATGGCTGTTTCCTGGCCCCACCAGCCGAAATCTTGAGGAGCTCTGTAATGGTGTTCCTGGGGCGTGGCGTGTACTGGCAAAGCAATGGATTCCTTTCCCAGTCTTCTAAAATATTTTTAAAACAATTTTACAGAATTTTACCGCCCTTCAAAACGTTCAACGCACACACGTTCACAGACGCCCACAAAGCAAAGCCGCCAGAATCCATCCAGCTGGGTCTGGAATAGCCCTTGTGAATACGGGGCCCGCCCCTTGAGTTGTTTTGCTTCTGACTAGATGGGGATCCATCACTGGGGTTAGACGGATGTGCTGCTCTGATTGGCCAGACCCAGGTCACCTGTCCCACCCCTAGCCTCAGAGCCAGCGGTTCTCAATCTGTGGGTCGCGACCCCTTTGGGGAGTCGAACAACACTTTCACGGGGGTCACCTAAGACCATTGGAAAACACAGATACGATTCATCACAGTAGCAAAATGACAGTTATGAAGTAGCAACAAAAATAATTTTATGGTTGGGGGTCACCACCACATGAGGAGCTGTCTTAAAGGGTCCCGGCCTTAGGAAGGTTGAGAACCACTGCTCAGAGCAGAGCCGGTTCCTTCACACCCATGGGGCCGAGAGTAGGGAAGAAATGGTTTCTCAAGGGAAACGACGGTGCTGTTCTCCAAAGGAAGGGCCCATGGAGGCGGGGCCGGGAAAAGCTGGTGGTCTCCATCAGTCACCTTCGGAGGAGGCCCAGAACCTTCCCTCCCCGTCACCCCGCTGGGAGCTCAGGGCAGCCATGCCCACGGGCCGGGCCGCTGCGTTTGGTGCCACGGCCCTCCCGCCGCCGCCGCCGGCCGCTGCGGGTAATTGTAACCACGGAGGAGCCACCTCCCCTAATGCACGGACCATAAAGCCATCAGCTGTCCAGAGGCGGCGGAGGGATTTATAAAAGGCCATTCGTCTCATTAATAACGGGTCTGCTGCCACCGTAAGTGGTTTGGTGCTGTTAAACTGTGAGTGTGTTTTTTAATGCAAGGAACCGGCTCCCATTAGCTGTCTTCCCCTTTGGAAATATGGCCAAGTAAAAGGCTCGCGTTTCAGGAGCGGCGAGAAGCGCCTGGCATTCCCGAGCCCTCTTAAGAGTTTGCCTACTCGGCCCAGCACGGAGCTCTGAAGGTCGAGGCCCATTTTTCAGGGAAGAATCGTTGAGGGAGAACCCCCCAGATGTGGCAGCTGGGCCTGCGGCACTCGATTCTGTCCCAGACCGGCGTGCCCCTGTTGTCTAGCTCGTGGCAGGAGGGGCTGGGTGGAGAGCAAGAGCTCTCGGGGGACGGTTCCTGGTGACAGTGTTTCCTGCACCCGTGACTGGGCTCGTACCCCCTTTGTGCTTCTCGCAGACATGATGATTTGGGGGAGGCAACTGTGTCCTGATTTTAGACAATGTTTTGATGGTCCTCAGAGGTAACTTGGTTCTCTGGAATAAGTATGTCCTCCCAAGGTATATATGGCAAAGCCCTACTTGGAGATGGGGTCTTTGGGAGGTCATGAGGGTGGAGTCCTTGTATTGGGATTAGTGCCCTTTATGAGAAGATGAGAGAGAGAGAGAGAGAGAGAGAGAGAGAGAGAGAGAGAGAGAGAGGGGAGGGAGGGAGAGGGAGCAGGCGCCATCTTTCTTTGTTCTGCAGTAAGACCACTGGAAGCCAGAAAGCATTCTCTCACCAGGAACCGAGTCAGCCAGCACCTGGATGTGGAAATTCCCAGCCTCCATCACTGTGAGAAATAAATGTCTATTCTTTTAATATATTGTTATTGATTTCAGACAGGAAGGGAGAAGGAGAGAGACAGAAACATGATGAGAGAGAATCATGGATCAAATGCCTCCTGCATGCCCCACACTGGGGATGGAGCCCGCAGCCCGGTCATGTGCCCTGACCGGGAATTGAACCGTGACCTCCTGGTTCCTAGGTCAAAGCTCAACCACTGAGCCACACTGGCCGGGCTAAATGTCTGTTCTTAAGCTGCTCAGTCCAGGGTGAATAGCATATTAGAGTGGCCCAGGCAGACTAAGACAGCTGGCAGGGCTTCTCTGTCTGACAGTTCCCCGGGCAGGAATCACACGAAAACCCTCCTGTCCGTAAAAACCGCGGCAGGAACCTGCTTCGCCGGCCTTGCTCTTGGAGAGACTTTGGAGACACGCTCCAGAAAACTCTCTGGGCCAGCTGCAGGTCAGGGCTCCTGTGCTTGAACAACACGAGGGGCTGAAACGCTTCGTTGAGCCAAAGCTTGCATCAGCTGCCTGGTCTGATGGGTTGAAAGGGAAGCGGGGGAGGCTTTTAAAGCCCACCTCGGACTTTTCCAGACTCGCTCTGCTTTTGCCAGGCTGTGACCTAATCCTGGAAACCTCCTCGGGGCTGTGTGGGGCCAGGGGGAGTGAGCTCAGGGGGTGGGGGGCCGGCTGTGAACCCCGCCAGGGCGCTCAACACCACCGGGCTCGGCCGCCCGGGCCAGACGCGCCGATGGGAAAGGCAGCTGCGCGGAGGACCGCTGGTCGGCTTCCTCGGCCCGAGCAGCGCAGGGGGAAGGGGCTGGGGTGGGGGAACGGATTCGGGCCCGACCTTTCTCTTCCTAGTAAACGCGGGCTGGCTTTATGAAGATGTTAAAGGCGCCTTGGACGTTTTCCCGCCAACGTCCAGCTGTTTCTCCTAACTGTTTCCAGAGCCCCCAGGCAGGACCGGGGATGCTGCAGGAGGAAAGGACCAGCATGCCTGGCACCCAGAAACTCCTTCCGCCCCCGGCCCAGACTGGAAGGGCCTCCCTTCTTCTTCCGAGTCCTGGGCATGCAGGGAGCTGTGCGTCACACCTGGGCCCCGTCACACCTGGGCAGGGAGCTGTGTCACACCTGGGCACTGTCACACCTGGGCACCTTCACACCTGGGCAGGGAGCTGTCTGTCACACCTGGGCACTTTCACACCTGGGCACTGTCACACCTGGGCACCTTCACACCTGGGCACCGTCACACCTGGGCCCTGTCACACCTGGGCAGGGAGCTATGCGTCACACCTGGGAACCTTCACACCTGGGCAGAGAGCTGCCTGTCACACCCGGGCAAGAGCTGTCCATCACACCTGGGCATCGTCACTCTTGGGCAGGGAGCTATGTATCACACCTGACCACCATCACATCTGGGCACCATCACATCTGGGCGCTGTCATACCTGGGCAGGTGCACCATCAATGGAGGGCTATGGGCCTCTCCCTGTGGCTGCCCCGCCCACCGTCCCATTCTGCCCACTCTCGCTGGATGACAGATGTACAGTAGATTACGGTTTCTGCTTTTGTTTAAAGAGACAAAACAACAACATTTGCGTCTCCCCAGCATTCCCTGCCACCGAGACCCAGCCAGTGAAAGAGAGCCCACGGGGACATGTCGTAACCCGGAGAGCCGGTGCCCAGCAGCGCGCTTTTCAGACGATGACGCTCCTCGGTGGGACGGAAACATCTGGAGCGCGGAGCTGGGGAGACACACAGGGCCCAGCAGGCTGCCAGGGACCAGCAAAGGCTCTAGGCTCCTCGCCCCCCCTCGCCCCCACGGTAGCATTCCCAAGGCCAGGACTCCGTCTGAACCCCACGTTCTGTCACAAGCACTCACTCTGCTGAATACCTTACTGGCACTTCATGCTTTTAGCTGCGGGGAGGCCCAGGGCAGACACACAGGCAGTCCACCCAAAGCCATGGCTCTGCTCCGCTGGGGCACTGACCCTTGGACAGGTGCACGCAAACTCCTTCTCTTCCATGGCCCTGTCAATAAAGCCGCCCCAAAGGCGGGGCAGTGGCCGGGACCCCATTTCATGGATAAGAAGACTGAGACACAGAACTTAAATGGCCATAAGAAAGGCCTTCAGGAAACTCTCTTACATCGATGCTACCGGGCTCAAGCGAAGTCACCAAAACCACCCTTGCCGGCTCTGCCGCTTCTTAGCGGCGTGATTTTCGGTGTCTTCCGGTACCGATTTCCATGCCCGGGGTACAAAACCCTAAGGTTGTTTTACGTAAATCATGTAAGTAGGTGAAACTTTTAGAACAGTGCCTGGCGCATCGTACGCATTAAATGCATGTTGGCGATGACGATGATGCTTTTGAAATGCATACTTTTTATGTTTCTAGGAAAGACCAGCTGCAAACTTGTCCACCAGAATTCTGGACAAAAGCAGACCATGATCAGATGATAGTACGTATGGGCCTGGACTTTGTCCCCAGAGGCAAACGTTGAATCTTCTCGTGGCCGCTGTGGGACAGGGGTCTGTCGTGCTTGAAAGATGGTGGGTTCAGATGTCAAGAGAACTCCTCGGCTCTCTCCGCGCCTAACTTTCTGCAGGGAGTGAAGACAGCTGGGAGCCTCTGATCTGCCCCTTTCTCTCGGAATCTAACACTTTACGGCTTCTCTGTGACTGAAAACCAGCGGGAGACCCTGTGACAGAGTCTGCTGGTGCGCCCAATGTCCACGTTCTCTGCGCTTTCCTGTGCCTCCTGAGTCCCAGCTGCTGGAACTGAGCAGGAGTGATGCGCACCCCTCCCAGGCCTCGCAGGGTGAACCCTCGTTTCTCTCTTTCCTCTTGCACCAGCAGGACGGAAAGGGTTCCACTGAGTAGAGGAGTCGCTGAGTTTCAATATGGAAAGAACCTGGGTCTCTGAGTCACTACGTGGAGAACAGATGTCCAGCAACCAAGAACATCTGTTTGGACCATGAATAAGAAACGGACTTATATACCGTATTTTCTGACGTATTAGACGACTGGGCATATCAGACAACCCCCAACTTTTCCAGGTAAAATATAGAGTTTGGGATATACTCGCCCTATAATACGACACCCGGCGTATAAGACGACCTCCGACTTTTGAGAAGATTTTCCTGGGTTAAAAAGTCATCTTATACGCCGGAAAATAAGGTAATGTTAGGCCACTGAAATATGGGAGCAATAGTTTAAAAAGTTAGCCTGCCTCCGAGTAGTGCAGGTCCCAACTGTGGCAAACTCTAAAGCAGTGATTTGGCCAAAGTCACACAACTAGTATAGTTTCAACTTCTTGTCCAAAGCTTTCACCATGAAAAGCCCATTAAAAGATGCTATCCACTAGTGCCCAAGGCACCATAGGTTCTCCAAAGTCAGATAGATGGGTGGATGGAAGGATGGATGGATAGATAATGGGGATGGGGTGGTGGATTGATGGGTGAAGGAATAGATAGATGGATGAATGGGGGTGGGTATATATAAACGGATAGATGAATGAATGGGGGAATTTGTAGGTGGATGAATGGATGGATGGATGGATGGATGGATGAATGATGAATAAATGAATGAGTTGGGTGAATGGATGGATGGAGATTAATAAATGGATGGATGATGGATGGGGTTGGTAGACAGATGGGTGGGTGGATGGATGGATGGATGGAGGTTAGTAAATGGATGATGGATGGATGGATGGATGGATGGATAATGGATGGGGGTTGGTAGACGGGTGGGTGGATGGGTAGATGGATGGAGGAGTTGGATGAATGGATGGATGAGGGTTGGTGAATGAATGGGTGGGGGTTTGGTAGACAGATGAGTGGATGGGTGGATGGATGGGGAGCCGTCTCTGATCAGCCCAGAGCCCTCCGAGAGAGGGCAATCCTGTTTGCGTCCATGGCGCCTGATCAAAGACAAGGGGGTGCACATTGGAGCCACCAGGGAAATTAACCTGCCAGACTGCCAGGGGCCCTGAGTCAGCCTCCAGTGCCATGCAGTCCTTCAAGACAAGGCTGAACAGACACACGTCCCCACGAAGGCTGGGTCTCTTTCCTTCCGGAACTGGCCAGACCGAGGTCGGCCAAATATGAATACAGTGTGTTTCTCCAGATACAGAGGGTGGGCCGCCAGGGCAGCCTGGCTCGGGCGCCCGCTTGCGGCGCTCAGAACGGCCGGGCCTCTGCTCTGCCCCAGCCCCTCTCCAGGCAGAGCTTCAGGGCTGAGCGCTTGGCTCTCTGAAGGAACGGGGGGCTTCCCTCCTCCCTGGGATGCACCAGCCTCTCCGCCGCTGGCAAGCAGGCCCTTTAAGCCGGCGTCTTTATGTCCTTATCAGAGCTCCGCGCAGGCCCAGGGGCCAGGCCTCATTCACTCAATTACCGTCTTTGCGGGACACAAACGCTCGCCGCTGAAAGCCGCGCCGGGCACAGATAGAGACGCTCGCGTGGCAAGGGTTCAGAGCTAAATCCTCCTTTGATACCGTCAGCCACTCCCTGCCAAGCTGACACCGCGTGTTAGCGGGAGAGGGCTCACCGGCGCAGAGAGCCGAAATTAAATTAAACAGGATATTAATACCTGGTAGTTACAGAAATGATCTTTCTTTCTTTTCTCTTTCTTTCGTCCTTTTTTTGGTTCCTCTCTCTTTCAGTGCCGAAGCCAAAAAAAATGCATCCCGGCTGACTTGGCTCAACCAGCTAGGCCCAGGGTTTTTGAAAGCAAAACGCCAGTGTGATTCTTCTGGAAGAAGAGTATTCCATGGGGACCCTTCTGTTCCCCCTCAGCCAGCCCCCCCAAAACTCAGGCCCTGGCAGCTCCCCTCTGTTCTATTGAAATGCAGTCTTTTTCCTCTCTTGGATGGAGAAGGAACTTGAATCTCAGTTAAAGCAGCATTTAGAGGTGGGGATTTTTCTTCTCAATTTTTTTCAGTTTTAAAAATTAGAAAGACATTACTTGGCTCCAGCCGGTTTGGCTCAGTGGATAGAGCGTTGGCCTGAGAACTGAAGGGTCGTGGGTTCGATTCTGCCAGTCAAGGGACCCAGGCCTGGGTTACAGGCCCCATCCCCAGGAGAGGGCGTGCAGGAGGCAGATGATCAATGATTCTCTCTCATCATTGATGTTTCTCTCTCTCTCCCTCTCTCTTCCTCTCTGACATCAATAAAAAGTATATATTTTTTAAAGGAAATAGAAGCAATTTCCCTCAGTAAATATCCTCATAGTCTTAAGAAACCAAACTCCTTTGCCCATCTCTCTCCCTCCCTCATCTGCCAGCCTGCACGGTGCAAGGTGGGCACCCCGAGTCACCCCATCTCTGGCAAAGTCTCAGGGAAGTCCTAAACAGCTGCCTCTCAGAGGAGGGGGTTCCCAGCAAGGCTGGAGGAGCGGCACCCCTCTAATGGGCCTGACATGCTCCTTGGCACCACGTCCCGGGCACTGGAAGTCGGGACCGTTATCCCGAACACACGGGCCCTGCGCTGAGGGGTGCAGAGGTCTCCCCAGGTACGGGAGGCGGAGGGCAGAGCACGGTTCCCCGGCCTCCGCGTCTGTAGCTGCGCTCGGCCCAGCCCGTGTGTCTTCTCTCCTCTGACAGCCTCCTGGCAGGGAACCCCGCGGAAGAGAGACAGATCCCCCATCCATCAGTCTGATCCCCCATCCATCAGCCCCGGCGCGGTCTCACAAGCAATGACGCCACGGCCACAAGCGCTGTCAGAGGGGCAGACCACGGCCATGGCTCCCCGCGCCCAGCACCCAGCCTCACCACGCAGGGTTTGTGGACCCAGATGTGGGGTTTCCTTCGGACCCAAATACATTCTCTGACTGCGGGGAGGAAAAAACAAAGGCCCCGATGGAAGGAACGGGTGGAAAAGGAGGAGAAGCGAGAACTAGTGCTCAAGAAGCAGAGAGGGCGCTTCTCCCACTCCCACCCCTTCCCTCCTCTCCCCTCCCCTCCCCTCCCCTCCCCGCACTGGGCTGCCTTACCTTCCTCCCAGAACCCCCTCTGCCAGATGCCCAATTTCCTCAAATGTTGATATTTTTGTCCATCGTGGATTTTTTTTATTAATTCTTTTATTTATTTTTAAATATATTTTATTGAGTTCAGAGATGAAAGGAGAGAGAGAGAGAGAGAAACATCAAGGAGGAGAGAGACTCACAGATCGGCCGCCTCCTGCATGCCCGCTGCTGGGGATCCAGCCCGCCACCCCGGCATCTGCCCTTGACAGAGAATCAAACCGTGACCTCCTGGTTCGTGGGTCGACACTCAACCCCTGAGCCGCTGCAGCTGGGCCCATTAACTCCGACTTTTAAAGATACAGCAGTGGTACCTCGAGATACGAGTGCCCTAACATATGAGATTTTTGAGATACGAGCCATCAAGCGAGCGATTTTTGCTTTGAAATACGAGCAACAGTTGAGATACGAGTAATCACGCGGATCGGCCAGGTGCACAGGACCCACCAGTTTACCTCGATTCAAGCATCTCATAGTTTCCCACGCCTCAAGGTTACGGAACGAATTAAACTCGTATCTCGAGGTACCACTGTCGTGTATGAAAGTGGTATGTAGCTGGATGACTGAGCTTTCTGGAGCCCAGTCACACCCTGTGTCACCCTCGTCTCGGGTGCCCGGGTTGAGAGAGGGGCAGCGCTCGGGGCCTCTGGTTGGTGCAGGCGAGCAGGCAGGAGGGGCCAGGGAGGAGCAGGCCTGGGTCAGGTGTATCCTCTCCCCTCCTGACACCCCATGAGTCCAGAAAGCTCCCGGGAAAAAGACCCCCTTTCCCCTAAAGGCTCCCCCTCCCCTGGGCCGGAGAGTGACAGGTATGGATCCACGCCAGATGCAGCACCCCTGCTGAGCCTCACCACACGCTTGGCACCCTTCTAAGTGTGTAAGGACCTCCCGATGGCGCCGAGAGCACGGACCCGAGGAAACTGCCATTCACCCACCGGGCCTGGCCTACACTGCTGGCAACTCCATGGGGTTCAGCCTCCTAGCACCCTCCCCATTTTACTGATGAGTAAACGGAGGCACACACAGGGGGAGTCACTGGCCCAACGCCCCAAGGTGATGGAGTCAGGATTCCGACCGGGGTCTGTATAGGAGACCTTGCTTTGAATCAACACCCCCCTCTCCTGCTCGCCCTGCCGACCCGGTGGCTGTCAGAGTTGTCCTAGCCCCGGTCAGGTCCTGGTGCGCTTCGTTTTATAAGAGAGGTGAGGGGGAGGCCTGGTCTGATGTGCCAATGAAGAGTCTGCCAGGACTCTGCCTCCATAGAGGACCAGGGGCCCAAGACAGGGCTGAAGGGACTGGGTGCCATCTTTGAGGGCATGGTGGTCAATTAGCATATTCCCTCCTCATTGGCTGTGGGCGCTGCCATCTTTGTGATGGTGTGAGGGTCAATTAGCATATTCCCTCCTTATTGGCTGTGGGCGCTGCCATCTTTGTGATGGTGTGAGGGTCAATTAGCATATTCCCTTCTTATTAGATAGGATTATTAGAGGCCCAGTGCATGAAATTCGTGCAAGAGCAGGCCTTCCTCCCCCCGGCTGCCAGCACCTGGGACCCAGACTTCCCTCACAGCCCCGGCTTGACCTGGAAGGTCGTCCAGAAGGACGGCCAGTCTGATTAGCATATTCACATATTACACTTATTATTGTGGATGCTTGTTGTTGTTATTGTTATTCTTCTTTAACTCTCCCAGCTTAGCAGTGACCATCAGCAATCAATCCCCAAGTAGCCCTGGCTCAGCCCTGAGACGCCTCAACCAAAAGACCTGAGCTGCCACACTCCCACCCTGGCAGGAGCTGGTGAGCGAGAGATTATTCGAAGTCCTTCCCGCCCCCCCAGCGACATCTGGGCCCAAGAACTCTTATCAGATGCACCGCAGCCTCCCACTCCCACTCCCCATCGCCACCATGCCCACGTAATCGTTAACACGGGCCTCCCCCCACAGGCAGCCCCCTCGAGCAGAGTCAAAACGAAGCAAAACGGCACATCGGCGACTCCCCTTCTCTCTCTCTCCATTTTCTCCCCCTCTCCCCCCCGCCCCGTGTGGGCAGGCAGACGGCTTGAGCAGGAGGCAGGGAGTTAATATCGCGGGCCCCTTCCCCGGCAGCCCGCAGCTCCCCGCGTCTCTGCCTTTGGTGCGCGTTTTAATAAAATAAATTTTGAATATCAATAAAGTCCGTCCTATTTTTCTTGGCAGGCCCCGGCCCCGCTCCATCCTCCTCGTGAGGGGAGCCGGGCCACAGACAGATCACTTTTCCGCCGAGCATTGATGTGGTGCCACGAGGCCTGCGCATGATTTGCTAAAACGCTCCAAAGGTATTCAGATTTCTTGAAAGGAGAAATTCAATTTATGTGCATTTAGATTACAATGTCTGTCAGGAAGAAAGGCTATAATCACCAGCATATTCCAGATTTACATTTTCTTCTGTACATGAGGTAATGGTATTAGAGGGGAGCGATGGGGCTCCGAGTTGAATCGGACGCATGGTCCTATTTTCCTGGCTGCTGAGCGCGGGCGTTTGAAGTTCTGGGGGGAAAGCATATGTTAGCATATGTTAGGGAAACATCAGGAGCAGGAGGCGGGCGGCTGGGAGTTTAAAGCGTTTGTCTTTCCTCTTGGCCTCTCCATGTGGGGCACAGAGAGGCGCCTCCTCCTCACCTGGACCCCTCAGGAAGCCCGGGGGAGGGGGAGGGGGCCAGCACCTGACACGGAGGCAGGAACAGAGTCCGGCCAAAGTGGATGTGTGCCAAGGGTGCGGTCCTCCCTCCCCCCGCACACACACACACTGGGATGCCCAGAGAGCCACCTGCAGGCCCCAGGGAGGGCAGGAGCCGGCCTGAAAGCCCTTCTGGAGGAGGATGGGAAAGGTCTTCTTTTTTTTTTAAATATATTTTATTGATTTTTTACAGAGAGGAAGGGAGAGGGACAGAGAGTTAGATGAGAGAGAGACATCGATCAGCCGCCTCCTGCATGCCCCCCACTGGGGATGTGCCCACAACCAGGATACATGCCCTTGACCGGAATCGAACCCAGGACCCTTCAGTCCATAGGCCGACGCTCTATCCACTGAGCCAAACCGGTTTCAGGGGAAAGGTTTTCTTTTTATTTTTTTAACATATTTATTTTATTGACTTTGGAGAGGAAGAGGGAGGGCAAGAGAGATAGAAACATCAACGATGAGAGAAAATCATTGATTGGCGGCCTCCTACACACCCCTCACTGGGGATGAATTCCACAACCCGGGCATGCGCCCCAACCGGGAATCGAACTGTGACCTCCCGGTTCATAGGTCAACATGCAACCACTGAGCCACACGGGCCGGGCAGGAAAGGTCCTGATGGTAGAGATGGTTACATGGGCCTATGGGTTTGTCAAGACTCATGGAAATGAACGCTTCACGTGAGGACATTTTCTTGTCTGAAAATTACACCTCACTGAAGTGGTTGAGTTTGAAGGAAAAAATGGGGCGTGTGGCGAGGCCGGCCTGGGGAAGGTGGCGGAGGCCTGAGAAGCGCCGTCCTTCCGGGTGTCATCTACAAAGAGCCTGGGGCATCGCCATCCGTCTCCGCGCTGCTGTGGCCGTCCCCCTGACAACTTCTCCGGGGGATTCTGGATTCTGTGCTGTGCGTGAGGCCTTCCCCGCCCCATAACCATAAAGCTGTGATCCCCTATCCTTCTCCCAGGCTCCTATGATACTTAGAAACATGGCTGCTTAAAAGGATGCTTCATTCTGGTTAAAATGCACAGAGTGTGCCCTGACGGGTGTGGCTCAGTGGATAGAGCATCGGCCTGCGGACTGAAGGGTCCCCGGTTTGATTCCGGTCAAGGGCATGTACCTTGGTTGCGGGCACATCCCCAGTAGGGGGCGTAGAGGAGGCAGCTGATCGATGTCTCTCTCTCATTCATGTTTCTAACTCTCTATCCCTCTCCCTTCCTCTCTGTAAAAAATTAATAAAATATATATATTTTTAAAAAATAATAAAAAGTAAAGTGCATGGAGCGTAACATTGACCATCTTACCCATTTTGGAAGCCTCCGGTCTGTGGCACTGAGCACGTTCACCGCCCTGAGCACCCATCGCCACCACCCCCCTCCAGAGCTTTGCCACCTTCCCAAACCACACCTCTGTCCCCACCAAACACGCACCCCCACTCCCCTGCCCCAGCCAGCCGCACCCACCCTCCTCCTTCCTGGGCATGCGGACTCTGGGGGCCTCCTACACGTGGAATCGTACAGGATGTGTCCTTTGGGATCTGGCTTATTTCACTTAGCCCAGTGTCCTCCAGGCTCACCCGTGTGGGAACACCATCAGAATGTCACGTTTCAAAGAAATGTATTTTCATGGCTGAGAAGTTCTTTTTCGGGGCTGAATAATATTCCATCCTGTGCGGAGTCCACATTTTCTTCATCCGCTCATCTGTCCACAGACATTTGGGCTGCCTCCACCTTTTGGTTGTGAACAATGCAGTCTCCCTTCTGCCGAGTTCTGGAAGGCGAAGGGAGCCCCCGACTCCAGGGAGTGGGGGAACAGGCCCCCCAGTCCATGGGAGGGGTGGGAACATTGATGCAGAGGCAGTTGGATGGGTCGGGGCCGGGGCATCATACCCATCCATTAAGGAAGCACCGACCCCCAGAAAGATCCCGACAGCAGCCCAGGGACATGGACAGGTTCCACGGGCAGAGCCCAGCAGGTTGGTGCAAGGGATGGCTGGCACACGCACAGGCAGGGGAAGCGGGCGTGTGCGCGGTCCATGGCGAGTCCCAGGCCTTCCTTCCGAATCAGAGGCCTCAGGAGTTCAGCGCTGCGTGTACGGGTTGAACAGAAACACACTCTGGGAGGAGGGTCCTGGTCTGTGCGGCAGATGAAATGGGGTGATCAGAAAAAGGGATCCGGCTCCCTATCCGCCCCCCCCGCAAAGAAAGACGTGCCTGCAGTTCATCCCTCACTCCCCCAGGCTTTGATCTCCCCATGGCACGTGGGCATCATGGCGTCGATCTTGACCAGAAGATGAACTGGAGTTTGTGAAAGCCTTTTATTTTTTTTAAGAAAAGAAGGGGGAGTACGACGATGCGGGGTTCCTTCCGCCTCCCCCGGGGGCTCTCTCCTGGAGCCACGTGCTCTCGTCCTGCGTCCGGTTCTCCGGCCTCCCCTCTGGGGCCGCTGACAATGGTCCTGTCTTTGCTCGATCTGCTCTCTCTCTGAAGTGCGGCCAGGGGCCCCCGAGGACGGAGGGGCCGCTTCCCCGGCCGCTTCCTGGTGCATTCTGCCTTCCCAGGGCCCAGCGGGTCCCGGGCGCGCAGTCAACGGGAGCCGCTGCCGCCCCTGGCTCCGGGCTCTCCGCTTGCCTGTCCCCCTGCGAGGGCCGAATGGACACGGGCCCGCAGAGGACCATCCCGAGCAGAGCGGGGCGCCTGGCTCGTCACAGACCCCCAATTCCCAGGCCCTGAGTCACGGGCAGTCGGCGTGGCGGGTCTAGACCCTCCGCAGGTGGCCTGGCTCCAGGACACGCACCTTCCCCACAGCTCGATTCCTGCATCTCAAGACGCCTTCTGTGCCCATTCCAACGGCGAGCGGAATACCCTTCTACCCCCTCCTCCCTGCCTGACGTTCAAGAACGAACATATCTGGGAAAACCAGCTGAATTTCTAAGCTCAGACATCCAGTCGTCTGGAAGGCTCTGGCGGGTGATTCGGTGAAGAGAAAGCATGCTGGGACAGCAAGCGCCTCTGCCCACCCGAATCCTCGTCGGCCGTGCTGTGTTTGGATGAGGAACGCACCCTCCATGCGTGGTGAGACTGAGCTGGTTCTGCCCCAAGACCTCAGGATCCACACACACAGCAGGCCCGGCCCCGGGACCCTTCCTCTGCATTGATGGGCTGAGGTTCCCTGGGGAACGTATCTCCACCCGAGCCATCCAGGGCCAGCTGGCCAGCCCTCGGCGGACTCAGGCACCCACCGGTCACGTGGAAGAGGGCCCACAGACCCCAAGAATCTTGTCACGGCTGCTCAGGGGAGTGGGGGGGGGGGCCTGGGAGCTTGTTAGCAACGGGGAACCTCAGACCCGCTGAGTCAGAAGCCGGGGGTCTGGCGTCTGGCGCCAGGAGGAGAATTAGGACGGAGCATCCCACGGGCCACGCCGCCTGGTCCAGGGCTGGGGCATCTCCGGTCTCCCTCCCGGTTGCCTCTCCTCGTTGCCACCCATACGGAGCCTCTGAGCCGCGTGCACCTCTCTATGGAGAAGCAACACATTTTCTAGAAGAAAAAGATTCAGGGCTTGTCCTTCCGTCCTTCCTCGTGGATGAAGACGCTTGGCCATCATCCCCCGACGGGCCTGACGACGGAGCTAGCAGCCGGTCCGGGAGCCCGCGTTCTCCACTGGCCACTCACGGCGATGGTCCTCCCGGTGCCAACTTTCCGGAGCCCGGTGGGGTGGACTCTGCAGCCGACTCACTGTGTGTGGCCCAGAGCCACGAGCTCTGTGATGCCTGGCACCCCCAAGGTGAGGGGGGCACCCCGGCCATAGAGCAGTGGGGAAGGAAGCCCCTGGAGACATGCCACGTGGTGGGAGAGCAGGAGGGGCCGTCACAGGAGGTGACAATCCAGCAGCGCTGGCCCCGGCAAGTGGCCGGGGAGGCCGGGTCCCGGGCCAGCGTACAGAGTGAGTGCCGCTGTTTCGGCTGCAAATGAGCAGTCGTTACTGTCGCCACCGGCGATGAAAATGAAGTGCCTGCTCACAGACCAACGGACAGAGATGGGGTCCGTCTGTTTCGGAAACCTTAAACCAAAACCGAGTACCGTCCTCCTCTCTCTCACCGGAACTGGGGAGAGGACAAGGCACCAGCCCGGATGTTACCCTCTGGGTTCGAGTCCCTCACCAAGGTGGGAAGACATGCAGAGGGGAGGGTTGGGGGAAGAAATACCCAACTGCTCCCCCCCCCCCAAAAAAAATGCACGGAGGCCCCAGGATGCGTGACCCAGTTCCCTCGGTGGCCCTATCCGTTGCCCGCTCCCCCGATCTGGCGCCCAGCCCGGCACCCCCTGGCCCCTGCCGCGCCCCCAGTTTTGAGCTGACCTCCGAGGGCCGGCCAGAAGGAGGGAGGAGACGGGCCAGCTCGCTGCTGGCTGCGATGAGGAGCGGCTGGTTTCTGCTTTGCTATTTACCCTGCTCTCTGGGAGAGAAAACAAGTCCTCCAGCTGGAGTCCTCCCGTTCCCACTATTTATCCAAGATTACGCTTCTAATCCCATAATAAAACACCGCTCCTGCCCAGAGAGCCGCCTGATTGCCTGCAGATGTGCCCCGGCCCCAGCAGCTGCACGCCCGCCACGGCCCCCGGCGCCCGCTCCTCCCCACGCGGGGCCGAGGATCCGCACGCGCCTCCCCCGGGGACGCTGTCCGTGGAACATCGCATCCAGGGACGGGTCCCATGGGGACGGAGCCACCACACCCCTCCCAGCTGTGTGTGCGCCTGACTTCAGGGAACACCTTGCAGGCCGATGAAGTTTGGCCCCGACCGCGTGCCGTCGCTGACACGTGAGAATGAAATGCTCTCCTGACGGGGGCTGGCGCGGTGTCAGGAACAGACCTCATCCGAGTTTTCCCTCCGCTGACAAATGACGTGTGGCCCGGCCTTTCTCCGGTGGCGGCTCCTGTTCCCTCTCTGAGCGCGGCACAGGTTTCTCTCGGAACCGTGTTTGGAGGCGGGCTCAGAACTGGGCACGGATCGGGATGCCCACCTGCCCGGGCTTGGATCCTGCCCTCATCCTCCTCGCCGTCTTGATGATTGGTCCCTCCCTCTGCCGCTTTCAGACGCCACTCAATCCATCGCCGCGCCCGGCCAGCGGCCTGTTTATGATTACCGTTGATAGAAAGGTTCATAAGATCCCGGGGCGCGCGTGCATTTTTTATCCCGTTTGGCTACCTGAGGCCCGGGGGACGCTGATAAAGATGCATTCGGGGGGCTCTGAGGGAGGAGGTGCGCGTGGGATGGATGCGGCCGCGGTGCACTGCGCAGGAGACGGGGATAACGCAGGCTTAGTGCTCCGTTCCCGTGTGCCAGGGCCGGCCATATAAAGCTGAGGATACAAAGATGGGCTGGAAAAGGCATAGGGTGGGTGGGGACTGGGGAGGGGGGCGATTTCTTCAACTTGGACACCAGGTGAGGAGGAGACAGGATTCTCATGGAAAATCTAATTCTCCGGCTGCAGGAGGCAGGCTGCGGAGTGAGAGACCCCCAGAAGCCTGGTCTCATAGACCCCCGGCTGCCAACCTACCCAGGAAACCCTGTCCCACCCGCGTGGACAAGAGATGCTTTCTGGCACGGCCGGCGTGGCTCAGTGGTTGAGCATTACCCTAGGAACCAGGAGGTCACGGTTCGATTCCTGGTCAAGGGCACAGGCCCGGGTTGCAAGCTCGATCCCCAGTGTGGAGCCTGCAGGAGGCAGCCGGTCCAAGATTCTCTCTCCTGATTGATGTTTCTCTCTCTCTCTCTCTCTCTCTCACTCTCCCCTCCTCTCTGACATCAATAAGTATATTTTAAAAAGAGACACTTCCTCCTTTGTCTAATTTCTTTCGACCCCAGAAGTCATGGCCTCCCTATAGAGCCGGGTCTGCAGAAGGGCCAGCGGGTCTGGGGCAGAGGCAGGCAGAGGTCCAGGCCCGGGCGCCTCTGGTATCCAGACCAGATGGACCCCGCAAGATGAGGATAAAAATTCCAGGCCACTTCCTCGGGGCTGGCCGGGCATCCGGCAGCAGGCAGATCACTCGTGCTTCCTACACATGCCGGCGATGCGCTCGCTTCCAAGAACGGAAGCGATCCAGAAAACCCCTGGACACCGCCCAGCGCCAGCCCATTCGGGGAGCTGAAGGCTGTGTCCGGCGTCGGGGAAGTGGGGGATGTGGGGACATGTGAGGGGCAGGGTCTTTGCTCCACTGACAGCCTGCAGCTGGCCTCCCTGGGGTGCGGGGATGCACAGCGAGGAGCCAACCCCTGCCTCCTGCCACCACCGCAGCTGGTGACGGGCAAGCAGGGTGGGTCGGCTGCCTACAAGCCCAAGTCCCAAGGGGCAGCCAGACCGGGTCCCCCAGAACCACGAGCAGTGGGGTCCCAGGCAGGCGTATTCTTCAGCTGTCCCACGGCGACTTGACTGTGCCACCAGACTGGACAGCCACGCGCTCAACCAGTGCAGTGGTTCTCAAAGTGGGGTTCCTGGGAACAGCGGCATGTGTTGAAAACGCCAGCTTCCAGGTCCCGCCCTAGCCCTCTCAGACCAGACCCTGTGGGGGGGGGGGGGGCGGAGCCCCGCCATGGCTGTCTTAGCACCCCTCCGGGTAGTGCTGAACCATGCGGAAGCTGGGGTAGAGCAACAGACCCCCCATCCTGCGGGCGGGCCGATCCCTCCAGATCCTGAGTGCGATGCTCTGGGATGTGTTTCCAGGCGGGGACCCCGGGTTGTTAATATTTGAGGAACCGCAGCACTGGCTTCCACAGCGGCCTCACCGTTGGCCTCCCCACCAGCTGGGCTCAGGGTTCCAGTTTCTCCACAGCCTCGCCAGCACCTGTGCTGTGTGTGTGCATTGTGTGTGTGTGTTGTGTATATGTTGTGTGTGTGTTGCATGTGTTGTGTGTATGTGTGTTTGTGGTTGTGTGTATATACATATATGTGCTTTGCATGTGTTTTGTGCTGTGTGTTATGCGTGTTGCATGCAAGCATTTTGTGTGATGTGCGTATAGTGTGTGCGCATGTATGTTTTGTGTTTGTGTATTTTGTGTGTGTGTGTGTGATGTGTACATGTGTGTATTGTGTGTTTATGTGTATGTGTGTGTGTGCATGTGTGTGGTGTGCGTGTTTATAAGGCCACCCTAACATGGAGGAGGTGATACCTCATCCTGGTTTGGACACGCACTTCCCAGATGATAGCATCTTGTCAGACGCCCATTGGCCAGGCGCGCCCCCCTCTCACGGCCCGCTGCTCGCCACGGCGGAGATGTGGACCAGTCCAAGATGCGGGCAGGAGGACAACGTGACGCTTACACACAGGGACACTACACAGCCTGGCAGAGGAAGGGACTCTGCCCTCCGCAGCAGCACGGGCGCAGCCTGCAGGCCTCGTGCTGAGGGAAAGGAACCAGGTACAGACAGGCCTGCTCCCGCTCTCGGGGCATCTCCAACCCACAAACCAGCGACTGGAGGGGGAACTACCAGCTGGGGGGTGGGGGGGGCGATAAACAGCAAGTTAGGCAAGACGGAAAAGCTCCGAGACCTTCTCCCCCCCCACAGCAGCCTGCACCTGTTCTCCCGGCCTCCTGCTCTCACCACAGCAAACCAATGTAAAGGCTCGCCCTTCCCTAGTTGTTAAAGACCCTTTCACTCTTCCACAAATTAAAGCCATTCCTGTGTGTTTCACTTTAAAAATAAACACCAGCAACACCTTGCCCCGTCCAGAATATGAACGGCCTCGCGGCAGGGACCGTGTATGTTTTGTCTGCCTCCGTATCCCCTCGCACCCACCCGCGGGTAAAATGAATGGGTGGTTGACGTGCCTCCCGAGGCCCGGGCCGCCTTCACTACATTAAGGAAGCTTCGACGGGCGAGGATTTAGATCCCACTTTGCCAGAGTTAGTTAAGGATTCGCTTAGCTATCTGTTTTGGCAAGATTAAAATCTCTGCAGTCCCAGAGTGTTCACGCCATCGATTTTGTGTCTGGTTCTTCAAGCAGGCGACGGAGACAACAGAATTAACACCCGCCCCGGCAGTCCCTGCCGGCCGGGCCTCCGCTGCTCCTGGTCCTGGCTCCGCGGGCAGGCAGTTCATCTGCCAGGCGGCTTCCTTTCCTGCCACCCCACACCCCCCAGAGGGACTGCCCGGGACTGACAAAGATGGAGCGGATGAAAGAGTTGATCCTGCATCCTCCCGCCCAGCCCAGCCCCCAGACGGTGCTGCAGCCGCATCTGAGAACGGCAAACCGAGCTCCCCGCTCCCGTGGTGGGGGGTCAGGGATGCGTGGCATCTCTGCGGGCGCCGGCTCCCTCACCGCCCCCTGTGCCCCGCCGCACCCGGGCTTCACTGCGTGTGAAAAATGACCTGGAATCAGAACAGTCCTGGCGAGGGAGCAACCATCACATTGGTCCCCGCGACCAAGGCGATGGATGTGTCTGTGATTGGCAGAGGGGAGGGGCAGGAGGGCTGGGGGAGGGAGGGACCTGGTGGAGCCGATCGGCAATCGATGGCGGGAAGGTGACCTGACACCACAGTCTTCTGCGATTGTAATCAATATCCCCTCCGCCCCCCACCCCCCGGCTTCCTGGAGCCCCACTCCCTCCACGGCCACGCGGCTTCATCTCCCCATGAAGTCTATCCCGGTATAAACGCCTTAAATAAAGAGCGGGAGGAGGGCACTCGGGGTGCTTTAAATTACATCCATACCGTAATTTAAAGGGCAAGAGTGCATTCCACCGGGGAGCGTGCACCTCTCAGGACCAAACACGCGGCTCCTTTGAAAGGCACATCCGTGGTCACTGACACACCCCACCATCCGTGGTCACTGACACACCCCACGGCTCTGCGTGCCGGCCACATCCCCGTTACATGGGCATCTCCGGTGGACAGAACCTGCCGCAGTGCACGCGAAAGCTCCCCGCATTTCCCACGCGGCTAACCGGAGATGGGGAGGGGCCAAGGGTTCTGTGAGTGTGGGGTTTGAATAGGATGAGGCCGGTAGGCCCCGAAGCCAGGGCTGGTTTCTGGGAACCCTGGCCGCCCCTCTTTAGGATCAGACACATGCGAGGGGCCGAGATTTCGGTGGTCATTTCTGCCCTCGCCTCCCCTCCCCATCTGTGGAGACGGGCTGGGGGGAGGAGGATTCGGGCGAGCGGTTGTGCTGCGCAAAGCGATGCGGCCGCCTTGGTGCTGTCCGGCATGTGGGTTGGGGAAAAGCACCATCAATTACACGCAGATCAATGGCGTCACAAATGCCAGCCTGGATCGGAAACAAAGGCGCTCCCAGAGCTTCGGGGCCTGCGCGGGCCTGTGGGGACCCCCGGGAGGGGAAGGGGGGCCTCAGGCAGCTCTGCCGCATTTCTCGCTTCGCTCTGCGTCCTCGGCCACCAACAAGTCCAGGGCATCTCGAGCCCGGACCCGATCCATCCCTGCTCCCACCCCAGTCCTTTCTCCGCGGTCCTTACAAACTACACGGCAGGCCCCCACCCGTCTGTGTGGACAACCTCCTGTGCTTCTCGCTGCCCCCGGGACGGCCAGGCTCTGCAGTGAGGGGCCCCACCCACCTCTCCAACCCCGGCTGGCCACTCCCCAACCTGGTCCGCTGTGCCCAGAGGCGAGGGTCTTCTCTCTGTGCCCCAGAGAGACACACTCCGTATTCCTACCCCAGGGCCTTGCTAAGGCTGTGATCCCCACCTGCACTGTTTGTTCGCTGTATCCTCGCCTGTGGGATAGGATGTGATGTGAAATCTGTTATGATAGACCAGAGGCCCAGTGCACGCAATTCATGCACCAGAAGAGGGGATCCCTCAGCCCGGTCTGTCCTCTCTCACAGTCCGGGAGCCGTGAGGGGCAGGAGGCAACCCGGTGATCAGGGGAAGGCGACGCTCCTATCACACCTCTGCTGCTGCCACTGCCAGCAGCGCAAGCCTCGCCGGCCCTGGTTCTCTGAGCCTCGGGCGGCGCTGGGTGGCTGGGCAGGCGCCATCTTTGAGGGCATGGCAGTCAATTAGCATAGTCCCTCCTTTTATGCTGTGGGTGCCGCCATCTTTGTGAGAGTGTGACGGTCCATGAGCATCTTCCCTCTTTATTAGGTAGGATCATCTCTGTGTATATCTGTGTATTGATCTGTATTGATCTCTGTGGACACTGTATGCCGGCCCCAGCTCACATGTCACGTCCTCAGAGAAGTCTTCCCTGCCTTCCTCCTCATGTCACTTCCCAGCCCCTCTCTCCCTCTCCCCACAGTCATTCTGCATCATGCCACCATGGCCTCTGATCTCTGCAGCGTGATCTCACGTGTGCACATGTTATGGTCCCCTCCCTGCCAGAATGCTGGTTCCCAGGGGCAGGGACTCCACTCCCCTGCTCGCTGCTCTACCCAGAGCATCTCGAGGAGTGCCTGGCACACAGTAGGTACTCAGGAAAGTATTGGTAAATAAGTAAATAAACAAATGAGGCCTGCTCCCCCCCCAAAAAAAAAGCTCAGTGCCTAGACTCCCATCTTTCCCAAGTCCTGGTTCTACTCACTCGAGTATCAGTTCCTCCACGTGCAAAATGATGCCACCCCTACATCCCCATGAAACCCTCCCTGAGCAGAGAGAGGCTAGCCATGGTGAACCCCACTGCCAGGCCAGGCCTCTGCCGGTCCCTGTGCCCGCCTCCCTCCGTCTCTCTTCTGCTGGCTCCAGCCCTATGCCCTTTGGGGCCCCACTGAGCCTGGGAGGCCTCCTCTATCCCCGGCACCGCCCAGGTGCCCGGTCCACGTAAGGCGGTCTGGCCCTCAGGCTCCCAAAGCCCCACACAGACTAGTCCACGGCCCTTCCACGTCTCCACTCACTCGCGACTGCTCCCGCCCGCTTCTATCCATTTGAGAAGAGCCACACTCAAGAGGCCAAAGAGCCACACGTGGCTCGCGAGCCGCAGTTTGCCGACCACTGCTCTCGGAGAAAGGAACCAGGATACTCTCTGGAGCCCCATCTGTCCCAGCAGCACCCCCGCACGCCAGACAGGCACGGGTCTCAGGCTCCCACACGCGTGCTCCCTGCGCCCCCTCGCAGGCCCAGCTGTGTGCGGTCCTGCCCACCAGGCACAGAGAGACGGCCAGCAGCCCTGAGACCACAGATAGGCCAGCGGCCCCCACAGAAGGCCTCAAACATGGGGTGCTCAGAGCGTGACCCGAGGCCTCTCCAGGATCTCTCTTCGGAAGGAAGCAGAGCAAGACATATTCCCCAGCCTACGTCCACCGGAACTCATTCGAGCACCCACGGGTGCGTGCCACCCCGAATGTGCCCCTGAGGGCCGTGCGCTGAGCCCCAGGCTTTGCCACAACCGGAAGGTCTCCCCGTGAGCTCCAGGCCGGGCCGGTTCCCTTATCCCTCCTCCATGCCCTGTCCCCAATTCGGAATCATCACCCCCCCATCCCCCATCCCCACAGTGAACACCCAACTCCGGCTGGGTCGCCTGTGCTCGCAGGTCAGCTGTGTCTCCCTTTCCCTACCTTTTCAGGAAGGCCGCGCTGCCTGCGTCCGAGGACACTGTCCGTCCCTGCACCCGGGAACTCCTCCTAATGAAGAAGAGGAGGAAAAGAGAGAGGAACAGAGCCTCACCCCTAGCAGATCACCCTTCTACAGACAGACAGACCGACAGCCGTGCAAATTAGGGCAAAAAGGGCTGGCCTGGGGGTTCCAGAGGCCCTTGTGCCCCCAAACACCACCTCCACGCCCCTGCCTGTCCCCATCAGAGAGCCGCTCCCCGGGGTGGACCCGCTGCAGAATTAAAATTCGGATTCCTGGGGGGTGTCCATGAGTCGTGCGTTCGCCCCCAGGAAGGGGAGCAAGCCCCGGGTCAGCAGTTCTCAGCGCTGGCTGCAGAGCAGAACGACCCGGGCCACACTCCAGAACCCCCGAAACTACGTCTCTGGAGACCGGACCCGGGCGCCTGAGGTTAGTCACAAAGCTCCCTCCGGGAGTTGCAGGGTGCGTGCTGAGAGCACCTTCCATGGGCAAACCTCCTCCTGCTGAAAGACGCCCGCGGATCACACACACTGAGCAGATGCCCCGGAGGAGAAGCCAGTGACTGGTCCCATCGGGGTCTGCACCAGCTGCTCCCTGTGGGGTCTCAGTGCCCCCCGCAGAGGGTCTGAGGCCAAGGACTCCAGGTCACACAGGGGCCTGGAGAAGGAGCAGCTGATGATAAACGAGAGCGGACGTGCAGGCAGAAGACCCAGCAGAGGGGCCCAGGCAGAGGGGAGAGGGGCTGTAACTCGGAAATCGGGAGCAAGTCACCCTGGGCCTTGCGGTGTGACACGCACGCTCCCTCCGGTCCCCGCCGCCTCCGCCCGCAGCCCGCAGCCGGCCTCGGAGGACTCGGGGAAAATGAGAATTAATGGGGTGGGAAGGTAATCAGCGGGGAGTCCCACTCTTGTTAATAACCACCCTCCGTCATGGGCAGCGGGAGACAGATGTCCATTCCAGGCCAGGGTCACCTTGAGGAAGGCGGGTGGGCGCCGCAGATCGGGCCTCTGGGGTCATGGGAGGTGGTCTCTGCGGTGGGCGGTTGTGATCTGAGCGCCCACAGATCAGTTCCGTGGGCTGACCTGGAACCGGGGTGCACCCAGCCCGCCCACACGGAGCGGTCAGCCAGGCCTGCCCACCCCCACGCTGCCTGTTCCCAGCATGCTCCAGCTCTCCTCGGGAACCCCACTTGGACCCCGGTGGCCTCATTCCCACCAACAGAGTAGCCATAAAAATGGAAGTGTCCTGGGGCTGACGCTGCTGCGAGCAGTTGGGACCGTCATCCATCTCTGACCCCTGAACCCACCTCCCCAAACCTCCACTCCCAGACAGATGCCAAGGTCCCGTGCCAACTGCCCCCGCCCTGCCCTGCCCTGCCAGGGACCTCAACGGCACCAGGCTCTACAATCACCTCTCCCAAGGGCCTTTGTTTGCAGGCCGGCCTCACCCCGCTTTGCTTGCTCAGCCTCCCGCAGCTCCATGTTGCCCGGTGATGGGTGAGATGGGCAAACAGGGGCCTCCCGGGGCAGCCACAGGGCCGAGTGCTGCCCACTCTGCCCAGCCTTGCCATGGAAACCCTGCCAGGCCTTTCCTCCAGCTCAGGCAGGGGTGAAGGGAGGGGGGCGTGATGGCCAACCCTTTCTGGGCACAGGTCAGCGGGGACAGGGAGGGGCTGCAGGCACCTGCTGAGCACTTCCCATGTGCCAAGTCCTCTCAGATGCCATTGACGTTAGTGTCCCATTCATTCTGCGTGCCCAGCCAGGCGAGGAGGGACGGCGTTCGCTTCTGGAGCCAGGCTGCCTGCCCAGCTTCAAACCCCGGCTCCGCCACTTACTTGCTGTGTGACCTTGAGCCAGTGGCTTCACCTCTCTGGGCCTCAAATGCTGGTCACTTTGTCTGTAAAATGCAAATAACACTGCCTTTCATTATGTGGTTGTCGTCAGGTTTCACTAAGGCGGTGGTCGGCAAACTGTGGTTCTTGGGCCCTTTGAGGTGGCTCTTTCACAAAATACCACGGCCTGGGTGAATCTATTTCGAAGAAGTGGCATTAGAAGAAGTTTATGTTTCTGACTCTTTATCCCTCTCCCTTTCTCTCTGTAAAAAATCAATAAAATATATTAAAAAAAAAAAAAAAAGCCGAGACTGGTTTGGCTCAGTGGATAGAGCGTCGGCCCGCAGACTCTGAAGGGTCCTAGGTTCGATTCTGGTCAAGGGCATGTACCTTGGTTGTGAGCACATCCCCAGTGGAGGGTGAGCAGGAGGCAGCTGATTGATGTTTCTTTCTCATCGACGTATCTAACTCTCTATCCCTCTCCCTTCCTCTCTGTAAAAAAATCAATAAAATATATTTTTTTTAAAAAGAAGTTTACATTTAAAAAATTGGGCTCTCAAAAGGAATGTCAATTGTTGTACTGTTGATACTTGGCTCTGTTGGCTAATGAGTTTGCTGATAACTGCCCTAAGGCAATAGATAGATGAGTATTTAACACGAAGCCAGTGTCTTTGTCTGCACTGATTGCTGTAATAAAATACATAGGCTGGCCCTGGCCAGTCTGGCTCAGTGGATCGAACATCAGCCTGCAGACTGAAGGGTCCCAGGTTCGATTCTGGCCAAGAACCCATGCCCGGGTTGTGGGCTCCATCCCCAGTAAGAGGCGTGCAGGAAGCAGCCAATCCATGATTCTCTCTCATCATTGGTGTTTCTCTCCCTCTCTCTCTCCCTCTCCCTTCCTCTCTGAAATCAATAAACAAATACTTTTTAAAAAATACACAGGCTGGGTGATTTAAACAACAGGCATTTGTTTCTCGGTTCTGGAGGCTGTGAAGTCCAAGGCCCGGGTTCCAGCCCATGTCGCTCCTGGGGAGGCCTTTCTGCCCGGTTTTGCAGGCAACCACCTTCTGGATGGTTCTCCCAGGACCTTTCCTCCGTGCTCTCCAGGAGAGAACGAGCTCTATGGTCTCTTCCCAGGCACCAGCTACATCAAATCCAGCGCCCCCTTCCCACTTATAACCTCATCTAACCTGTATCACCTCCTCTCAGGCCCTCAGGCCCAACACAATCACACCGGGGGTTGGGGTTTCAACGTGTACATGGGGGGGGGCACCAGGCACACCGCCCGATTTGTAAACGTTTCCCTTCATGATCACGACCCTCTCTTCCCCGTTTCACACCAGAAGGCCTAGCCCAGAGACGTCACCGCACTTGCCCATGGCAATGGCAGTGTCAGTCAGGGTCTGTACCAGGACAGGGCTGACGGCAGAGCCCTCGGCAGTGGGCAGACGCTAAACATGAGCTGAGGGTGCCCGAGGGTTCAGGAGGTCCTGGAGCCAGAGAGAGGAGAGCAGAGCTGAGCGAGAGAGAGTCCCAGCCTCAGCCACGCTGGTTACCGAAGCCCAAACTCCTCCTTGCTGAGTAGTTTGCCTTGGGTTTGGGGACTTGCAAAAAAAAAAAAAAAAAAGAGGCGTTAAAATTGAGGCAAGGAGCCGAAACCGGTTTGGCTCAGTGGATAGAGCGTCGGCCTGGGGACTGAGGGGTCCCAGGTCTGATTCCGGTCAAGGGCATGTACCTTGCTTGCGGCACATCCCCAGTGTGAGGTGTGCAGGAGGCGGCTGATCGATGTCTCTCTCTCATTGATGTTTCTGGAAAAATCAATAAAAATATATATTTTTTTAAAAATTGAGGCAAGGAGGAGTTGGAAATTGTGAGTAGGCCAGTGGGTTCAGCAGCCAGCCTGTCCCACATGCTGGAGATGGGAGCCACGGCCTTCTCCTCCCTCCCGGGAGCCCATGCATCTGCCAGAGCCGCATCCAGAAACAGCGGAGCGCGCCCCAAAGAAGTGTGGGGAGACGTGAGTGGCTGGGCCGGGCCAGGAAAGACCCTGGGATTTCAGCACCATGCAGTCGGGGGGCTGGACTCTCCGGGGCCCAGAAGTCAACGCACTTGCACGGGGAGCCCCTGCTGGAGAGGAACGTGGCATTGATCTTGGGGGGGGCTGGGCCACGGATACATCAGGCAGGCCTGACCGATCTCCTGCCGGGGTGGGGGGGAGCCTGCCAGAGCTGGCTGGTTGGGGACATCGGATTGCAAGCTGCTCACGAATCGGGGGTCAATAGGCAGTCTGGATAGAGAGCCCCTTGTCCCCCGAAAGCCCTCCTCTGGGCCAGAGCCGGGACTACAGCGCCCGCAGGGTAGGTCCGGGCACAGTGAGGGTTTGGAAACCTCCCAGTTCGGAGGGGGGG